>JABTXL010021416.1:1769228-1849632 GCA_025134845.1 Neodon shergylaensis
CTATCTATCTATCTATCTATCTATCTATCTATCTATCTATCTATCTAGTCTAGACATCACCAGCAAAGGAGCCAGAGAAGGGAGAGGCTGGATATCAGCACATACACTCTCCCGAGAGAAGAGAGTGAAGACCAAGCCTGCTATTATGATATATATTTAAAAATAAAATTACATTTCCATAACTTGCTTTTTCTGCTCAGTAGTGCCTTGTGACCTGCCCATGTCAAGTGTCAACTTATTTTTCCATTTATTTTTAATGGATTCCAAGAAATCTTTCATGAAGCTCATTGTTAAATTTGCCATCTGGGGGGCTGGAATGATCGCAGTCACAACACGCGTTCACGGCTTGGGGACCCTTGAAGAGTGACCAGTGAGACTGAGGCCTTACATTCTTTCCTTTAACTTCAATGAAGTCAAATAGCCACATGCGGATGGTGGCTTCTGTCACCTGCCTTTGGGAAGTCAATATGGTGACGTCATCAGGCTGTACTTTCCTTTCTCCTTCATCAGTGGAAGGCATCAGGGTGAGGTCTGCAAATGCACTCGGGTATGCAGAAATTTAAACAGTACAGGATGAATTTGTTCTTTGAGCCGTTGACAGATTGCTTACAAAACCAAGTGATACCAGCCAGTCAGGAAGATGCGATGGGCATTTTATCCCATGAACAAGCAGGGAAGAGCGCGGCTCATGGGTCCCTCTACCCTGAAGAGTAACTCTGCTACACGTAAGCACCTACCAACAGTGAGTATCATGGGACACCATGGCAACAAGCGTGCTGTGCCTGTGAATCACAAGAAGGGATTCCAGGCCACAGCTGGTGCATGTCTGTCGCTACTGGAAAGAGCCCTGGGATAGAAGAAATGGGACTCTTCTTTTAATCAGCTCACTCTGCTGGACCAATTGTACTACCAAGAACCTCATTTTTTGATTTTGTGCCTGTTTCAATCTTGCCTTTTCAAGGAGTCACCCCTGCCCAGAGTGGGCACAGAGCCTAAGCCTCCTGTTGTAACCTCACTGTGCTCCTTCCCACCTGCCTCAGGCCCTCCGTATGGCCTGTACCCTGCTACCTCCTGGGGTCAGGCTGGACTTGCAAACAGGCAAGTCACAGGGAAGAGCAGGGCTGCCCTTTAGCCATAGATTTCCCAGAACAGAGAACATGGGACTGGGCAGCAACCTCAAGAAGAACCATGAGAAATCTGTCAACCCTCTGCCGCATGACTGTGCCCTAGGCCTGTTGCCAGCTATAGTTAACTGGGTGTGCAGTGAAAGTCAGTGTGCCCCTTGGGCCTCGATGATTTTGCCAGTGATTTTCCATCACTGCCCCCTTTGCAGATGTCACCCCCGTCCTCTGTGATGAGTATTGTGTACAACCTTTCCCCACCTGATAGACATTTGGAACTTTTAGTAAACCCATTCCCTAGTTCCATGGCTGCTGTCCTGGGACAGCTATGTCTACACCTGCTGGCTCATTCTGTGCAAACAGCAGGGGCTCTGACTGTGACTAACCCACCAGGAATGTCCTTGCAAGAAGCTTCCTAGCCAAAGAGTACTTAGAAGTAACCTGGGGTGTGTTTTCTTCACAGGGAGAAATGAGCAAAAGAGCTGGAATAAGGAAAGCCAGATGTTACAAGGGAGTGATCCAGTGGCATGCAAAAACACCTGGAATTTCACTAAACTAGGGATGGGGGAGGGGCCTGACCTCTTCCAGGTCCCTGGGAAGGTGGTGCCTGACTGGCACCCCTATACTTTGCTTCCCTTGCATGTCAGTGTGAACAAAGGTATCAGTTGCTGTTTATTTAAAACAAAGGCTGGCCACAGCCAGGTCTGCTCTGGAGAAAGGGGGCAGAGTACCAGTCAACTCTTGGGGTGGAAAGAGAGCTAGTGTTAACGTTGGATGTCAGATGCTTGGAAAGTGGATCCAGGCTGCTGTGGGCATCAGGCTGGTGGCAGAGACAGGCTTTGCCCCAAGCCAGCCAGGGGTGGTGGTGATGGGACTGGCTCAAGATGGGGCTGATTCATGATGAAGACCCAGGGGTCACAGGCAGAGCAAAGCAGGAAGAAGAGTGGAGGTACTCGGAGAGATGGCACTGACTGGACCCTTCCCATAATACTAGAACCTCTAACTGTGTGCTGGCTTTGAACTGGGCGTGTCTTTAGGCGATTTGTCCTGGACCCGCTCTGTGTTGGGACCCAGAGTCTCTCCTGTGCCTGATAGCCACTTCTCTGGGCTTTCTCTGAGTTCCCTCCCCAGGAACCCTCTACGACACTCTTTCTTCCCGGCTTTAAATACTGGGGTCAGATGAGCCATGTTCCTAACTCCAAGACCCCTACAATCCCTAGAGCCCGTGTGGTCTGCTCCTAGCCCGTGCTTTCTCTTAGTTGCCTTCCTTTGCTTCTGTTCAGTCTTCGCTCAGGGTCTCCTCCCAACTCCTCAATAAGCTGACCCCAAAAGACAGAGGGAAGAGAATAGTTGCCAGGCAGACTGAGAACCTTTCCTGTGGGCAGAGGCAGAGGGAAGTGTAAGCAATGAGGTAAACTTTGGCTCAGGTGGCGGGGAGAATGAGGTACACAGGCTGGGGTCACCCAGGAAGAGGGGTGCCCCTCACATCACCGAACAGGATGGGAGCCAGCCTCTTCCCAAATCCCAGTGTCCAAGTGATTCAAAACCACACTACATTCCTCACACAGCACCATTAGCCCCTTTTCTCTCTTGAAGGTGGGACCTCGGGACCAAGAAGCTCATGAGACAGTGCCCAGAAGTAGAGTCAAGTTCAAAAAAGTTCTTCAGAGAACAGAAAGCCTCATTTTCATAACGAGAAACTCAAAGTTTGCAATGGGAGCCATTTCCCAGGGTATGGCTTCCTATCCATTCTGCCTACCTAGTACCTCTGGCCTTGCACCACCGGGGGCACCTGAGGTGACGGCCACTTGGGACATCAGAGGACCTGAACTCCATAGCTCAGACACTTACTCAAGTCTTTCTTCTTCTCTCCTTCTGAGGTCGAAGTCCCGCTGAACCACGGCCCATACATGCTTGGCCTCCTCATCTGTGAGCTTAGAAAGGTCCAGCTTTTTTCCCATCTCTGCGCCTCATCCAGGCCACACCTGAAAAGTCATGGGATCACAACCAGTCAATTCCAGGAGGCCTCAGGGACACCAAAAAAGTCACAGAGTATGAGGCAGATCACAAAAACACCCATGGATCCCCCAGGATGTCTGTACTGGGACAAATGGTTTCTTAAATGGTTAAATACCTGGCCGGGGACTAGGGCCAGTTAATAAATTTTGTATAGTTAAATACATGGAACTAAGTAGATGTGTAAGGGAATTAGTTCTTGCCCCTGGGGCATAGATGTCCCCACTCACTGTTCCCACTGTGAGATGAGTGTCTTTTGTCCCCCATTACATATGTTCAGAAAAGAAGAGAGCATGTCTAAGTCCAGTCCAGCTCTGAGTGTCCGGGGCCATTGCCTGTGATCCTCAGGGCTGACAATGCTGGTCTCAGAGGGCAGGGGAGCTTTGGAGACTCTTTCCTCATGTAGACATGATGGCTAATCTCCACTGTCAAAGTGACTGGGTTTTAAATGATCTAGAAGACACACCTCTGGGTATAGCTATAAGAGGTTTAGCTGAGGAGGAAAGATCCACCCTGAGTGTAGGCAGCGCAGCATCCCATGGGCTGGGGTCCCTCACTGAAGGGAAAGGAGAGAGGAGAAAGGAGCTGAGCTCCAGCATTCATCTCCTTCCACGTCACGACTGTGGACTCGGTGTGACCTGCCTCATGCTTCTGCCACCGTACCAGTCACCTGAGGACTGTGAGCCCCAAAGCAAATTTCCCTTCCTTAAGTCGCTTTTGTAGTAACGAGGATGGTAAAAGGCACCGTAGTTCCTCATCATCTGAAAGATTTAAGGTCTTCTGGGGGCGGGGCCTGCTTGCTTAGGGTTGTCACATGGCACCGACACCCTGCCTAGCAATGTCTTACTAGGATGATGCCCAATGTGCTTGCTCTAGGAACATTCATGCGCAGCCCATAGTGAGACGAAAGGAAGAAAAACACCCGAAAGGACAAGTTGGTTAGAGCCTGCAACTTTGCTCACTGGGAGAGGTCAGCTGACAGACTGTCCAGTGGGAGTTTGTGCCCAGTGCATGTTAGGGTCACCTGACCATGGCAACAGCCAGGACTTGCAGGGATTCTGAATGGCTCAGTTGCAGTCAGAGCAGCAAGCCCCTGAGTGTACTGGTGTATTGTGTTCTAGATGACCCAAGGGAGTGGAAGTCAAAACAGATTTTTGATTAATCAATTAAAATGGAATTAATTTTATTTAAGACATAGTCTTCCCATGTAACCCAGACTAGAATGAAGCTCTCAATCCTCCCGCCTCAGCCTCCTGAGTTTTGATATTATGTATCTGTACCTTCACATGGACTCAGACTTCAGATTTTGAAGTTTTCCAAACCCGATATCCTTGTTAATAATGCCCATGTCAATGGGCACAGACAGAAAACTTCAGACGTCAGAAGGACAGATGGCAGAACCTAGTGACTTTACTCTAAGTGTGGTCTACACTGGCAGCCTGCTTCAGAAGTCGGTTAGGATGAAGATGCCCAAGCTCGGCTGAGCCCTGCAGACTAGGAGGCTGCATTTTGACGAACTTCTCGGGCAGTTTGTGTGTGTGTTAGAGAGGACTAGTACAGCTCCTCCGGCAGTTTGTGTGCACGTGCATGTTAGAGAGAACTTGTACAGCAAGTCCTCAGACTCCTGTGGGTGGCAATACTGCAGGGGAGGGTCGTGCGTTTAGTGGTCACCAACAGACGCAGCCTACATGTTCTGTTGGGTGCGCAGTGGGTGTGAGGCAGGCCAGTGATGGGGATGTAGATAAGCAGAGAAAGACAGGCTCTCAAATCAACTTTTCGTAGAGGTGTCACATGGCTCTCACAGGTCATATCAACATGACATTATATCTGGGTATAAAACTAGGGGCATCATTGACAACTCCCTCATGCTTCACTGAGTACATGGCACACCCGTGACCAACAGAACCTTTCTCTGACCACACAGAGGGCTCCACTCCTTGCTGGTCACTCCCTACCTCCACTCTTCTGAAGTTTCTTCATACTTCTTAGTGGTCAGTGAGGTCATGTTACTGTTAAGCCCCCTGGGCACAGGAACTCTGTTTGCCCCTGGTACATATGTCGTTTCTATGCTCTCCATTGTTTGCAGCAGGAAATGAGTGATGCCCATGGGTGACCCCTAGTCTAACTGACTCCCAGAAATATGGTTCTCGAGAGGACTGTGTTTAGATGCCAGAAAGACCTGTTTTGTGCGACTGGGAGTTGACTGGTACTGGGAGGCTCTGGTGGGTCTCCCTTGAGGATCTGACTTATTTTCTAGGGAATAATAGGGAAGGGGACCAGTCAGATGCTCTCATGAGGGAGCTGTCAGTCACCTGGAAGTCTCCATCTTGCTTTCAAATTCTGAGATACACCCCTTCCCCTTTCAGAGCCACTGAACAACCAGAAGCAGTCAGTATGACCGATTGAGAAGAACAGGCTGTGTGTCAAAGAAGTACTTTAATTTGGCCGTTAATTATGGCCCATAGCCTCAGCACTCAGTTAACTGAGGCAGGAGGATCTCAGGTTGGAGGTTAGCACGAGCGACATGGTGAGATACGTATGTCTCACACACACACACAAATTCAAAACTAGCAACAAAAGCGACCGTGATGATTAATCTTCACTGTCAACCTGACTAGACTGGGGACCTCCTAGAAGCCACAACTTGCATAAGCTCCTGTGGTGTAATGGTTAACGCTCTGGACTCTGAACCCAGCGATCTGAGTTCATATCTCGGTGGAGATATGAGGGAGAGGCCAGGGAGACCTGGTCAGTCGTCCTCCTCAACTCAGATCATGAAACCCAATATAAGCAGGCTGCCCATGCGTGCATTGCTGGGCCTTGTTTAGGAGACACACCTCTGAGCATGCCTGTAAGTGAATTTCAGGAGAGGTTTAATGGAGGAAGGGAGACCCACGCTGTGAGCAACGCATGTGCTGGGGTCCCGGACTGAAGCGAAAGGAGCCACTGAGTTCAGTGCAGGCATTCCTCTCTGCAGCCTGGCTGTGGGTGCAATGTGACCAGCCACCTCACACTCCTGCGGCCACAGCTACAGCTGCTCTTAGGCCTTCCCCCTACTGGGAGTGAAACTAACCCCTCCTTGAGTGACTTGTTGAGTAAAGCAAAGTGACTTTCCAGAGTCCCCTGCTGCCAGCTAGAACAGCCGCCTCCCCCCACACCGTCCTGTGTCTTCAAATTGGTGAAAGATAACTCCCCAGTATTTTCTCTCTCACCCCTCAATATTCTCAAGCTCCAGTACAGCGGCGATTAGGAGGAATGTATTTAGGGGGTGCCTTGGCTGGTGAGGCCAAGAAAGTGCCACGAGGAGCCAATGCACTCTCCAGGCGCCCTCTCTGAACACGTGGTGTCTGACTTCTACGGAACAGAACAAGAAGTTCTTATTAAATGGGTGACTGAGGCCCATTCATTCTGGATTCTCATCATTTTAAAGCCAGTGTTCACTCAAGTTCTATTCTTGGAGCCAATGAGCGGCATGACCCTCAGCTGAGGGCTCTCACCCCCTCACCTCCTGAAGTAGAAATCAAAGGCCATGGGCACTTAACTCCTGAGTGTGAAGGAAAAGCCAGAGGAGGGGCCACCTCTTTCTCATCCTCATAGTTTGAATTCTTTTTTAAAAGATTCTTTTTTAATTATTATTAATTTTTTTTTGGTTAGCATACAAGGTGATGGGTTTTTATCAAGGAATGAATCCTCATACAGATTTGCCATTATACTTTCTCAGTGGGTGCTCGGTGTCAGCGAGTGCATGCATGGCAATGCCTGGTGAGTGCATGCATGCCATGCTGATGACATGCGCCCCCCTCCAGCCCTGGCTTAGGCTCTTTCTCCTCCTATGATGCTTGTTTTTCCCAGTGAGAGTCACTTGGTTTCTTAGCCAAAAGCCCGTGATGCCTGAAGCCAGGAGTGGGAAAAGGCCTGGGGAGCTGAGCCTGGGAGGAGTCTCAACCCTTGTTGCTTAGGATGCTGCTCGGATGAGGCAGGACAGGGTCCAGACTGGTGCCAGGACAGCACGACTGGCCATCAGCCGTGAAACTGAGGACAGATTCTTGCTAGATTGAAAGGGGAAGCTGTCTGGAGGGGCAGGACCTCTGTGCCCCTTGCCGGGTCGGGAAATCTGTCTTGACAAAACACATCTTGGAGGATCCATGAAGGATCCCCAAGTTCACTTTGCTCTGCTTAGGAGATCCAGGAAGGGTGGAATTCAGTGTTTGGAAAGCACACACACACACCCATCCCTAAGCTAAGAACAATGTGTTGGCACCTTATGGGTTGGGAGCCCTATGAAATTTTCCTCTCATGCCCCCACCCCTTTTTTTGGATGGAGTCCCATGTCCTTGAGTGCAGGAGGCTCTAAGGAGAGTGTTTTCTGAGTTTGTCTGATGGGAACTTCGGAGGGTGGACCTGCCACAGGACAAGATCTGTTGAGAGCATCGTTGGCCAATCAAAGGCTGGGGACCAGTGTCACCGGAACCGGATGCATCGTTACCTCCCACAGTAAAGCTTTCCGATTTAGTGAATCCACAAATAGGAAAAAGCACAACACTTGATTAAAATAACTGTTTCTAAAAAATAATCTCAAATCAAATGAAGAATTTGTTTGATGCCAGTATTGTAAAATGCACAAACTTAGTCAGTGACATTTTGAGGACATGCTGACAACTTCACTGCCCAGCCCAGCCCTGGCCTGGGACATGCTCACTTGGACTAGGTGCAAGGGCAGCCCCTCTTGGTTAGGCAGAGTCTGCAGCCTCCAGCAAGTCAGTGATCCTTTATCATCCCTGCTTGGCTTGCTCCTTGTGGACTAGTCTGCTCTTATAAAATCTGTACTTGCAACAGCGAAGGGCAGGGAATGTGTCAGACCCATGGAGGAGCCAGGGCTGTCCTGTGTCTGGCTAGTAGGTGGGGGGGGGGGGGATGGGCATGCGTTAGGGCAGGGCGATGCCTCTGGGCTCTGACTGTTCCTTGTCTGTGCTGATAACCCAGTCACGAGCTTCCTGAGCCCCAGAGCACTCTCAAGTTCTCTCTGCTCCACCGCTCGCCTTTAATCCTATTTCCAATCGCCCAGATGTCAGCTGTCCCCAGATACTTAATGATTATAAGGGGGAACAGGGAGGCATCAGAAAGAGTGACTGGCAGGAAGGAGAGATAAAAGCTGAGAGCGACCACTCAGACACAGCCGCGGAGTTTCGAGGGGATGATGTTGTCTTTAGCTATTGAAGTTTTAAATTAACGCTTCGGTCACTTGAAGGGAAACTTGTAGACAAAGACCTGGCTTATCTGCTGCTAGGGCCACCTGCCCACAAGCTGGCACATTTGACTGCGAGCAAACAAACTGTGGAACAACTCAGCAGATCCAACTGACAGGCAGGTCCTGCTGATAAAAGTGTAAGTAGAGGTGCCAGCTACGGCCCCTTTGGGGCTGTCTCCAGAGCTTCTGGGTGTGGTTCAGTGTGTGGACAGGGCTCACACCAACAGGAGTACCCCTGGCCTCCAGTCTCCAGAAGTAGGGTGTGCATCCTGCCACCCAGAAGCACTCCCTGTCCCACAGCAGTGCCAGATGCCCCCATGAAACTCTGGAAAGGCTACAAGACGTCCTACAAGCCAGGACGCCTGCCATCACGTCTAGCTTCAGCTCCCTGCTCTCAGTGTTTCTGGGAGCTTCCCTTACCCACGGTTGTCAGTTCTGACCTACATGCCAAGCCTCTGGCCCAGGCTGTGGCTGAGAGCTGAGCCAAGTACAGCTGCAGAGTTGGCAGCTGGGCTTCCAACGCTCTTCTCAAGATTTCAGGTTCCCTGTCTCTACCGTGAAAGGCTGGGCTCCATGGCCTCTCTGGTCATCTCTAACCCAGCATGATGCTGGGATCTTAGAATTAAGAGGCACCATATGGTATGGGAGGGTATGGTGCACATACATGTTGGGGGTCATTCTCTTTCAGAAATTGATAGGGAGTCTTAAAAGGCGCTTTAACCATGTGACCAGACCATCAACAGTGGGGGAAGGGAAAGGCACCATTAGCCTACAGGCTCAGGAGACCTCTTTGCTCCTTCCCAGCTCCCTCCTCCCTCAGTGCTGAGTAGTTTTTCAGAGCCATTCATACTTCAGTCAGAAAGATCCACCAGCTTCTCATGCATGTGCCTGAACCAGGTTCTCAGTCCTGTGAGGAACCTGTCATGGTCCCCGATATGGAGACAGGACATGGATGCTGGGTGAGATGGAAGAGCACACAACCCCCTGACCTGGTGATGCTTGAATTCTAAAAAGTAAAACCTTGGAGACTTGGGCAGGGGTAGTGCTCCTGGCCAGGAAAGCTGTGTGCTGCTGAGGGGGATGGGTGTCACTTGAGGAGGAAGCCACCAGGCCCAGGAGTGCACCAACCTCACTGCCCAGCTACCCCTGATATTTTCAGCTCATCCCCTTTCCTGAGGCATCTCGTGAAGTCTTGAACCCTCGTTACCACGCAAAGCCCTCAGAGAGAAACTTGAACAATCACTGCCCGGAATCAGAACAGGTAAACTTGCCAGCCCATCTCAGATGAAAGCAAAGAGCTGTGTTTTTAGTTCAGGTTAGTAGGATATAGTTGTGGCCTCTGTGAAATCTCAGATCTGTGAGACTTGGAAACAGTGGTGGAGATTCCTGTCATGCCTACAACCCACCCACCTTTCTTCTCACAGGGAGGTGAACCAGGGAACCTATGGTCCAGAAAAAAAAGGGGGGGATTCCACTAAATCTGGATTCTGGTGCTGTCAGAGGTCTGGAGGTAGGCAGGTGCCTCCTTCATGCTCCAGTCTTTTTCTTTCCTCTTGCTTCTCCACGACCAGCTGGGCAGCAGGAAGAAGTCTCTCTCCAAACAGCCTCTCACCCTGGGCTCCAGCCCAAGTTTCCTGGGGCGCCAGCTTTTACCTCAAACGAGGCTTTTGATTAAAACCAACTGTTTAGCACCAAATAGGCTCCCCAAGGATTTGGCCCACTGCGATCAAGGCACCTCGTAGAAGCCTGGAGTTTGGGGTTTACTGAGTGAGTGATCTCCTCATCAGCAGGGACCTAAGCCAGAGGCAGGGTGGCGCTGAACCCTTGCTGAGCTGGGTTCCCTCTCCTGGGGGTCCTGCAAGTCCCAGGTTCTCTGCGCACTCACCAGCCTCTTTCCTGGGAACGCTCAGCCCTTGGCTCTGTCTCTTGAGTCCTGGGCTCTGCTCTTTGCCCTTAGGTCCTGAGAGAGAAACTCCACGCACCGAGGGCCGCGTTGGATCAGGGTGCACTGAGCTAGAGAGCTCAGGGAGCCGGGCAGCTGTGGCACAGGACCGGCCCAACTTGCCGACTGCTCAGATCACATGGGTTACTCTCCGTCCCGCCCAGCTCCGGGATCACCGTGCAGCCCGGGTGCTCCCGCAGGCCAAGTGCAGAGCAGAAGCCAGGGGCCCTTCTGAGAAGCGCCTGTGGGTACGGAGGACAGAGTCTCCTCGTCCCCCAAGCTCGTTGGGGGAGACTGCGCGGGCAGGCAGGAAGAGCTGTCACACACCTTGAAGTCCTCTGAGCCCTGGTCCCTCAGAGGAGGGACCCGCCGGCAGAGCACGTCCTAGCAGAGGACGTCTCCTAACTCTTCAAGGAGACAGCTTCACAGAGAGGAAAACCGAGGCTCAGAAAAGTACCCCACCCAGAGTCACCGAATAGTCAGCGAGACTGTGAGCCCAGGGTTTTCAGCCAGAGTCGCGCACACCCCAAGGGCCTCAGATTGCAGGCTGCTACCAGATCCAGAAGACCCTTCAGTGAGCAGCCCAGCCACTGGGAAAGGAGGTAGGCAAAAGGCCAGTAGCTCACACCATGGGAGGACCTGGTGATAGGAAAAGCCTCCAGATCAGGATGAGAGCCAATGAATTTTGCAGGCCTCAGTCAGCTTCAAGGCCAGTTTCTCTCAAGCCCAGCGTCCCTCCCCAACCCTTAGGGGACTTAGCCCTGGATGTAGAGAGAATTCACCGCCCCTCCTCCTCCCAAGCATCTCATCACCGTAACCCGGCTCCCCATTGCTCTATTTAGAAACCATCAAATAAGAAATATGTTTAGCTGGGTGTGTGGTCTTTCACACACACAAAACCCAACACTTGGGAGACAGAGGCAGGAGAATTGCAGAGAGTTACAGACCAACCTGGGCTAGGATTGAGTTCCAGCCAAGCCAGCCTGAGCTACAGAGAGAGACCCCCGGCTCAAACAATGGCCTCTATTCTTTAGGGACCTCTTTTACAACCCAGTTCCAGTGCCTGCAAAAATAGACAGGGGCATAGATAATAAACAGCTGCCGGGTGGACAGATGTGAGAGCCGCATCGCCTGCCCATCAACCGGAGAGGAAAGGGAACCTTAGGTCACCTGCAGAGACCTTTCAAAAACCACACTGTGTGTATGTGTGTGTGTGTGCGTGCGTGTGTGTAGGGGGTGGCAGCACTGGGGCTGAATTGAGTGTGCCAGTGAGTTGGGTGAACTAAGAGTGGAACTGTTATCAATGACACAATTCCAATACTAACCTGAAAGTATTAAGTTTTACACAATGCCATGCCTTGACTGTGGAAGCTGCTGAGCGTGTAAAATCCTGGGATCACACCTGAAATTGTGAAGACAGACGTCTGTTTCTTTCTACTCTAGTGCTTACTTATTTGAACTAGTTCTTTTTTTTTTTATTAAGTATTAAAGGGTTGGAGAGATAGCTCAGCGTTTAAGAGCACTTGTTGCTCTTACAGAGGACACAGGTTCCATTCCCAGGACTCATGGGGCAACTCACAATCATCCAGGATCTATCTGGCACGGCTTTCCGGCCTCTGCGTGCACTGGGCATGCAGGATTTGCACATACACCCATGTAGGCAAAACACCAGTTACACACAAGAAAAATAAGCAAATCTTAAAAAAAAATAAAGACCTTAAAAAAGTTTTAGATGGAATCAAGGCGGTATAGCATGAAAGTGAAGATATATGGCACAAAATATAAAGGATAAAAGGTTAAATTCCTCTCACTCCCAAGCCCAGTCTCTAAAAGCAATCATGATTGATGATTTATATGATGTTTTGTGTGCATGAGTGTGAGGGTATGTGGGTATATGACTGAGTATATGACTCTGTGTGTGTACATATGATTGAGTGTATGACTCTCTCTGTGCATATGTCTGAGTGTATGGCACACACTCTGTGTGTGTGCGTGCGCTTGCATGCGTGCGCGTGAGTGTGCATGTATGTGTGATTCAGCAGTTGTGTGACTTGGGGTTCCTGGGAGAAGCATGACCTTCTGGCTGCCTCCCCCTGGCAGACTGCCTTCTTCGGCCTCAGTGTTCTTCCACGCCTGGTGGAGTAACAAAATCAATGTAGTACGTCCTTTTGGACTCGGTACACACAGTCCACAGCGGAGTGTGCCATGTGGGGAGTTCTGGGTAAATGTCCACTACAGCCAGCAGAAATCTGTTCCATCCTGTCCGATGATCGCAGGACATGCACAGCAGGGCTGCTAACTGTCTACTGATGGACAGATAACTTTTTAAAGATAATTCTTCCACTTCCATCATTGTATCTACATTCCGTATTTATGGTGGCTTATACGGTACAGACATGCTCACAGCTTTGCGGGCACACTTAGAACAATGTCTCTAGAATCAAATTGAAATTTGGAACTTTGATCGGAGTCAAAGAGTGTATGTGTGTTTTTTTTTTTAAGGAGACTATTTCAAAATTAGAAGCGATTTTAAAATTGTTGAAGCAAACTCAAAATTAGAGAAGGTGACACAGAGAATTGTCAGCTTTCTTCAGCCACTTGGGAGGGACTTGTGGATGGACACGTGTCAGCGTGTTGTGTGTGAAAACCAGGATGACCATCTAGAGAACCAAAATCCAGATTTCAGTCACTGAAGCTTGACGCTGCCCATCAGAGCCTTCTGCCTTTTCCAGGCTGTTTCCATAACATTATTTAGTGCTAACAAGTCTGGCCAGAATCAACTGCATCTAGCAGCCCTCTCTCTCTGTCTCTTTCTCTCCCTAAGCACATATGTGTGTGCTTGTATGTGTGCTAGTGGTGAGTGTGACATGCGTGTGTGAGTGTGCATGAGGCGGGCCAGGAGAAGACATGGGCACCCTGTTCTGTCTCTCTCCACCTTATTCCCTTGAGACAGGGTCTCTTACTGAACCTGGAGCTACACTGGCTGCCAGCAAGTCCCTAAGAGCCTCCTGTCTCTGTCTTCTACAGCACCGGGCTTACAGGTATGTGTGACCACGCTCAACCTATGTGTGTGCACTTATGTGTAATGTTATACCCTATATGTAAATGTTGAATGAACACATCCCTCCCCACAATGTATTTACTTATTGCAAATAGGAAGAGAGAATTCTAACCACAGTGAAGCCTAGAAGACAGCCTTACTTCTAGAAGGTTCTTGTTAGATTGTGAGAAATACTGAACAAATCCAAAGTTAGGGACAGTCTACAAGTAAGAAACCTGTACAATTTAAACGTGACAAAGCCCAGAAGCCAAGAAAAGTCTGAGGGGAGGATTCAGTCTGAATATTAAGAGACAGTGAGGCTAGAGAGATGGCTCAGTGGGTAAGAATATTTGCAGAGTTCAAGTCCCCAGCCCTCACCTAAGCTGACCATAACCAAGCATGGTGGTTCACACTTCAATTCATCACTTAGGAGGCAGAAGCAGGTGTGTGTCTGTGAGTTCAGAGTCCAGACTGCTCTACATAGTGAGTCCCAGACCTTCCAGGTCTATATATAGAGAGTTTGTATAATATATATATATATATATATATATATATATATATGGTGTGTGTGTGTGTGTGTGTGTGCTGTGTGATTCGACCAGTCTCATTATGCTAGTTTCTCATTATGATCCCTGTCTTCTAGAAGGCTCTGTCTTCTAGGCTTCACTGTGGCCAAATTTCTCTCTCCTTCTTTGCAATAAATAAATTCTTTGTTGGGAGGGATTTGTGCATTCAACATTGACATATATACCACCACTGGTAAATTACATTTCCATAAACAAATTCAAACGACGGCCGAGAACATGTTTTGTGTCTTTGCACCGCTACTTACCTAATTCCTCAGGCTTCCTGGGGTACGGGGGGGGGTCCTCTCTGACTCCCTGGCATTTTAGCCTGCCTTGTTATCTTTTGGGGGTAGGTAGCTTTCTCTTTCTAAAGGCTGTGTACTTGAACCTTGCATCTTACAGACGAGGAAACTCAGCCCCTTTCCCCTTCCCAGCAGGCCCCAGCAAGCAATGCGTCCGTATGATCATCAGTGGCTACAGCAGGCCATCTTAGCCCTGCTTCACAGCCTGGCACAGGGGTCCAGTTCCCTCTCTTCATAGGACGGGGAAAGCAATATGGCCCCTACCTTCCATTTAGTGGCATAAGGGCCCAGGGCCCCATGGTTTCTCCCAGAAGCTTACCTATGACAGTATACGGACCAGGGAAGTATTCTCTCTGCCCTCAGAAAACACCAGAAGGAAGAGAGCAAAGTAAGAACAGAATAGACACAATTAACATGGCAGGAGCTCAGAAGAGGGAACTGTCATTGATGTGACTCACACAGCAGACCTGACCTGCCCCTACACAGGGTAACTGACTGCTGATATAGAAGATTTATCCAGCTCAAGTCTGATGCAGCAGCCCAAGTGACCAGGAGACAGAGCAAAGTTATTGGTCACACCCAGAGGCAGGACAACATATGGACAAAAACGGGCCATTGGTAGAATCCAGTACTTAGAGGCACCAGATGTTGGAATCATGACAAAGATTTTATTCTAGTTTGAACATAAATTTTCAATCTGCTGAATGTCTGGTCCCAAACTGGCGGCGCCATTCTAGGAGGTTCTGAAAATGTTAGGGGTGGGACCTAGCAGAAGAAAGTGGGCATCTGGTGCCAGTCCTCTGCCTCTTGGCTTCCCGTCTATGAGGTGCATGGCTTTAAAACAATCTCCCCACCACAGTGCTCAACTTCATGGAGCGATGGAGTCAAATGACATGACAGAAACTTCTGGAACTTTGAGCCACACTAACTTGTCCCTTCTTTAAGTGACTTCCTCAGCTCTTGTCACAATGGCAGAAGGTGTTACTGACACAGATTTTAGTAGGGCAGTTATCATACATTCACCTCACAAATCCATGTCATGAGATAGCCCAACAGCCAATTTTAAGTCACCAAACAATCAACCATCGATCCCTAAAGCCAGGAGGCCAGAGAGTCACCCATTAGCTGTGCCATCTTGGGGAAGAGTTTCAGTCCTACTGTGCCTCAGTTGCTCTGGTGGCATCTCAGACTTCACCTTGGAGGCAAGGCAGAGCACAGAACAGCAGCACGCAGGACCCACCCATGACCATGCCCCTTCTGAACCAACAAGTCCTGATTCCATGCAGCAGAGAGACACAGCCAGGTGAAAATCTGTGTGTTTCTGTCACTCTTGTAGTAGGTAGGATTCATGGGCCACATTTCTGTACAATGAAGGTGGGGAAGGAGAGGCTCCTGGGGACAGAGTCCCTACACTAGGAGGAAGTTACCTGCCATTCTGTTTCCTTTTCTTTCTTCTGGCCTGGAACTTAGATGGGGGTAGTGGTCTGGAGCTGAAGAGAGTGTCTGGCAACCAGAAGGAGACAAGCGAGAGGTGACCCTAGGATCCTGGGTGGAAAGACAGGTTTGGACCCCTGTGATACTGTGAGCCGTCTCCTCAGCAGGCAGTCCATCTCTAAGTTCCCTTTCTGTGGGAACAAAAGCAAAGCCGGTGTAAGCCCCTGTCAGATGGGTTTGCATCGTGAAGGTGAATGCAGCAGACTCCACAGAGAGGAGCGGGAGAAAGGTGGATCTTTGTGTTCCATCAGACTCACACCTATCCTCGAGTAAGGTGGCTTCTTCCAAAACTGTCCCCAGGCAGCAGAGGTGTTAAGACAGAACTTCCAGCTGCCCAACTTAGGACACAAAGGGTTAATATTTCTCTTGTTGTAGGTACTTTCTGTGATCCTCCTGCCTCAGCCTCCTGAAGGCTGGAATTGCAGCCTTGTCCTTCCTCCCTTGTTTGCTTCTTCTCTCCTTCCTTAGGTCCCTCCTAAAAGCTTTCCATTTGCTGTGCACCAGGAGATGAGGGTCTGGGACACCCTGCGGAACCGGTCTCCAGCATTTCCTACAAGGCTGGTAAGTCAATGCCAGGGCCCTCCTGGGATTATACAGAGGGGAGTCACCCCAGGCTGGTGCAGGTTGAAAGCCGCGTCCTGCTGTGACTCCTCCACACGGACAGGGGGCGACAGAACCGCAGCTGGAGGACCTGGGGCTCAGTGCCAAACTGTCACCCGCTGAAGGGTAGTCATCTGTCACAGTCAGCTGACCGGAACCAGCCCCTGTCCAATCTCCCCGCGTTTAATTCAGGGACACCTTCCCAGGTCCCAGCACCTTTTCTCAGTCATGGTGAAGTCGTGTTTTAGCCTCTCACCCTGCATCTCCCTTGTCTCCCAGGGGCCCGTTATCCGTGACCCTCTCCTTCCCATCTTGGCTTCCCTCGAAGCCACTTGGTGTGCCGCCAGCCATAGTGACTCATACGGCCCAAAGGGCAGGGCTGCGGCTTCTGTGCCGGGTGCCCGCCCTGTCTGTCCCCGCGGTGGTGGCCTGGAGCCCACCCAGAAGGGTGGGGGAAGACACTGAGGTTCAGGCCACCCACTCCTGAGACAGTGTTGCCTTTTGTCAGGAGACCTTCACTGGGGAACCCAGCTCCACCATGCTACGTTCTGGTGGCCCATCTTTGTCTCTGCTCTGCACTTCAAAATGCAACCATGCTAAGCCACCCCTAGGTTACAAGCTTGGTACTCCCATTCAACAGTCCTCATCCCAAAACTTCTTAATGCTCAATTTTGTTCTCCCCTTTCCCCTTTCTGTCTCCCTTCCCTTCTGTCCCTCTTCCCCCTCCTTCCCTCCCTGCCCCCTCCTTCTTCTCCTTCTCCTCCCAGTACTAAATTAAACACAAAGATGAATTTACTCTGCTCCTGACGCCTCTGGCCTTGGTTGCTGGCCAACTTGGGGACCACTTTGCAGAGCCTAGGAACTGTTGAGTCATTTGGCTCCCCTCCAGTTCTGCTTGGGGAGTCCCTTGGTAGGGGTGGAATGCTGGGATTTCCCATCACCAGGATCCCTAGTCCATTTCCTATAGAGACCCTAGGACCTCTAGGCCTGCAGGGACCCACCCACATACGGCCTCCTGGGGGACCCAAGATCAGGAAAACCCCCATCTCTCCATTAAGCTGCTCCTGCTGGGAAGCTGGGACCCCCAGCTGGTCCCTGGACCCTGGGAAAGTCCTGCCTCCCTACAGGCCAGCCTTTAGGGGCTCACTGCAGGCAGCCCTATGGCAGGCAGGGCATCGCTGCATGTAGGCTGATGCTGGGAGTAGGTGCAGTGGGACGTTGTTTTCTATAGGGAGGCAGAGCCACCATAGGGGCTTTCCAGTGGGGCACTTAAGCCTGGGTCTGAGTCTGGAAGACTCAACCCTCCTACTGGATACCCTGGGATAGTCTCCTTTTCTGATATCCAGCTTGATGGAGCGGGATGGAGTCAAGTCCTCACGGACGGGAGTGCGCTGCCGGACAGAGCCCAAGACCATTCAGTGGGGGCCTTGGTCTGTGCGTCCCAGCTATAGCCTGAGATGGAGACGGGGCAGAAGTGTTGCCCAACAACACTTTCATCTGGCCACAGCAAAAGTCACCTATCTTAAGACCAGAAAACAGAGGAGGGTGTGGTTTCTGAGACAGGACAGTGCCTCCCCGAGGCTGCTGCCATAGAGCTGTAGGGCACGGGACATCCACTTCTAGTTGCCATCATGGCTTTGTTTGGTCTACCAAGCCCTTCTGGCCCCTCATTGGCTGAGCCCAGTGAGAAGATAGAGGCCAAGGGTGGTGGTGTTGATATTGCCCCCCAGCAGCTGGAGTTGGGGAGGCGGAAGAGAGCAGAGAAGGGTAGACGTAAGTTCAGGAATGCTTCTGGCCTTGGATGTCTTGGGCTTCTAATCAGAAGACAGCTGGCATTGTAGCCATCCTGGCAGGAGTGTAGCTATTCTAGAGAGAGACACACATGCCCCCCATTCCACCAAACTGTTAAAACAAACCATAAGAAATAGGAACTTCCCAGGAATCTCGTGCTGGGTAAAGCAAAAGGTTAGGACCCCAGTGCCAACCAGAGGGAGGACATTACCTCCTAGAAAGAGATTTTGGTCTGGACAGTTTGTCAGACTACCTTTCGGGAGACCGGAGCCCAGACAACAAGGACAATGACGACACAACACAATGACTCACCTTGATGGGGACCACTTAGTTACATGTGCTTCTTGCTTTCCGGTGAAACCTAAATCTCATGACCGTTCCTGAAGATGGAGTTCAGGGGACACTGAACCTCTTTGTCTGTTCCTCCTCCCGGCGTGGCCATGTTGAGTTGAGTCTTCTTTTCTGCCAGTGGATGAGCGGCGGTGGAGCCTAGCTTGTCAGGGCTGCCAGGGCCCAGGCTTGTGCTCTCAGATCTCCAGAGAGCGGCCCTGGTATGAGAGGCCAACTGCATCCCAGGCCATATGACTCTAGGCACTTTGGGGAGAGGGTGAGTCTAGGGGCATTTTCAGGGCTCCCCAACACCCCATGGTTGCAGTCACGGGCTTCAGCACCTGTGTCTGGCCTTAGCAATTATTGTTAAGTAAACAGTCCTGCGCCTCTCCTATTCATTCTATATCAGCTGAGCTCCAGGTGGTGCGGCTGTCGACAGGGGCAGTGTTAACCCTAAGAGAAAGGGACCTTGAACTCCGGAGAATGGTGTGCACCAAAAGGGCTGTAGCGAGGACCTTGAGAGGGTCTGCCACCCTGGATCAGGTCAAGTCCACCCTCCCCATTGCAGCCCCAGCTGAGAGTTGCTTGCCCTCTTGTGATGCTCACAGTGGCTTCCCATGATCCAGAGATGCTCAAAGCCCTGCACTCTTTGAGTCCCAGCTCTAGGGACTCCTTCTGGTGACTTGTCAGTCTCTACAGCAGACTTGTGGACAGTGGTGCTTCGGACATTGTACTTTAATGACGGAGGAGAACCTGAGGCTCAGGGAGCCTGTGACCTTCCAGAGGGCCTACGACGGTGAGTGGAACAGGGTCCCACTCAGGCTGGTCTGAGGCAAGCATGTCTTTTGTGCCTCTTTCCTTCAAAGATTCCCCTCAAAGGCCATTGGGATACTGAGTGGCTGAAGGCCATTGATCTAGTGATGCTGAACTAGGCTCTCAGGCAGAGTCACTTGAACTCCTTCAGGTACCAGGACATGCCCCTAGAACCTCTAAAGTTCTGTCTTTTGAGATGCTCTTTCCTCTCCCGGCCCCGGCTCAAGCCTAGGATATATATACATTTTATAGGTTTTTCGAGACAGGGTTTCTCTGTAGCTTTGGAGCCTGTCCTGGAACTAGCTCTTGTAGACCAGGCTGGCCTTCGACTCGCAGAGATCCACCTGCCTCTGCTTCCTGAGTGCTGGGATTAAAGGCGTGTGCCACCACTGCCTGGTTTAGGATATGTATTTTAACAACCATTCTTCACTTCGTTTTCTTCTCTGCTACCAAACATCTCCATTCACCCTCACCAGATCCCTGCTTGTTCTTAGGGGAAGGAGACTAGAAGAACTGGTGTTTCAGGTCAACAGCCATGTGGGCCCCTGCCTACTTGGTTTCCTCCTAGCCTGGATGCAGGTCTTCACTACAGAGCTCCCCAAACTGGATGGTGGTTTCTTCAGGTATCTGGTGCCCTCTTCTGGCTGGTTCTGTTACTGCATGGGCTCTAAGGGCTGTGCAACAGTAGCCATTAACACAAAGCTGACACCCTCATTCTTTGATTGCTAGAGCGGTCACAGCCCACTGGCCCCGTCTGCTAGTGAAACTTCCGGCCGATTGTCCAGCCCCTGTGATGAGAGTTCCGCTTAGACTCCCGTGGTAGCTGGGGATCCCACCAATCTCTTCCTGTTTTTCTAAGATTGGACACCCACTCCTTTTTATCTTCCATCATGGCTGGGCTCTGGACCAGCTGCTGCTACCTTCTTGATTCTAACTTGCCCTTCATCTGTGACAGTATCTTCAAAAGACTGAGGGGAGCGAAACTGTCTCTATAAATGAGCAGGTTACAGTGCTCGGGGTTACTCGGGGGCCATGGTAATCAAAATGGTGGGCTTGATGGCATGATAGACCCATGGCCCATGAGTCCATTCAGGGAGTGAAAAGCTTACTGAGCATTCTGGGTAGTTTTATGCCAACTTGACACAAGCTAGAGTCATCTGAGAGGAGGGAACCACAATTAAGAAAATGCCTCCATAAGAGTTGGGTTGCAGTCGAACCTACAAGGCATTTTCTTAATTAGTGATTGATGGGGCGGGCCTAACCCACTGTGGGTGGTGCCATCCCTGGGCTGGTGGTCCTGGGTTCCATAAGAAAGCAGGCCGAACAAGTCATGGAGAGCAAGCCAGTAAGCAGCTTCCCTCCGTGGTCTCTGCACCAGCTCCTGCCTCCAGGTTTCTTCCCTGTCTGAGTTCCTGCCTTTCCTGCTTTTGATGATGAACTGATACATGGAACTGTGAGTGAAATAAACCCTTTCCTCCCTGGGTTGCCTTTGGTCATAGGGTTTCATCACAGCAATAGAACCCCTGTTGAAGACACAGAGTTTTACGGAGCTGCCCAGGCTACTAATGAGAAAGAATGGAGGTGACGGTAGCCGTAAGATTCCTAGAAGGATCTTTGTGACTGATCCATGTCTTGACACAGGTGGTGGCTGTGTGAATTACACCTGCAATAAAGCTGCTAACAACTAAATACACACACACAGATACACACACACACATACACATATACACACACTCCAAACACATAGCCGTACACACAGACACGCAGACACCTCCCACCCCACACAGACACCCAGTCACACACCCACTCACAGTCACACACACACACACAGGCACAGTCACACACAGATACACACACACAATACACATCATGGCTGTGTATTGTGTAAGACATTGCCACTGAGAGAAACCAGGTCAAAGGCTTGCAGATTTCTCTGTTATTTGCCACGAGTTAACAATCACGGCAAAGTATAAAAGTTAAAATATAAGTGGGGTCTCAGAGAAGTGAAACTTGTGCACAGTGTTGGTGTAAACCCAGCAAGTGACCGTCGGCAAGTAAGCAGGTACACACATTGTCACGTGTGCTTGTTATGGAGGCTATAGAAAAAGCAAAGTGAAGGCTCGCAGAGGAGATGAATGAGCCCCACAGACACTGTCCCATGTGAAGGAGATACAAGGTGTCATAGAGTATGGTTCTGTGTGTTTGAGTCTCCAGAGCGCAAATCTGATTTTCAGCTTGGATATGTGGCTGCCACAGAATTTGCAAGTGTCCCTTAGGCTGCAGGAAATGTCTTTTGTCTTGCTGAGGCTGTGGAGGGCATTTTAATGCATTTGCTAGTCTCAGATATACAAGAATGCCAGGAGTGACTGAGCTAGGCATTTCAAACAGGCATGTCCTCCTGTATGTAGATCATATCCAGTTAAGAAGAATAGCTTATCCAAAATCCAAGTGGGAGGTTTTGGCCCAATGCCGGAGCAGGTAACTGATGGCTATTTTACAGGAAACTTTCCCATGTTCCATTGACGACCGCTGGGGATTTATTGCTTTAAGTATTTCTCTGTCCTGTGTAGATAATTTAACTCATCCCAGCTGGGCCCTAACAATCCCATCCGCTGTGGTCTCGTGCGACTCATTGGCTATTTAAAAACTTCCACAGCAAAGAGCCTTTTGGCACCGAAATTATATACATCAGTATCCCAAGGCGAGCCCCCCCATTCGCTTCTCGCTCACACGGAGTTCCTTCAGGATGGAATCAAGATGTGTGACTTAAGCGTTTTCTTCCCCCCAAGGATGAGTCTGCTGAGGCGGATATGGCGGAACACCACTTAGATCTTCCTTCCAAGAGAACATGCTGGAAAGCTGGAGGCGGGAGCTGGCTGGCAGCCTGGCCTTCAGCGCCTTCAGCATCTGTTGCAGTGTGGGAGCCTCAACCCTCTCTTCAGGCAGCTCCACGATAGGGCTTCTCTGGAAATACTGGGGCAAGACAGAGTCTGGTGGCTTCTCCCCAGCGCGGTTCCTTTGCAGGGCTGCTCGCTTGTCTCACACAGAACCATGGGCTGAGGCTCGCTCCCCAGGGGTACACTCTGACACGACACCAGAAACCTTTTCTCTTCCTCCACCAGCTCCTGTCTCTTCTTCTATGGGCTCTGCCTAGCACACATCTCTGCCACGTATCTGTCTCTGCCATGCTTCCCCAAAGACTAAAAGCATCTGCCAGTTAGATATTCATTGTAGCCAAGGTAAGACAGGACCTAGAAGGTCACCTGGAGGCCCAAGATGTGGAGGTGTTTCCACAAGGTGTGGAAGGAGGTGCTATCTAAAGTGAGGGAGGGCCCAGGAGGGGAAGGAGGGAGAGACAGAGGACAAACAGATGGACAGACACACAGACACACACACACACACAGGAGAAACAGCAAGAGAGCGAGAGAGAGAGAGTGTGTGTGTGTGTGTGTGTGTGAGAGAGAGAGAGAGAGAGAGAGAGAGAGAGAGAGAGAGAGAGAGAGAGAAGGGGTGAGGGGGAGGGGAAAGGAGAGGAGAGAGAGGGAGTCTTCCTCATTGGTCTTCCCCAGACCTCCCCCAGTGCCTGTCTGTCTGAGCCCACCCAGAAGCTAGAAGACAATGGTTTGGGAATGGTTTCCCTTCACTGCCAAGCATGAGAAGGGAAACTCGAATGGGAATCTGAGTGAATTTTTCATCCTGTTAATGTACGAGAACCACCCAGGATCCTGCATAGGTTAGGGCATGGCACGCAGGCCGGAGAGGAGTCACAGGCAGAGAAAGTGCTGTGCAAAGTCCTTGTTTGGTCCCGTGGAGGAGAGGCAGAGACTCCTTGAAGGCTCTTTCCACATTGCTGTATGTTTGTACATTTTTGTAATAAACAATTCAAAACAGGGGGAAACCCAAGCCTTTAACTAGAATGTTCCTCTTCGGTGGAAGATGTGGGCAGGAGTTTGCCTGCCTCACTTTCCCCCCCTGGGCACAACCAACCAGCCTCCTTGTTATCTTTGCAGAGTCAGCAGTTAGGGAGATGGGACCCCATCTACTGCCTCCCTGCTCAGTCTGCCATCATGGTGGGACGGGAGATCGTGTCCACGGCAGGCTTCCATTCGTGATCTGCCCCGCGTGGCTCATCCACTGCCTTACAACTCCCGAGTGAGCTACTCATGTTTAAACGTCTGATCCTGGGCATAGTGGCACATAAGAGACCCACCTCCTTGGCTGATTGAGGTAGGGGCTTGGTTGAGCCCAAAAGCTCAAGGACAGTCTGGGAACATAACGAGACCCCGGAAAAAGGTGGGGAGGGATGAGAGAGGGAGAGAGAAGGAACAGAGAAAACACGTCATAAAATACAAATGTCCGTCTTTTATTTATATATTTATTTATTTGGCCTGACAGGCTTGGGGCATTGTGACTTCCTTGCTGTGGTTGGGTGACCCCGACCTAGCTCACTGTGCCCTCCGCATTGCTCTGCAGCCTCTACTGCTCCTCACTGTTTTCTGGAAACATCTGGACCTAGAATGCTGAACTCATCCACTTACCTCTGGCTCTTACAGCTGTGTTCCTCAGGATAGGCTAACCCGTGACCCATTTTGCGATTTGCCTTTTCTGAGGGCCACATATATTTGCTTAAAACTTTACCACGGAGCCTTTAGAAGCAAGGCCCTATTGTGTTTCCCCAGTAGCAGCTCCAAAGCCAAGAGTTTCAATGTGCTCAGCAAAGCTATGACACAAAATCAAACAGGCCGTGCCTACAGCCTCAAAGATTGAATGCCTTCCCCTTCCAGGCAGCACTAACTCGCTGGGGCTTAGGTTGATTGTCAGAGGTACTGAACCTGTCTCATTGCCTTTGGTCTCTCCCTCCCAAAAGCACCCACCCTGCCTGCCTCCCACCAATCCCAGGCCATATTTTCTGCCCAGCCAGGCTGTCTTCTAAGTGACTTGGGGAATACTCAGAGCACGACCTTCACCGTGCCCACCTCTCTAGGAACTTCCTGGCTCTTGCCCTTCCTGGGTCAGCTCTTCAGCACTTCCTTGGACTCAGCACTTCCTTGGGATGCTTAGGCTGGCTCAAGTTCCTTTGTTGATTGTATAAGCATTCCACAATCAGCCTAACTGAAAGGCATGTGTGGTGTGAGGTAGGGCCAGGATGGAAGAGAGCGGCATGGCTAACTCTGAGGAGCTCTTCTGTGATGTTAGGATTGAGCTGTGTGGCATTAACTGTGATTTCGCCTCTCAATGAGCCCAGCCATGTGTAGCAATCATCACTGGGTTAGTCACAGACTAGAAACAGGAATAGGAATTATGCTATTCCAAAGAGGGAGGCATCGGAATCACTGAGCGGATTTACTGTGGTTTTGGTTGCTTGGGTCTAGGAACCTGACTGGAAGCGGTGAGGGAATGAAGACAGGACAGACACACATGGAAACCTGGGCGTAGGGGAGTTGTGACAGAGCAACACCCATACTGCACGATACCATGGAACCTCATCACGTTTATCATGCACAGCACATGGGGAAGGACTTCTCTGGGTGGGAGGTGTCTGTCAGTGCAGTTCTAGGCTGCAAGCTTCCAGGGAGGGGGAAGCAGTTGCTAGCTTTTGCACATGCTAGTCGATCATTTATAAGCACTTTGACTTGGACCAGAGCAAGGCGTTGCCATTTCTTGAGCCTGATCCATATGGCTTTTGCCAATTTCCCATGGATTGGAGGCACTGGCCCCTTAACATGTCTGTTCCCATTTCAGCAATACACATCCTCTCAAGACTTCATCTGCTCCTCACACACCCACTCAGAACTTCCTCGACTTTCCACACAACAGCCACCATGGAGATATTGACCAAGCATCTCCTGGTAGCCTGGCAACTCCTCTTTCTTGGGCAGAAGAACCCCATGAGAAAGCCAACAAGACTGATGGTTTTATAGATGAGAAAAATAATATTCAGAGAAACATGACGAAGGCCTGCGGCTGGGAAGCAATGGAGTCAGTGCCCAATTCCAGGCACACTGGACTCCCAGGTCCCTGCCCTAGATGGCCTGGGGCATCTGATCCTGAGTCATTTCCTGTGCCTTTGGCCTGTTAATCCTGCTCCCTTCCACCTTCACTTATAAGTCAAGTGTCTTGTTGTTCTTGGATTTCCTGTGGCTTCTCTGTCTTTACTCTCATATGGGCCCTGTGTTCGAAAACGAGGGCACCAATCGACCTGCCCTGAGTGGCCAATCGACCTGCCCACAGTGATGAAATATGCCACCCACAATGACGCCGTGTGTTCTCTTTAACTAGGTGGGACCTGTGGCCCTCATACAAGTCACCCTCACACAAGCAGCCTCCACCTTTGAGTGGAATGAATTCCTTTCCTTTTGGCCAATACCACAGAACTTGGGAAGGAATATGGGAAGTTGGTATCCGGAGGTTACTAAGCCTTAATTTTTTTCTTTGGCTGAGTAATACTGAATCTTAGAGTCTGAAGGTCCCTGGGCGTTGTGTGGTTCCCATGCTCAGTTTAGCAAGCATGAAGGTGGGAGACCATCCTGCCTGTTCTAGCTTCATTTCTGCTGCTGTGATGAAATCTCCTGACAGAAAGCAACTTAGGAGAAGCTTATAATTCCGAGTTTTAGTCTGTCACCATGGAGATTTACAGCAGCAGGAGCTTGAAGCAGGTTACATCAAATCCACAGTCAAGAGCAAAAGGAAAAAATACAAGAATCTTTGTTCGCCTGCTTGTTATTTTCAGCTAGCTTTCTCTTCTCTTACACTGTTCGGGATCTCCCGCCTAGGGAATGGTGCCACCCACAGTGGGTTTGATTTTCTATACCATTTGATAATCAAGGCAACTCTTCCTGGACACTCCCACAGGATAACTTGACAATTTCTCCTTAAGACTTTCTTCCCAGGTAATTCTAGGTTGTATCAAGTTGACAGAATTAACAAACACACTGCTTTCCAGAAGAGGGTGGCCCAGTGCCCATTGGCTATACTTCTGTATGGGAAATAGGATGCAGGCAAAGACAGGCAGGCCAACCTAGGAGTAAACACAGTCTCACTTCTAAGGCTTCCTGTAGTCAAGTGACTTGTCTTGACCAATGGAATGAGTGCAGTGATGTTTCACTTCTCAACAGAGACTTAATCTCTCTCTCTCTCTCTCTTCCTCTTCCTCTTCTTCTTTTTCTTCTCCCCCCCATTTCTTCTATCAGAATGACTCTGAATATCACAGTTTATAAATATTAACAGCTATGGATGGCCGAGGCTACTGGCTGCTCAAGACTCTATGGAAGCTCATCTTGAAGGGTGGCCCCAGTGAAGCACACCTCCTGATGCTCACTCACAGCCTTGCAGACCTCCTCCTGTTCACTTCTCCCTTGGACTGATGGAGTGTGGCCGAAAGGACACTGTTTCTGCCACGGACACAGAGTTTATAGCTGATGCTCTCTTCTACTTTTTGGAAGCTCGGAGCTACCACATGGAGGAGAGAGAAGCTCCGACTAGTGAGAGGGTTTCAAATGTTGATGAGGCATCTTGGATGCTCTAGGAAGTCCTCAGGGTGACTGTCCCAGCCATCACCCAATGCAGCAGAAACCCATCCAGCTGAATCCCAAGAATCACAGGAGGCAACAGAATGAGGGCCATTCTCAGTCACTCAATATTCAAGTGGTTTTCAGCAGCAGTAGACAATCAGTACCACACCAAAGATGCTAATAACCTGTTGGCCACCATGACTGGGGAGTTTGTGGGGTGATACTGTTAACGTTTGCTTGTTTGTTTTGTTTGTTTATTTATTGATTGATTCATATAAAGAGATTAGTGAAGCTGGATGGTGGTGGTGTTTGCCTTTATTTCTAACACTTGGGAAGCAGAGACAGGTGGATCTCTGTGAGTTTGAAGCCAGCCTGGTCTACAGAGTGAGTTCCAGAACAGCTAGGGCTGTTATACAGAGAAACCCTGTCTCAAAAAAAAACAGAGAGAAGAGAGAGTGAGAGAGCGAGAGAGGAAGAGCTATCAGGAGATGAACTTGATATGAACAGAGACTGCTCATTTGTTTCCGGGCTGTCCAGACCCAAATAATCACACAGAACTATATTAATTACAGCACTGTTTGGCCAATAGCTTAGGCATATTTCTAGATATCTCTTACATATTAAACTAACCCATTTCTATTATTTTACATCTTATCATGAGGCTTGTGGTTTCTTACCTCTTGCTTCTTGGGCATTTACATGGCATCTGCCTCCTTCGGCAGCTACATGGCGTCTCTCTGACTCCACCTTCTTTCTCTCTGTATCTCTTCCAACCTGGTTATAGTCTGCCTGGTCACAGCCCAAAGCAGCTTTATTCATTAACCAGTAAGAGCAACATGTATACAGAAGGACGTCACACATCGACTTGAATTCAGGCAAACTGAAGGAAGGGTGTGCAGCACAATATGGCCACCTCCTTTTCCTGACTAATTAGATGGGGAGAATCAGAGGAACGGAAGGGGCAGAATTTCAACTCCCACACACCTGCCAGTGAGAGGGAACCACAGTTATTAGGGAATGGAGACCAAGGAGGAAGAGCAGCACAAATGCTTGAGGCAATAAAAATGTACAAGAGGGCATTTAGGTTTGGACTTGGGGTACTGATGGTGTCTGCATACAGCAATAATCCTCAGGAAGACCCCACTTGACTCTGTCTCTCAGATAAGAGACCAAGGCTGGAGGTGTGTGGGGAAGTGAGAGCTAACTCTGTGGGAGAATGACATTGAGAGAGACACCAGAGGGAGAGAAATCATTGGGCTGAGGGCTATCCATGGAAAATGCCTCCATGCTCATGGTCATGGGGACCAGTGGTGAGACAAAGAGCCTTAGAGAAAGGCTGGAGCAGAGAGATGGCTTCTCAGAGGCGGAGGTCAGACCAGTGTGTTTAGTAGATGGGATTCAATTGCTTCATAACCCATAGCAGAGTTGGGAGGTGATCTGTGATGGTAGTATCTTCAGCCTGACAGGATACAAAATCACCATGGAAACAAGCCTCTGGGCACATCTGTGAAGGCTTAGATAATCCTAGCTGTTGAAGCCCATGTGGGTCTAACACAGATTCCCTAACTGGACTGGAACGGAGTTGCGAGGAATAAACCGATGCAGCTTACAGGGTCATCATGGAAGGGCAAGATTTCGCTCCAAAGATCTTTCGTTTATTCTCCAAACACCTTATATATCATCACATCAATTGAGTGGGGAAAAGACATTAGGCTGCCTCCTAGGCAACCAGGTGCCTGGGCTCAAGTCGGGGTTCCGCATCTAGCAGTCAGGTAGGCCATGAATTAGCATCTCTATAAGACATCCTCCAAATTTCAAAGGGAGGAAGCATCAAAACCTCTTAACTCTTAAGTCATCAGCTTTAGCCAACATCTCTCCTCAGGTAATCTACATTTATAACAAAAGAAACTAGGAGCAGTACATCCTGGGTATTGTTAGACAGAGACAGCTTGTCTGCAGAGTTCGTGATCAGCTCAGACCGAGCCAATGGCTCCCGTGCCACACAGAAATATGGGCCTACACCTAGCTGCCTTGGGCTAATTGATCTACACTAAGTGTGGGCAGCTCCGATCCACAGGGCTAGGGTCAAAGACTGGATAAAATGGAGAAAGCGAGCCAAGTCAGAGCCTTCGTTGGTGGCTGCTTCCTCCCTATGGACACAATATGACTGGTCCAATGTGACCAGACCCAGCTCCTGCAGTCATAACTCCCAACCATGATGGAATACACCCCCAAGTGTGAGCCAAACTCTGCTCTTCCCTCCTTAAGTAATCATTGCAGCTCTTTTGTCCCAGCAAAGAGAAAAGAACTGATAAGGGTCTAAGAGAAGGGTATAGACTCAAGCCAGAGGCAGTGGCCAGAAGATAGGATGAGTATGATCTCCACCATGCACCCATATTTTTATCTGCCCATTCACCCACCCACCCATCCATTCATCCACTCATCCATCTCTCTTTAGATTCTTGTTAGAGAATGCCGAAATCAGGCAGGATGATCAGATTAAGAACGGCATAGACACGGGTCATCCCTTTGTTAGTGAGACGTTGAAACTCCCTTGAATTCTCTCCTCTCTGGATAAAAGTAGAGGCAACAGTCAGCGCTTGTCAAGCGCTGTTTGGGACGAAGCGCGCTTCCTTGGGCATTTCATATGTTCCCCCACTTAATAATTCCAAGGACAGTGGTACGAGTAGGGGCTGTTTGTGCGCGAGGTGACTGAGGCTCAGAAACACGGTCTTCCATCAGAGCTTGATGTGGTCTGGCACTCACACTCGGCTCAGGCCATCTCGCTCCACTTACCTGTCCCTGTGAACCCACGCCATGTTCTACTCATTGAGGTGGGGGGTAATGGAGGGACAAGAGAAGGATGCCTTGATTTATTCGTGAGTATTAACTTCCCACAGAAGCAGTGATACATAAGATGTAAAGGGCCTGGAAAGAGAGACAATGATGTGTTCAGTTCCTTGGATGTTGGAGAACGCTCTCCATGGGTTAACTTCATTGTCAATGAGCAGTTTCTATGGGAAAATCCATCCCAAACTCCAAACAATTACCTTGGCAACAGCCCTGGAATGGAGCCAGAGTGTAAACCTGTAGCTGTAAAAATCTGGTCATTGTGAACACACTTCCAACGGGGCTCTTTTCTCTCGCTCTTGCTTTGTCTTGCTCACCTCTCTCTGTATTGTGCTGTGCAAAAGACCCTAGGCTTCCTGTTCTAGTCCCCCACTCCCCTAACCCAGCATACATACATTTTTTGTAACTACCCCCTCGAGGCTTGCTTCATCAAGTAAGGAATATTGAATTCTGTTTTCCTAAGTGACGGATGTGTTTATCCAGGGACTCTGAGCGGGACTCAGCCCCTGGCCAGATGGATCCAGATATGCTCAGCAGAATTTGAGGCGCCGCCGGCCCCAGGGCCCTTCCCGACCATGTGACTCACAGAGGATCGGTGCCAGAGACGTGCTCCGTGTGTCCTGCCCGTGCTGGGCTGCACACAGGGTACACACAGGCTTCTTCTGCTCCTTGGCTGCCTTAGGTGGTGCTGGGGTTGGGGAAAGGGGAGGGTGTGCTCTTGCTGGAACTGTGGTCCGCCCTCCCAGCCCAATGTGAGTCATGACTATTTTTAGCTTACCACTCACCCAGGTGGGCCAGGTTTCATGCTAACTGCTGGGAATTCTGCGTCTCTATCTCTTACACAAAGTGGCTGAGAGACCTGAGAGCTTTGGAGCCTACATTTTTTAGCATGGGTGGCTCTGGCAAAGGAGGAAATTAGCCTTTGCGGACCTGGGGAACTTATGACAGGGACAACTGCTCCTGATGGCTTTGTGAGCCTGTTGAGCCCACAAACTGGGGGCTGGGGGCTGGGGGCAGGGAGCTGGGGGCTGGGGGCTGGGGGCTGGGGGCTGGGGGCAGGGGGCTGGGGGCTGGGGGCTGGAGGCTGGGGGCTGGGGCAGGGATGGCAACCAGAACCACACCTGCCACTATGCCTAGTGTACTTTGCTGGGGACTGACATAGCTAATAGGTTTTGGTATTGTCGCAGAAGCTTGGACACTGCTTCAGAGGAAGGTTCTGTGGTTAGTGGCCACATCTGTCTCTGAAACTGTGTGAGGGGGGACAGGGCGGTCAGGGAGGCTGTGCACTGCCTTCTGATGTCCTGGCTTGACGAGCACCGCATATGATTTACCTGTTGTAGAAAATGTATTAGATCTGCCTGTGGCCATATTGCCCTGAAGGTGCCAGATCTTCTGAAGTTAAAGCAATGTCAGGCCTGCTTAGTATTTGCATGCGAGAATTTATTCACATCCGCTTGATTGGCCTTAGTTGTTTTCTCTTCCTCTCCCTTCCTTCTCTACCCCCACCTCCCTGCTCCTCTTTCTCCTTTCCCTCCTTCCTCTTTTTTTTTTTTTTTGAGATAAGGTCTCATGTATTCCAGGCTAGCCTCAATAACTTTGACCTTCTGGTCCCCCTCCTTCAGCCTCCTGCGTGTTAGGACTGCAGGCGTGCATTCCCACACCCGGATCAATGCGGCATGCGAGATGGAAGTAGGGCTTTGTGCCTGGTAGGCATGCGCTCTATTAATGGAACTACATCCTCAATCTTTACTCGTGTGTGTGGATAATACAACTTGCGATTTCTTAGAGCCAGACTGAGAGAAAAAGGGAGTTTAAGTCATTTAGGAGTTGATCTTGGGAAGAACGGGGGTGGAGGGGCAAAGCAGGATGTGTGTTTCAGTTAGGATTTGTATCGATGTGAGAGACATCGTGACTATGGCCACTCTTATAAAGAACGTATTTAATTGGGGTGGCTCGCTTGTAGTTCAGAGGTTCAGTCCATTCTCATCATGGTGGGGAGTATGGTGGCGTGAAGGAGACATGGTGCTGGCTACATCTTCATCAGAAGGCAACAGGAAGTGTATTCTGTCACACTAAGCAAAGCTGGAGTAAAAGAGACCTCAAAACAATATCCCCCCCCAGCCGTGACACACTTCCTCCAACAAGACCATACTGGCCACATCTCCGAGAAGCGCCACTCTCTGTGAGATTATGGGTGCCAATTACAAGCAAACCACCACCAGTGTGTAAGAAAGCAGAGGGCCACTGTGGCCTTACTAGGGGCCGCTTGGTGGCTGTTTAGATATTCTGCGGAGTTGTCAAGGGATTGGCAGTGGTTGTTTGTTTCCTAGCTCTGGCCTTTTGTTGACAGAGAGGCTCAGGGGTCTTCAGTGCCCTCCATCTTTGTCTGACCAGTGTGCTAACTGTGTGATCTTGAGCACCAGCAGGGCCCTTGGACTTAGAGCTTCAGGCCCTGGTGCGGGGACAGAGGGAAAAGGGAGACTGGGATATAGGGGGTGTCCTTTCAGCCCCATGTCTAGCGTCTAGAGGAGAGGGCCCCTGGCCTGGCTCCACATCCCCGCTTTGCTCTGTTGCATTGGACACACGGTCCAGCTTCTCTGACAGCTGCAGTTCTTGTCCAGAATGGTCCCCTGAGGGCTTTCTAAGGAGTGACATGAGGTAATGTCTGTGGAAGGCTGAGTGAATTTCAGAAGTCTTGGGAAGTCTGAGCTATTGACCTCCCTTCCATCCTTCCTCTCTTTCTTCCCTCCCTCCCTCCCCCCTCCCTCCCCCCTTCCTCTGGATACAGGAGAAATCAGGGTCTCTTCTTGGGGTTCTACGAATCATTAATAAAGTAATTTAGGAATGAACTCAACCAGAAGCTCAAGGACAATTTTATTATCGTTTCGAGATAATCACGGGGCAGACCAGCTGCCCCGTAAATTTGAGCTGCCACCCAGAAGAGGGGCATGGATGAGAGAAGGAAGATATCCACGCCATTGAGGCTGGCATGGAGGGTGGACCCGCGGCAGACAACCGACGCTGTGGTGCAGAGGGGAGCTCAAGAGAAAGCAATGAAACTCCAGATGTCGGGGAAACCAATGTATTTAGTAAAATGCTTAGAAAAGAGAAAGAGATGAAGGAAAAGTTATGCTTTTCCTGAATAATTCAGAGAAGCAGGCAGATTAGCAGTGAGATTCTAGAAAGGGTGAGGATAGCATCTCACTAAAGGACTACTTCTTCTACCTCTCTAGCATGGCTGAAGGTGACTCTACCTTCCTAAGGGTGATCCCTTGTCCAAGTGAACATTCAGCTGGTTGGATCGCCCAAATCAGTCAAGATTTCTCCACTCCTAAGAAGCCCGGGGCTGGCTTGGGCTGGCTGTTGTTCCCCGTTGGTTGTAGGCAGGACACACTGGTCATTTTAGTAAAATTGGGTATTCTTATGTGTCCTTCCCAAGCCATGCTGGTTGGGTGGACGGTAAATGCATGCACAGTCTAGATGTCCAGATGCTGGATAGGCTCGGTGGGACCCCTCTGGTGTCCTGTCATCTTACAGTGTGTACAATACCTGCTCTTTCCTGCCTAAGCCACACCCATTTCAGGAGCAGGCAGCCCCTCCTCAAACTTGGAGCTCCCCAGCATTCCAGAGTCAAGGTCAAAGTGTAGCCAGTGACCCCTCACCCCATCTTTTCCTTGTCCTACAAGGGACTTATGAGCACAGAGGGATGGTGTGAGGGTTGGTGTCTTTCCCCTGCTGGGCAGAGCTCCGCAGGACCAGGACTGTGAAGGTGGGAAGGAAAACCAGCCCCAGGCTGCTGAAGGAGAAGGCTCATCTCCACTCAGTTCCTTAATCCTGGGGGAGGGGCAATGAGGGCCTCAGAGCCTTAAGTGCACTCAAGTCTGAGCCTGCAGATGTTTTCCAGCTGTTTTTCATTGTCCGCAGCGGCCTGAAGAGGAAATGGGCCTCGTCAGCAGCACCAGGGGAGGGCCGCACACTGCTTCAGAGACAGGCTGGACTTCTTTGAGGACATAAGGAAGCGCAGCTCCTGAGAGAGGGCGCAGGTTGACATCAGACCTTGTGGCCTGACAGGTAACCCAAGTACTACCTCCTATCTTCAGACTCCCTTGCCCTTCTGGTCACACCACCACATGCCCTGCAGTCCCAAGCCCCACAGCAAAGGTTTTACACCTTGAGGGTGGCAGTGAAGAACGTGTGGGTCCAGTCAGCTTAGGCAGATCTGGGTGGATCTGGAGGGCTTGTGTGGGGCCAGCCAGCAGGAGGAGAAATGGTTTGCAGATGCAGAGGGCTATCCCAGGCCTAGGGGACTTGAATTTCCTGCTACAGACCTAGTGACTCCCATGGGTCAGCATGCAGCTGAGAGCTCTCCAGTGCCCAGGAATGATCCCACAGCTTTTCAGGATGAGTAAGAACACGGACACAACCTGAAGAAACCATATGGAGGTTAGACGGGGCCACTGAGCCTATTTCCGGGGAACAGTCTCTTCTCCAGAAAATGAATCAACCCTTAAGCTTCATCTTAGACAAATTTAACTCCAAACAGACCCTGTCATTAAATGTAAAACTCAAACCCATGGGCTGTTAGGAAATAAACACAGGGCAAAACAAAGTCCCTGGGATCCAGGACAAGATGAAGAGCCTTAGCGCTAGCCCTAGCCTCATCCCTTCTGTGTGGCTCTACCCTTCAGGAGAGCCACCCTGAGGGTGAAGTCCTCACCTGCTCAACCCTTTTCCCCAGGACACGGAGCAGGGCCAGAATGTAGCATCTTCACCTCACAGCTGCCCAAGCTGAATGCCACTCAGATGATACTGTGGGGTTTTGGCATCAGATAAATGAATTAGACCATTGTCTAAGTGAAGGTGGGGTGGAGTCTGCTGGCTGGGGGCCTTGAGGAGAGGCCTATGACAAGACTGGTAGGCTTTGCTTTGCAGTGGGCAAAGGCCTCCCTGGCCTTCCTAGGCTCAGCTTCTGCAACCTCCTTTGCAGCAATCCTCCTGGCAGTGCTGCAGTGGCTCCGGCTGTAACAGCGGAGCAGGGAGCACTAGCATTTCCTGAAAATACTATTTCATGACCTTTGACGGAAATGTGACTTAGGGGATTTTGCTGTGGATGCTGGGAAATGGATGAGATATCAAAGATTCTGTGGAAGTCTCCACTCCATATGGGTTTCTCCCAGGCTCACAGAGGATGAATGCAAGAAAGTGTCTCAGAGGAGGAGGAGGAAGGGGAGGAGGGGCACACAAAGCAATGCTCTTTTGAAGGGACAACAGAGAAGAGGAGGGAGGAGGGGAGGGGAAAGAAAGGGGAGGTTGGAAAGGGAGGAGGAGAGGAAAGGATAGAAGGTGAGGGGAGAGAGGAGGAAGGAAGGACAGAGAGGGGATAAAAGGAGGGGGAGGAGTTGAGTGGGGAAGGGAGAGGAGGGAGAGTAGGGAAATGGAGAGGAGGGGAAAGAGAGAAGGGGAGGAAGGCAAGGAAGAGGATGGAAGGGAAGGGGAAAGGAGAGAGGGGGGAGGCAGGTTAATGGATGGAGAGGAGGAGGATGGGGAAGGGGAGGAGGAGAGGAGGAGGATGGGGAAGGGGAGGAGATGAGGAAGGGGAGGTGCTTTGGGAAGGCAGGTACAGGTCTCCTGCCCTGCTCTTCTCCAGCCACAGGGTCCTGCAGATGAGCCTTGCTTTCAGTCTGTGCTGGTGGGAAGGAAAATAACAGGGAACAGTTGAATAAATAAAGCTCCCCGCTCAAAGGTGGCCACAGAGATCATATTTTCCCTAATCTCCCATCTTGGCATGCTGAGGGGTGCTTGATTTCACATTTTTAAAACCTATTTTTTGAGAATGTCATACGTGTATGCAATGAGTTTTGATCAAATCCACACCATTTCCGCCTCCACCTCTCCAACTCCTCTCCTTCCAATTCTCCCTCTTCATTTCCTGTGCTCTTTCTTTTAACCCAGAGAGCCTATTAGGTGCTTCTAGTGTGTGTGTGTGTGTATGATTGAGTATGTATATGAGTGGGTATGTTTGTGTGTGAGGGTGGATAGATATGTAATTGGATATGTGTGTGTGAATATCTGTATGTATGTGGGTATATGTGTATATATATGACTGGGTGTATATGTAGGTATGGATGTGTGTGTATGTGAGTATGTGCATATGTGTGTGGGTGTATGGGTTGGTGTGTAGGTGGATATTGTATGTATATAGATATGTGTTTGTGGGTATGTGTGTGCATGTATGTATGTGTGGGGGTGGGTATGTGTGTGTGAATATGTGTTTATGTGTGTGTATGTGTGTCTGTATGTGAGTATGTGGGGGTGGATATGTTTGCATATATATATATATATGTATATGTGTGTATATTTGTATGCTTGTGTGTGCATATGTATGTGTGTGTGTATGTGGGTCTGTGTGGGTGGGTTTGTGTGTGCAGGTATGTATGTGTGTGTGTATGTGTGTGCATGTGTATGTGTGTGTGTGTATGTGTGTGTATGTTTATGTGAGTATGTATGTGTATGTGTGTGTATGTTTATGGCTGAGTGGTTGGGTGGATAATTGGATGTGTGGCTGTGTGTGTGGGCAAACTCCAGAGGGAGAACCTTCCAGAGACTGTATCCCTTAAGAGGACTTTCCCTCCAGTCATAGGCATCAACTCCTCAGCTAGGAGTGGACGGTTCCTGGGCTCTCTTCCAGCCTCCTGAGAATCTGCTCACGTCAAGAATCCCCTAGGAACAGGAAGCAACACTTGTGCCCAGAAGCGTGTAGGTTTGGAGGCCTGGCTCCTTATCCCGCACGTCCGAGTTGCTACAGCTCTGCGCATACCCTTTGCTGAATTCTGGCCTGCAATCCGCCAATGCTTGCTTGTGTTCAAGCTTGAGTTCTCTATTCCTAGGCAGTTTACCGCCCACGCCTGGGGAACGATGCCACCCACATTGTGCCGAGTCCTCCCACATCAATTAACACAATTAAGTCAACCTTCCCCCAGACATGCCCACAGGCCAAGCCAAGGCAGACAGTCTGTCATTGAGACCTTCCTGGGGGATCCTAGATTGTGTCTAGCTGACAATTAAAGCTCAAGACCATAGCCACTGTGACCAGACTGTGGTGTCATTCTCAATTTCGCATGCTAAAAACCTAGCCCCAAGTCTAGAGTAGAATAGATGGGAGTTTAGGGGTGTAGATGAGGTCATAAGAGCGGGGTCCTCATCAGTGCATGCACAGTCCTCAAGGAGTTCAGTTCCCCTCTCTACCACACATGAGGAGAGAGGGAGGAAGGGCCATGTGTCTATGAACCAGGAGGCAGCCCTCAGCTGAGACCAAAGCTTCTGGTGACAAGACCATAGACTTCTCTCTCGTTGTTGACAGCCCACCTAGCATGTAGTGATTTGTGGGGCAGCTTATGTGAGCTATGGTAAGCGCCCTGGCTGTGTGCCTGTCTGATCCACCTCGGTCACCCCTTGACGCCTCTGGTGACAACTTTGCATCGATGCTGAACTTGCTTTCATGGCAGCTGAATTTTGCATTGTTAGCTCAAGATGAGGCTTCGTGAGCTCTTGTTAAATCTCTTTTGGACACCCATAATTAAGGAACTATTTGACTTGGAAAGCTTGGCAAAAGCCAAAAAAGAAAAAAGAAAAAGACTGAAATCTTTGGGGGCTCATGAAATTGGCCTGGCTTAGCTGACTCAAGAGACACGTGTAATAGGTTTTTTAGGTTAGAGTCCACGACTCCTGGGGCACTGTGTTCCTTCACTTTGGGTTTCCCTCAGAGTCAAGGAAGCATGGAAGCTTGACAGGACAATTGGTCTTAGACATAATCTCTAATGGCTTGCAAACATTGTATTCTGGCAACTACCATTGTATTGACCCTGGAAATTTCTATTATATTCTGTTTCCGAGAAGGGTTTAAAAGTCCAATTGCTCTCAATACGATTGTTGCAGCCCCAGTCTTGCTGTGGCCCCTCCAACCTAAACCTGGTTTAATTTTTCACCAGCCCTATTAGGTAACCCTGGCCCAGTGAATGCTATAAGATCCCAAACCAAACAAGCATGCATTTTTGTGTCTCACAAACCTTTGACTGACAAGAATGAAGCTGAGAGCCTCCCCATGGGTTCAGACAGCCACTCTATTAGCAAGAGTACATGACAACTTAATTTTAAAAAAGATTAATTTTAATTCTCTGTGTGTGAATGTCTATGCAAGGGACAACTGTCAGTGCAGATGATGGAGGAGGCCAGAGAGGGTATCAGATTTCTTGGAGCTGTAGTTATAGGTGGTTTGAGATGCCCAGTGTGGGTGCTGGGACTCGAACTCAGGTCTTCTCCAAGAGCAACACATGCTCTTGATTGCTGAACTACCTCTATCTTCCCTTCGCTTCAAACTTTTAAACATATAAATGGTTCCTTTTTGTAATAACAATCAAGCAAAAGTCTGGATGTTTCATATTCTAACCTGATGAGTTAAGGTTTCCTTAGAGTTTTGAAATTCATTTTAATTAGGATAATTTGACAAGTCAAAAATTTGACACTCTTCCATTTCTTTATCTTTTTCTCCTGGCGTTAGGGATTGAGCCCAGAGCTGCACTCCATCACGTGTACCCATATACCACCCAGCCTGTTCTTGGTCCCATTCATTCTTCCTTACACAGACATCTGAGTGCTGCAAGGAGGGCTTGTTTGTCCCGGCTGCCCAGAACCAAAATAATCACACAGAAACCATATTATTTAAATCACTGCTTGACCCATTAGCTCTAACTTCTTATTGACTAACTCTTACATCTTAATTTAACCCATCTCCATTAATCTGTGCATCACCACGAGGTTGTGGCCTACCAACAAAATTTCAGCACATCTGTCTCTGGTGGCTTACGGCATAAATGAATGGCAGACAGAAATTATAATAAAATATTCAGCTTTAATAAAGGAAGGACTTACAAGACCAAGGTTCCTGCGGAGAACAGGAAAACAGAAGAAGGGGAAATGATGGAGGAGGGTCATCTTTCTATCTGTTGCTTTCATTGGTTAATTAATAAAGAAACTGCTTGGCCTTTAATAGGACAGGAAATTAGGTAGGCGAAGTAGACAGAACAGAATACTGGGAGAAAGAAGCCGAGTCAAGCAGTCGCCATGATGCTCCCACTCCAGACAGATGCAGGTTAAGGTCTTTCCTGGTAATCCACCTTGTGGTGCTACACACAATATTAGAAATGGGTTAGATCAATATGTAAGAGCTAGCCAATAAGAGGTTAAAACTAATGGGCCAAGCAGTGTTTAAAAGAATACAGTTTCTGTGTAATTATTTTGGGGCATAAGCTAGCCAGGTGGCTGAGAGCTGGGAGGCAGAAAGCGGCCCATTCCGCCACACAACAGATGGCAGCTCCAGTTCCAGCTCCAGTGCTTCTCTCTGACTCTGCCTTCCTTCTCCCAGCATTCAGTTTAGTTTTCCCCACCTAACTCTTTTCTCCTATAGTGCTGCAATAGGCCCAAAGCAGTTCCCTTATTAACCAATGGTATTCACAGTATACAGAGGGAAATCCCACATCATCTGAGCACTGTGTGTCTTGCCCCAGCACAAGAAAAGGTGCCATGGATAGACTCTGGGCCTTGAAGAACTGTCCTCTGGGCAAGGAGACAGCTGGCCCAGGGGACACAAGCTGCACAAAGAACAGCATTTCTGCTGTGGGAGGAGCTTTGAGGTGCTGTGATGTCACTGTGGGGGTGGGGAAGCCTTCCTTGGGGGATTCCTCAGGTGGGTCTATCTGAGCAGCAATGGGAGAGGATTGGAACCAGGATAAGGGGCTGCAGACAGATGAGGGGTCAGGTCTGGGGGTTGTCCACACACACCACCTGCTATGGTGAGGGTCAGTTGTTAAAGGATTACCTCCTTGAGATGTCCAGCTGGCTTCTCGAAGGTCACACTTCTTGAGGACTGTTTCCGGCTCAGAGTGAGTGAGTGTGTTTGTTTCTTCCTGTCCTCAGCCAGTTCCTGTGAACCCTGGGCTCCTCTCATGTAAAGTTGGCTTAAGGACTTCCCTTCTTGGAACCAGGCTAGAGTCCCCCCACCCAGTGCTCCCCAAACTTCTACCCCCCCCCCCGTGCCCACTTCTGCCTGGCCAGGTATCACAATCAGTGCTGTAGCAGGGTCTCTCTACCTCCTACCCGCATCCCCTCTGTCCTCCTTGGCTCGCCTCACCCCAGCGTGGTGCTTGCACAACTCATTTCCTTTGGCCTCAGTTTTTACAGGAGCAGAACTAAGGAGCCTATTGCAGTTAACTGCATATTTAGCAAGGGTCCTATGACCATACATGCCAGTTGTTCTCAGTCAGGGGACAGCTGATCTCTGTCCAAACCCCAGAGCTTACTGAGGGGCGGCTGGTAAACTTTGTGTCCACTGCGAGCCTTACTGTTACATTGGTACCTATGCTAATGTCTTTCTGCTTTTCTGCTCTAGTTTCCCTCCCCTCCCCTCTCCTTCCTTCCCCTCTTTCCTTCCCTTCCCTTCCTTTCCCTTCCTTCTCCTCCCCTTGCTCTCCTTTCCTTTACTTCTTTCCTTGCCCTCCCTTCTCTTCTTTTCCCTCCCCTCCCCCTCTCTTTGACTCTTCCCTTTTCCTCCCTCCTTCTCCCCTCCCCCGCTCCTTTCAAGCAGAGAACTGGGCCCTAGGACTTCACTCCATGTGGGTCACCTGCTCACACTATGGTTGCCCTGAGTAAGCGAGTTCTTGGGAGAATGTGTGCTCCCTGCACAGCCCTGAATACCTTTGTTCCACTTAGCCTTGCAACATTGCAGCAATTACACTCGAAGAAACATCTGTGGATTTTTTAACTGTGAAATCAAGACTGGGTGTTGCTCAATATGTAGACAAAATATAGTGTTCCCCCCACACACAAAGAATGGGTACCATATGGTGGTGGGTCCGTGGCACTTACTGAAGACTGCTGAGAGCAGGCACTGGGGTGGGTGCTGGGGCAGGTTCTGGGGCCCAACCAGGATCTGCCCGCCAGTCTTTTTCCTCTCCTAGGCTACTCCACAGAGACACCATATTCCATCTGCCTCCAGGCCCTTCTTTAAGTAGGGATGGTGATGATCCAGGGCTTTTTGGGGAGTCAAGTGGGGTTTTATTCAGCAAGAAGCCTGTGTTCAGGGAGCTTCAGGTCATGGGGTGGGGGTTGAGGGTGCGGCATCAGGTGCCACAGTCCCCACAGAAACTGGAATCCAAATCCAGAGTGAATGGTGCCTATTTCTTGCCTGGTCACACCTGCTAGCTTGGTGTTGCCCAAGGTCAAATGCTTTTCTTCTTCCTGTCATGGCTCTTTGGCATGCCATTCTGTCAGGTGTTATTGTTTGCCCAACACTGGCTTTCAGGACCAGCAAGTGACTGACCCAAGGGTCTCTCTTCACATCAGTTGTGGGGACATTCAAGCATCTGCGCTATAAACCTGGGCATCTGCCCAGAGCAGGGGGTCTGTGCTTCCCCAGGGAATGGCTGCTGGTGTAGGTGGCTGCTCGGGCGTGACACCACAGACCCTGTTACTCTGAGAGAAAAGGCCAGCTCTACTCCAAGGTGCTCCTGCTGGCATGTGAAGACAGCTGAAAGCAGGAAAATGAGGGACTCCATAGGGAATATTCTAGAAAATTGTTTATGGATTTAAAAATTGCTTTCAGCTTGAATGTGCACATTATTCTCGGAGGGCCCCTCTCCCATGCCCACTTGCGCCCCTGGAGACTCGGGGTTGTTGCAAGCTAGGCAATTAATTATTCATAAGTTTGGGGATACAGACAAGTGTCATGTTGCAAGGCTTTGACTGCAGAGATCTTTCAGATTAATTTCTTTTTTTGGTAATTAACAGAATCAACCACTCTCCTGATTTTTAAGCAACCTTGAGGCTTTCACAGCGTGATGGCAGCAGACGAAGACCAAGTTCAGAGCTTCACTCTCAGGAGGGGACGTGAGGAGGCTCAGCAGAGGGCAGTGGCTGTTGTTTTTGAGATCTCGCCACCTCCCCGTGCCCCATGAAGTCTTCTTTTAGCCCAGACTGACTTTGTAGTCCACGCTGGCCTTGAACTCAGGAGGGAGATCTTTTCCATTTCGTTTTCCTTAGCTCTGGGTTTACATGTGTGAGCCACCACGCCTGGCTTCTAGGTCTTTGTGTCTGCTTTTTGAATCAGGGTCTTCCTAAAGACCAGGCTGGCCTTGAACTCACAGACATCTGCTTGCTTCTACCTCCTGAGTGCTGGGATCAATTGTGCACCACAATGCCTGGCAAATGTGTGATCTAAGGCTCTAATGAGCTCTAGGGATCTGAACACAAGTCTTTGTGTTTGTGCAGCGAGTACATTACCTACAGAATCACCTCTGAGTTCAAATCTTTTGAACTTTAATTAAGAAGGTTTTCTGTTAGTTCTTTCAGAATTTCCCCTTCCTCATGTTGAGGTTTTAATGGCTCTCTATTTGTCTTTCCACTACATACATTCTTTTTACTTTTGCTCTGCTTTCTTGGAGAGTTTCTCAGCTATGTTTACCTTTACTGTTGGCTTTAACTCAAGTTTTTCCCTTTTCACCATTTATTGATTGACTTGGCCTTTGGCTTTAATGTTAGAAATTGTTTACAGTTAGGGTCTATGGGCTGATCAGAGGACTCAGCAGGCGAAGGGGCTTGCTGTGCAAGCCTGGTGACCTGGGTTCGGTCCTTGGTACCCACATAAACATAGAAAGAGAGAATCAACTTCACAAAGTTGTCCTGTGACCTCCACATAGGTGCTGTCACATCACACAGGCGAGCTTGTGCACACACACACACACACACACACACACACACACACACACACACCAATAAATAAAATAAAACACCACCATCATCAACAACAAAAGCTCCAGGCCTTAGAATGGGTGGGGTCTGGTCCCAAAACAGGGATGACTTGGGCTGTCCTGCAGTGACCTGGAGGCCAGCTGGTGTACTCACTAGGGACCAGTAGCAGGTGGTTTCTGAGGCTGTTTCATTTGTGACTAGCTGATTTTTTTTTTCTAGAAAATGGCCATCTACCAGCCTCGGTGGCTGAGGTATTGTTTGCTGGTATCCTGGGCTGGAGGACAGGACTGGTGTTCTGTGTCCAGGGTCCACGGCTTCCTTCATCTCTGGTTTTCATTTCTTCTGAAGTGCTCTCCACTGTGCCTCTGTACCTTTGCCTGTGCCCAGGGGAATAAACTACTCATCTCTGGGTAGCAGGGTGTGGAGCTTGACTAAGGCTCTTTGTGGACCGTTAAACTACTCCCTGGTTCCGGGAACGCTGATTTTGTTGCCTGGGTGGAGGACGCCTTTCTCCATGGCATCCGTGTCTTCCATGAGCCTTCCTGGGTACTGTGGCAGCCAGACAGCTACTCACACACATCCTTCCCTTAGAACTGTATATCCTCTACCTTTTCTATGCCTCTCTCACCTCCTGCTTCCAAGTTGTGACTTTCGCTGTAATTATGTCCAGGTTTTGCTGACCGTGATGTTTAGTCTTTTTATTTCCTGGTGTCTTCGATAAAGGGTGTTGTTGTTTTTTTTTTTTTGGAGGGAATGGAAATGGAAGAAATTTCTTTATTTCTGCAGGTTCTTAAAACTGAAGCTGCTCTCTGTATTTTTCTTTGAGTTTAAAACACAAAAATAAACTGTAACAGGACATTTGTTCCCCCCGGAACCCTGTTCCTACTTGGAAGAGGCTTATTGGACTGAATTCAGTATGACCCCAAAGTCAAAACCCAACAGGGCTTTTCTTTCCACACCTCAAACATGCCATGACCTGTGATGTTGGGGCCGAGGCTCCTCAGAGAAGACGGAGAAGCTGGTGTGAGCTCAGAGGAGTCAGGGGCTTCAGTCAGCTCATGTTCCACTGTGTGATTGGTGACAGCATGTAGGTCTGGCAGCCTGTGTGTCGGAAATGATCAATGACCCAGCTCACCTAGGGAATCAGGAGTGACAATCAGGTTACTGACTTCTCACAAGGCAAAAAGACCTGTAGTTCTCATCCCAGCCACTTTATGGGGTTCACCATCACCTCAGAAGCAAACCTCTGAGCATGTACATATGTGGGAGGGTTGATACTAGGAAAGATATGCCCTAAATGTGAAGGGTGCTGGTCTATGCTCTGGGAATTGAACTGAATACAAAGGAGGGAATGAGCTGGGACTAATATTCCTCTTCTCTGCTTCCTGACCATGGGTGCCTCTTTTATGTGCAAATTAATCCCACACTAGTTATGAGTTAACGGGATATTTATTTAGAAGGGTAAATCTCATGAAACACCAACCATCAGGAAAGGAGCCTAGTCGCTGGAGCAGGAACCAAGCACCAGAACCAAGAGAGAGGGGCCAAGGCTTGCCACTCTTTTTTAAAGGTAAATAGACCACGTCCCGGTGGGCTGGTATTTCAACAGCTTTTTGGCTGAAGGAGTAGAAGGCGCTCCTGCAGCACAATGGGTTCATACTTCAGCGACTATTGGCTGAAGGAGCAGAAGGTCCTCCTGCAGCACCTCCTGCTCCTACCAGCACGCCTTCCCTGCCCTGATGGTGATGGACTGCATGATCGGGGCATGCTGGCCAAATGCACTCTTAAGCTGCTTCGGTCAGGAGTCTTATTGCAGCAGCAAGAAACAGAATCAATACAGTGGCAAATACAATGTGCTTCTTTGGACCACAGCAGTCTACATTACACCAAAGTCAGGGGCCTCATCCAGTCCTTTCCACCACCAGTTGAGACCCCTTCCAAGGGTGGGTCCCTCTGAGTGTCTTGTAGTATAATTCAGTTCAAGTATTGTGACTAAAGCCTACAGAAATATGTTTTCCAGTATCCAGGAGGCCAGAACTCTGAGATCAGGGACTAGAAGGGCCATGTTCTTTCTGCAGGCTCCAGGTGGTCCTTGCTGGCAGCTCCATTCCTCTAGTTTATGCCTCTGTTTGCACATGGCTTCTCCTTTTAGCTGTGTCTGTGCCCTCATCCTTTTATTTCTTTTTGAAAGCTTGTTTTAGTTTTATGTATATGTGCCTGTGTCTGCATTTATGTGCACCACAAGAGTGTAGTACCCGTGGAGGCCAGAAGAGGGACTCAGATCCCCTGGAGTTGGAGTTGCAGACAGTTGTGAGCCTCCAAAAGCATGCTGGGAACTGAACCCCAGTCCTCTTCAAGATCAGTGAGTGCCCTTAACTGCTGGGGCATCTCTGCAGCTGCAACACACTTTGATTTCTTATGAGGACATTATTTATTGGCTTTAGGAGCCAGGTAACCAAAGCAACTTGTTTCAAAATCCTTCATTGTATCTACAGAGATTCTTCGATTTTTATTTTACTATCAAATAAGGTCATATTCTGGGGGCCGGGGACAAGAGTCTGGACATATCCTTTGGGGACTACCATGTGGCTCCCCACACTCCCTGTACTCTTGACACATTCTTCTTTCCTGCCTAAGTGTCTGCATGATGAGTGCTCTGCAGTGCCTGCCATGTCTGTAGACTCTAGGACATGAAAGGAGAGATTAGAAACTGCACGGAGGAAGGGGCGTCTTATAATTTGTATTCATTTAAAGGGTAAAGGCTTGTGAGATTGCTCTGCAGATGAGGGCACCTGCTACTCAAAGGTAGAGGCCACCCCCAATTTGTGATTCCTCCATCTATGCTTTTTCCCCTGTGTGATGACTCACAGATACAAAACACATTTAGTAGAAACTGAACCTCAGACTCTGCTGTTGACCTTTCCATGAGCTAATAACATGTGTTCTGATCTTCTGGTGTTTCTGAGCAATGGCCATGAGTGCAGATCAGTTAATTTGGGACCCTAAGGGGTATAAGTGACGTCTGCTGTGGGTTGTGTGGCTAAGGGAGCATGTTCAGTAGGTTAGGGCACTAAATGCATTTTCCACAGTTGCTATTCTTGAGTGAAGGTGTGTTAAGGGATCTGGCTCTATTACGAGTTGGGGGGACATCTACATTTGTGTTCTATGTGGTGCAGAGTGGGCACAGTGGCACAGAAGCTTCTTCTGATGGACCCACATCTACCACTGAAGTTTTTGGTCTCTCCTAGTGCCAGAATCACACTCCCAATTCACAGACTCTCCATTGGATCTTGACATTGGCTTTTCCATACTAGGACTTGGATTTTTCTGAGGTTGACCAGTTATCCTTTCTGAGCTCCTGCTAAAACTGACCTCTAAACCATCACTGGAACGCCCAGACCCTGGCAATAAAGCAGGCATTCATTGCTCCTCTCAGGTGAACATTTCGAGATGGGACAGCCATATTCCAAAGAAGGGACCAGCATGATAAGTTTAGGCAAGCTGGTGACTCAGAAAGTGCCATTGTAAAGGGTGGGTACTAATTATAGTAGTAAAAACTCATAGGACACTTAGAGGTAATGTTAAAAATAAAACAGCAAAGGAACTGGATATGGGGAAAAAGTGGCAGAGGGAGAAGAGGCCAGGGCTGCATTTGTCCTCAGAAGTGTTAGCATATTCTGTTTGGAGCCTGTTGCCTAGCGAAATTCCACAACGGGAGCGTCATTTCTACTGGCTCCTGACTTGTCCAGAACCCTCCAGAGACCAAAGACTTTTGCTATTTTAATATATGGGTCAATGGAAAACAGTCGGAAATCTGGTAGTTAGCTCAAGTTTCACTACCAGACTCCCTTTTGAACAGACACATTTATAATTCAGTTAGTATTCTAATAAAATGACACTAGGAGGGGATGAAAAATGAAGTCAGGATATTTCGGGAGAAGGGAGGAGAAGCAGAGAGATCAGGAGCCTGGAGCTGGGAGGGACCCGAGAGTCCTCCCCTGGCCTCCCTCTTCCTTGTTGGAGAACAGGTGACAGACACAGGCGTGTCTTCCACTTTCCAGACTCCAGCTGTCTCCTTTCTTGGGGGAAGGTCACAGCTAGAGACCTGCAAGCTGTGTTTGTTTCAAAGAACATATCCCGCAACATCTGAAAGTCATATTTTACACTAAAGGGAGAACTCTGGCTTTTCGGACAATACTGAAGTTTCGGCTGCCTGGGCTGGTACCCCTGTTAGGGTACTGGGATGTTCCATTTGGAACTTTGATGTTTCCAACTTCACCTTAGTTAAGGATGGGAGGGGCTTCTGAAAAGGAGTGTGACCAGAAATGAGGAACCTCAGAGTTGTCTATCTATAGGAGACATACATAAGCATACATATGCCCACCCAATGCATATCTGGGAAGTACATATGGCTGGAGGGATGGGTTTGTCATATAGACCCCCTTAGGGATGAGAAGAATAAAAACTGACCCTCTTGCCCCCCGGGTATGTCAGACATTGACACTATGGGAAGGGACGAAGGACATGGTCGTATCTGAACTATAGAGCCTTGTATATATGCCCCAAGTCTTCCATAGTTCCAAAAATCTACAGGACCCCTAGTCTCCATATAGACTGCTCAGAATTGGTTTCTGAGAGCTATTGAGACAAACACACAACTCTCACCTTGTGGAGAATAAGGCTTTAGTCTAAAGCCAAATTTGAATGAACATGGCCAGGGAACACATATTTAGGTTACCCCAAATACCATGCTCCAAAATGGAAGTTTCAGGAAGTTTTTATGGTAACCTAACAAAGGAAGTCATAAACCAAGGGACTTTTCAAATACATTGGCTGAGACATTAAGTGGTTGGTTGCAGCATAGTTGAGAGATATCTCAGCTTGGGGCTTCAGCTGGGAACGCCCTTAGTCCTTTGGTTGGTGGAGGACAGGATTTTGTTAAGTTAATACATTCCAAAGGGGCTGGAGAGATGGCTCAGTGGTTAAGAGCACAGGCTGCTCTTCCAGAGGTCCTGAGTTCAATTCCCAGCAACTACATGGTGGCTCACAACCATCTGAAATGAGATCTGATGCTCTCTTCTGGTGCGCAGGCATACATGGAAGCAGAATGTTGTATACATAATAAAAATAAATAAATAAATAAAAAAATACATTCCAAAGGTCTTTAAGTTTAGTAGATTTTAGGTTTGACACAGAGGTAAATGAGAGGACAAAGAGGGTAAATTGCAACTAGGTTCTGGACCTGCAACATTCCAATCTCTCCAGGTACTAAAGTTCTAATTAGTCACCCAGCCTTTGCAGACACAGCTTCTTTCCAGGAATTCCTGTTCATAGAATCTATATGCTGTATTTAATTAAAAATAAACCAATTAATGCATTTTGTAGACAGAGTCTGCTCGTTCATTTCCTGGTCGCCCAGAACAGAATAATCACACAGAAACTATATTAATTACAACACAGTTTGGCCAAAGGTTTACGCATATTTTTAGCTATCTCTTACATCTTAAATTAACCCATTTCTTTCATCTGTGCATTGCCACGAGGTTATGGCCTATCGGTAAAGTTTTGGCATATCTTTCTCCTTCAGCAGCTGCATGGTGTCTCTGACTCCACCTACTTTCTCTCTATACCTCTGTTTGGATTTCCCACCTGGCTTTATTCTACTAAGCCATTGGCTGAAACAGCTTCTTTAATAACGAATGGTAATAAAACATGTTCATAGCATACAGAGGGGGCTCCCACATCAAATGCATAATTCATAACCTTCCTTTTCTCAAGTGATTAGCGATTCCTTACTATATGTAAAGACCCTGTCTCTATGAACAGTCATTGGAGGAAGTCAACAGAAGTCAGCTGGAAAATACCTGGGGACAGGGAGAGAGGCACTTAGAATTAGAAAGTATAATTGCTTTTTTTTTTTATAAGTTTTTTCGAGACAGGGTTTCTCTGTAGCTTTGGAGCCTGTCCTGGCACTAGCTCTTGTAGACCAGGCTGGCCTCGAACTCCCAGAAATCCGCCTGCCTCTGCCTCCCGAGTGCTGGGATTAAAAGCGTGCGCCACCACCGCCCGGCAGTATAATTGCTTTTGAAAGTTAGGCATGATTCTTGTTTGGAGCGTCAGTCTGTAGAAAATGGTCTTTATCGGGTGTGTTCTGCAACTTGGTCTGGATGGTGCTGCAAGCTTGGGCAGGAGGTACTTCCATAGTGTGTGCTGACAGAGCCCTTTGCTTCTGTTCGACATAGAAATGGGATTTGGAATGTGGGAAGTAGGAGGCGTGTACCCTACCTATAAGGGACACCTCAGAAGTTACCATACTCTAGGGGGGCTTCCAGAATCAGAGTCGCATGTCACTCCTTCTGGGAAGCCATGGGCAGGAGATCTGAAGTCTTGCTCTCCCTAGGGTGGCCAGTACCACCCCACAGTATAACAATGGGCTCAGCTACCCCGAGAGAACTTGAATGTGAATCCTGAAATCATGGAGGAAAGTGTTTACTTGTCCTGCTCCATCTTAGCTGGCAAAGGTGGTATCCTGTAAGTCCTAAAGGGTGGAGGTAGGGCCATTTGGAAGATTCTAGAAGAGTCAGACTCTTGTTTGGTGAGGTCTAGTCTGATAGGTAGTTAAGAGCTGCCCATTGCTGTCTTCAGGAATGGCTGGCATCTTCTGGAGCTTTTGAGGGGCCAATACCTTCACCGTCTTAACACACTCAGCCTGTTAGCAGGATACCTTTCCAGACCAGTATGACTATCATGCTTTTGTTACAGAATACTGAAATCTGGTGGGTAGGGGAGTGGAGTACCTGTCTAGACAGCTGTGAAGTTGGGATTTGATTCAGATCCTGGTCACTTTATTTTAGGTCTGACTGCCTGGAAGCAGAGCCAGAAGTAGGCTCTCTTAAAAATGGCGGACCCTTTAATCCCAGCACTCGGGAGGCAGAGGCAGGCGGATCTCTGTGAGTTCGAGGCCAGCCTGGTCTACAAGAGCTAGTGCCAGGACAGGCTCCAAAGCTACAGAGAAACCCTGTCTCGAAAAACTAAAAAAAAAAAGTGGTGGACCCAGTGGGAAACACTGGGCAGGAGGTAGGACCACAGGAGACGGTAGGGAGTGTGGAAGGGGTTTGTGTTGGGTGCAGCTCCTGGCTCTAGAGCACACACTAAGATGCTCTGCTCTCCTCCTCTGCCAGCCTTGGGTGCTGGGCTCTTTTCTGGGGAGGTGGCTCCAGCACTCAAGGACCAACCTCTGAGAGAGGCCCTCACATGGGCTTTGCCCAGTTGAAGCTCCTGAGAGATGGGCTTTCTTGGCTCAAAAGAAGGGCATAAGCGTGATGGGAGACAGTGATGTGGCCCTAATCACAGTGACAAACTGTGACTCATCCCAGTCCCAACTTCTCTAAGGTTAGCCATGATAGTCCCCTCGACTGGGATTCCTCGGGGCTATAGAACCTTGGCTGGTAGCTGATGGGGCACGGCTACCAGGCATCTCTCTACAGGATACCTGGAGGGATTCACTTCTTGGGACAGTGAAGGTAACAAAGGGTACAAAGGATGTCCTGAGACTCGAAAAGCCTTTCCCTCACCCTGAGAACCTGTGTGTTTTATTGTGATTTGTGTCTTTCCTTCCCAACAAGGTCTAGCAGGTGGGGGCTCTCAGGGGTAGGTGGCTTGAATAAGTAAAACAATGATACAAGCAGGTTAATGGCCTGGCATTCCCACTGGGGAAGACATCCTTCCTTCTCTGATCCCTTTCAGTCTATCTAGGAGACAGACTTCAACCCACCCCCTACCTCTCTCTCCCAGTATCTCTGTTGCAGATTTGACTCATACCCTGGGCACCTTCTACATACTAACTGGAGGTGCAAGCTGTCTAGGTGAGAAGTGATGGGGTAATTTTTGGGTGCCCAGTGACCATGCCCATGGCCAGAGAGGTGAGTTGAGGAGACTTTGAGGTGGGGAGGCTCACCCATGGTGACGGTCGCTGTTTACAGCTTCCTGGCCATCCGTGACTGCAGCCAGTGGAAAAAGCCCTTCACCAGTGCTCATAAGCCATGAATCAGTGGCTGCCCTCACTAACGGCTTTAGTGAGTATCTCATTTACTTTGCCTGAGGGAGGGCTGAGGTGGCGGCTGGAACAGGACACTCTTGTGCCAGTTCCTATGAATGTTTGTCGGGCATGCCTCATCGACCCCTACTCGGGGTTTCGGCCACTCCCTGTCTGTGGCCACACTGAGAGGGTGGGATTTGATCCTGGCTCTCCTCAGTTACTCATCGCTAGGTCATCCACCCACACAGCTGCTGATGGTCCCCTGTCCTGGGACAGCTTCTGTAGGGAGTCCTCATTCCTGCTTTCCCCCTCTCTAGAATGGTTTTCATCTCTCACCGTTCCCTTTTGTGGGGCCTCATCTCTCCAGTCCTGTTGATTAGCCAGGGTTGACAAAGATGTGGGTATCATGTCTTGTTTAGGATAGCAAGATCTTGTCACAGCACGTAGAGTGGCTTCACCTGGGAGCCCACACAGACCTGACATTGCCCTGGCAAGTGGCAGTTGCCTTAATCAAGGTGTCAAAGAGGCAACTGTGGAAAGTGTTTCTAGGCTAAAAACCAACCCGGGTGTCTCTGTCATTCCAAAGCTCCATGTGTGTTATGTCTACCAGGACACTCTCTAGTCTGTGAAACATTTCTACTTATTCTTATCAGTCTCCATGGTAACACCCAGAGAGATGGGTGTTATTCCCATTTTACCATGGATGGAGCTCAGGCGTGGGTGGCCAGGTCAAAATCTCATGGTTTATCCCTGAGAGACCAGTGTCACATCCAACTCCATCCTGGGTGCTCATGTGCCTGCCTTGCCCCTGCCCCTGCCCCTGCTTCTCCATTGCTTGGATGATGCACATGACCTGTGTTCTCTCATTTCTCTTTACCTTGTCTGTGCCCGTTTCATTGTATTCTCCTTTGCCGCACTATGTGACCATGCACTGGTTTGTTCCTATAGATTTACCATCTCAGGTAATGTGTACCTGAGAATGGGGTACCATATACTGTGTGATTTTTTTTGTGCCAGGCTTTTTTTTTAACTTAGCAGGAGTTTTTTGGGGGGCATGGAAGAAAGAGTTTGTTTTGCTTACACTTCCACATCATAGTCCCTCACTGAAGCAAGCCAGGGAAGGAACTCAAGGCAGGAACCTGGAGGGAGGAACTGAAGTACGGGCCATAGAAGAACACTGCTTATTGGTTTGCTCAACATGTTTTTAAAGCCCACCCAGGTTGTAGCACTATCTTTTTATACATGATTAATAGCATATTATATAACTGTTGCATTTTGTTTATGCACCAATCACTGAAAATTTTCATTTTATATCTTACATGTTTGTGTGTGTGTCCTAGAGAGTGTTAAATGCCAACGTACCACAGCCTATAATCACCAGAAAAAGGAATCTCAATCCAGTAATTAATTTATCAGGTTGTCTGTAGGGGATTGTTTTGATTTTTACTTGAGGTGGAACGGCCAGCCCACTGTGGGCAGCACCATTCCCTAGGAAGATAATCTTAGGCTGTACAAAAAAGGTAGGTAGGCATGAGCCTGTGAGTGAGCCTGCAAACAGTGTTCCTCTACAGTTCTTCTGCTTCGAGTTCCTGCCTTGACTTACCTTAACGATGAACTCTGACCCAGAAGGGTTAGCCAGATAAGTCTTGTCTCCCCGAAGTTGCTTTTGGTCAGTGTTTTATCACAGCAACAGGAATGAAACTAGGATAGTGTGTGTACACACTTTTTGTGGCACACGTGTGGAGGTCGGAGAACAACCTGGGGGAGTTGGCTTTCTCCTTCTACCATGTGAGCTTCTAAGATTGAACTCAGGTTGCTGGCATTGATTACAAGCACCTTTACTTGCTGAGGCATCTTGTTGGCTCTTCACTCATTGTATGATGGACATTTATGTCATTTGGATGCTATTAATACTGCTGCCAAGAGTATTTGTATACAAGCCTCTGAATATACACATAGAACTGATGTGGGAAGACCTTCTGCATATGTGTTGCTTTTATTGGTTAATGAATAAAGAAACTGCTTTGGCCTGTGATAGGATAGAGTAGAGCTAGGCAGGAAAACTAAACTGAATGCTGGGATAAAGAAGGCAGAGTCAAGAGAAGACATGTAGCCACCAGAAGAGAAAGACGTGAGCCACCAGCTGGAATCTTGCCGGTAGGCCATGAGCCCTGTGGTAAAATACAAAATAATAGAAATGGGTTAATTTAAGATATAAGAGTTAGCTAGCAATATGCTTAAGTGATTGGCCAAGCAGTGATTTAAATAATATAGTTTCTGTGTGGTTATTTCAAATCTGGGCAGCTGGGAATGAACAAGCAGCCTCCCCCAACCACAAAATCATATATATTCATATCTCTTGGATGTGTAGAAACAGAAATGCTGAAATGCAGTAAACTAGCTTAGTTTGAAGAGCTACTGAACTAGTTTTTTTGAAGTCTGCACTGTCTTCTGTTCCCACCACAGGCTTATGAGTTCTGTTTTCTCCATGTTCTCATCTCTGCTTAGCATCTTAGTCAACATAACACATGTGCAGTGGTACCTCACTGGGAGTTGCTATGCTACCCTGATGTCTGCCCACTGCATACTCTCCTGTATCCCTCACTCATTTGCTTATCTCCTTTAGAACAATGCCTATTCAAGTGCTGTCTTAGTTAGAGTTTCTATTGCTGCAATGAAACACCATGACCAAAAAGCAAGTTGGGGAGGAAAGGATTTATTTGGCTTACACTTCAGCATTGCTGTTCATCACTGAGGGAAGTAGGACAGGAACTCAAATAAGACAGGATCTTATTGCAGAGTTTATGGAGGGAAGCTGCTTGCTGTCTTGCTTCCCATGGTTTGATCAGCCTGCTTTCTTATAGAACCCAGGACCACTAGCCCAGAGATGGCACCACCTACTGTGGGCTGGGCTCTCCCACATTGATCACTAATTGAGAAAATGCCTTGCAGCTGGATCTCATGGAGGCATTTCCTCAGCTGAGGATCTTTCCTAGCTGATAATACTAGCTTGTGTCAGGTTATCACACAAAACCAGCAGTGTAGGTACCTTTCTCACTTCTTACATTGCGTTGTCTTTTTGTTATTGAATTGTAATAGTTCCTAATATATTTTTTTGCTTCAAATTCCATATCTCATCTATACACTTTTCAAATACACCATCTCTTTCTATGGTGTCTTCATTTTCTTGATAATACCTTATAAAGAATACTAACTTTGAAACATGAAATCCAACATATTTTTTCTTTTGCTTTTATCTTCAGTGTGTCTGAAGATTCCATTGGCCAACCCAACGCTGGGAAAACTTAGACCTGTGGGTTTCTTTGTCTTCAGAATCTTATAGTTTTAGCTTTTGTATGTAGGTCTTTGACTCACTATAAATTAATTTTTGTATTTGATGTGAATTAGGTTGTGATCTTGATATATGAGCTAAGGACTGGATATGGGGTGTGACCCAGAGTCACTTAGATGATGAGGATGATGAAAGGGACCAGCAGAGGTTGGTTTGTTTCACAAAAGCAAAACATCTCACTATTGTGTTCTTCTAACAAAGAGCTAGGCAATAAAAGTTGCCGTGCATGGAGGCTGCAAAGAGCCAGAGCTGAGGAAAACTCAACGTTCTTCTCAGAAAGTTTATGTTTGTGTGAATTAATTTTAAATGTTTACTTGACATAACCTGTAGTTTTCCAATAAGAAAGCCTCAGTTGAGGGATTGACAAGATCAGATTGGCCTGTGGACATGTTTATGGAGGATTGTCTTTAATTAAAACAAGAGGCCCAAGCTCTCATGGGTGGTGCCATTCACTAGGCAAGTGGTCCTGAACTATATCAGAAAGTGTAGCCCTCCCTGCTAGCCAGTAAGTAGCACCTTCCATGGTTCCTGCTGAGTGGGATCACAAGCAGGCCTGCTTTCAAGTTCCTGCCTTGATTTCTTTCAATGATGGATTATATGCTGGAATTGTAAGTAAATAAAACATCTTCCTCCCCTAAGTTGCTTTGTGTCATAGTGTTTTATCACAACAGCAGAGATGAGACTAAAATAGTTAATGCTAAGACTGTGATACCCCACAAGGAAAGCCACAGACAAAGAGATCGGGGAGCCTTGGAACTTCCAGAGGACTTCTACAGTGGTCCAGCCCTCATTCCTTCTTACCACATTTCCAGATCTGTGATATGAAGGCCCCATGCTCTATATTCTCTCAAGAGGCTTCCAAGATCATGTCCTCCAATTCCATTGCTGAATCCAGATTGGTGTGACACAAGGCTGTGGCGTTCATTAGACTAAACAGCAGGCTGAGGGTCTGAACTGGCCTTCTTCGCTACTCGATAACGTCCACTGTATTGACCATGCACATCTGTTAGGTTGACCATTACCATCTGCTTGGTTGACCACGCACAACCACAGCCACTTGGTTAACCATGAATATCCTCTTGGTTGAGCATGCACATCTACTCGGTTGAGCACATATATACCTGCTTAGTTGAGCACACACGTCTGTTAGACCATGTGCATTGGTTGACCATGTACATCCTCTTGTAGGACAACACACAGGTACATTCTCTTGGTTGACGATGGACATCCATTTGCACATTTGTTAGACTGACAATGTACATCTGCTAGGCTGACCAGGCACATCTGCTAGGTTGACCATGTCACCTGATAGGTTAATCATGCACACCTCTGGGTTGACCATGCATACTTGCTTAGTTGACTATGCAATCTGCTAGGCTGTGCATGCACACCTGCTAGGTTGACTATTTACATCTGCTTAGCTGACCGTACATATTTACTTGGTTTACCATGCACGTCTGCCTGGTTGACCATACACATCTGTTTGGTTGATCATGAATATCCACTGGGTACACAGCTGCCTTACTGGCCACACTGCAGTGGTAATTATTGCCAGTCGTTGGAGTGACAAGCTCAGATGTGAGGACTGGAGTACAAAGATGAACCATGAGTTGGTGTTCATGATCTTGAAGCTGCCATATTCCTATCTGAGAAGAGATGGTTTTAATAGAAGGATTCCTAGACCTGAGACATTCAGGACTCCTGAAGCCACCTCAGATGTCCACTGCAAGGAATTACAGCCGATGTGATGTGACCTGGTCAATGAAGAGGGTTGTGGACACACACATGCACATGCATGCACATGCACACACATGCAGACACACACGCACATACACATGAACACACACACAATATAGCACTAGGGATTGAACTCAGATATTCTCACACATATGTTGGACAAGTGTTCCACTGCTTACCTAGATTCACAGCCTACCCTATATACTATTTTAAATTTGACATATTAAATTTTAAAAGCACTTGAACTGTGAAGTCAGTGTCCTGTAAATCATACTGTGTGGTGTAGACTTGTTAGGAAATTATCATTTAGTAGAAGGCAGAGGTCATTTTATTTAGTAAGTAGGTATTGTTGTCAGAAGTTTCAAAGTGCCCAGTTTATACTCTGGGGTGAAAAGACAAGGGTAGGGTTTGAACCTGAGGAACATAGAGCTGGATATATTTTAGGACAAGACAGAGCATGGTCAGAGGAGAGCTCTGTGTTCTAGGGAATGATCCTCTACACTCCCGCAATGCACAGGCACTGCAGTCCCTTTCTCAACCAACTTGCCTGTCAGCTCCGCTGTGCATACAAGCAGTCCGCAACGCTGCAGGCTTTTCACATGGAGCATTGGCTGCTTCCTTGTGTCACAGGAAAGTACTTGTGGGTTGCTCTCATCAGCTTGAGTCTCTGCATTGCTGAGCAGGAGAAGCAGCCATTGTGGGCCACTTTCATGCAGAAGAGAGATGTGGAGAGTGGTGACATCTGCTATGCACTCTTAAAGCCACTCTGTGTCTGGCTGAACTAGTCATGGATTCCAACACATCATGGGGCACCAAGGTGAAGGTCATGGAAGACTCCAACGGCAAGGTCCACGAGAACTTCCTGGCTAGTGGAGCTGACTTGACATCCTTGTGATGCACTTCGAGTGGAATATGACCAAATATCCTGCCAAGCATCCAGTCACTGGTGAGCATGGTGGACACACTGACCAAGCAACTGGTATAAATTGAGACAGACCTGAAGTCCTGCACAGCCACATACAGTGTTCTGAAGGCCAACCTGAAGAACTTGGAGAAGAAATCCACGGGGAACCTCTTCACTTAGACACCGAGAGATCATCAGCAAAGGACTTCGTACTTGATTTGGATTATCTCACAATCTTGCTTGTCATCGTTCCCAAGTCAAACTATGCACAGTGGCAGAAGACATATGAGTCCCTGTCGGACATGGTGGTCCCTCAGTCAACCAAACTTGATTGCTGAGGACAATGAGGCTGGTCTCTTCACAGTGACTCTCTTCTGCAGAGTGACTGAAGCCTTCAAAGTTAAAGCCAAAGTAAACAAGTTCACAATTTATCTTTTAAGAATAGTAGATGCAGAATAAGAACTGATTAGGAATATGCAGAGGTCTTCATTTCTTTGGCATCTGAGAGGGTGACTCCTGGGAAACAAAGGCCTAGATCAACAGTAAAGCATACCATGACCATGACCCACAGTCACCCCCGGAGGCTGCTCTGAAGGAGGCTGTGGGTTTTGAGAATGTGTTGGGCTCTCTCACTTCCTTCTTCTTGCCTTTGTAAAGGATAATGAAAAGGGAAAAGCCTGAAAGTTTTAAACTTTAAGCCAAAAGTCTATTTCTTCAAATTGAAAAGTGGTACTTTGGGACCAACACACTCGATGCTGTTGCTAGGAAACCCAGTCCCAATTTCCTACCCTCTAATCATCTTGGCGAACTTAAAACCAGTATCAAAGGGGAAGTAAGATATTGGATTTTCATCGTGGCTTTGTTTTTTCCCCCTTTAAAAAAGGATATGGCTTCTCCACTCTTTCTTTCCAACAAACCCAAATCCACCAATCCTCTATCCCAACCTTTTTCAAATCCTGCCATCTGTCCTGGCAAATGCTTTGGTTTTGGTCCCCATCTGTCTGTTTCTCCAGGCCTTCAGATGTCCTTCTCTGGACACCAGATTATCTCTGTCTCATGTTAGCCATCTTCCCCTCCCTCACAAGTATGTCATGAGTTTTGGTTAAGTAATTCTTCAGCTTGTGTGCCTCTGAGAACTATGACCCCACTCTCGGTTTTGATGCTTAGATACGAACCCATGTTGATTCCCCAAACCCTTTCTCTTATTTCCCCAGCTCCTGTGCCTTCTTTAGAGCCCCACCCTGGTTTTCTGATCCTCGTGCAATGACCTGGTCTTGTGCCTCTTACACGGGCTATTCTTGAGTCTGCCTGGATGCACCATTTTCCTGCAGCTCTTCCAGCCTCGATGTGTTATTTCCTGCAGGTCTCCCAGGCCCAACTACTTCCCTCTTCCCTGGTTTCTGTCCCTGTGCGCTGGAGCATGTTCTTCAGAAGAATTCTGGTAAAAGTAATAAACAATAATTTCTTGAGGACCTCTCTAACGATGTCTCTCTTCTGGCTTTACATTTGATTAATAGTTTGTTTGAACATAGGATTCAAATACTTTCCAGGCATTTGGAAGCACTGCTCCCTTGTTTGCTTGCTTCCAGAGAGAGTTACTGGAGGGAGGGGGAGTATCAGGTATATATTCTGATTCATGACCTTTGGTACAAATCCTACAGACCATCTCTTATTGTGACAAGATACTTGAGAAGATTAGCTTTAAAATAGGAAGTGAAAGGTCTCAGATGTAGGGTCAAAGGAAACTGAGATGGACCATTGTGGGGTAAGATGTTTATTAGGAGAATTATTAATTCCATGGGTAGACAGACAGACAGAAAGGCAAACAACAACATGGCAGGGCTTCTGGGGAGAGTTTTCCAGAGTCAGACAGTATGGGCTGGGGGGAGCCTATGAAGCATGGGTGCGGGGCCTATGAAACAGACTCAGGCCCATGTAGCTGAGTCAGGATCCCTTCTGAGAGGAAGCAGGAAAGATTCTCAGTTGAAGTCAGCTTTCAGGTTCCCTGAATTCCAACAAAAGGCAGGGAATGGGGTTTGGAGCAGGGTGTGTGGTCACTAGCATCCCTTTGATATAATCCCGATTCCTAGCCAAGAAGTCTGGGGCACCCAGAAGCCTGTTAGCTAGAGGCTCACACAGTGCCCTCACTAGAGTGCCCTTCAGCACTTGTAGGAGGTCAGGGGCTGCTGCAGGTGGTACAGCCGCAGCGGAAGTCTGGCCTGCTTCCTAACAGCGAGGAAAGGTTTATCTTAGCTTATGCTTCTGAGGTTTCGGCTCACGCTCCCGTGGCTCCGTTATTTTGGGGGTAGCGGTGCACAGAGCACTGTGGCATGGAGCAAGTCTCACCTACAGCAGCAGCTGGGAGCAAGGTGCTGTGAATGGGTATGAGCAAATACCTTCGGAGCCTAGACGCTCTGGATCCCCAGGAGCTTGAATTATAGACAGTTGTGAGATGCCTGCCATGGATGCTGGGAGCTGAACTCAGCTCCTCTGAGAGAGCACTCTGTACTCTTAACTGCTGAACCATCTCTCCAGACCAATATCTCTTCTTTGATCCCTGTGAATATTCATTATTATGTAATAGAAATATGAATGATGCTATCTACATATTATAATTATATCACTATTAATGTAAACATTAGCATTATAATATTAATTATATTATTATATTAATATTAACTCCCCCATATTTATTTATTTTGAGTAAATCACTATTTAGTGATATGCTATGTAGGGTATTTCTTTGTAGCACTGATTGGCTTCATTATGTAGATCAGGCAGAAACTCTCCTGTTTCTAGAGTGCTGGGATTCCAGGTGTGTACTGCTAGACCTGTCTCCCTTAATCTCCTTTCTTTCTGTTCCCCTTTTCTTTCCCCTCTCTCCTTCTTTACCCCTCTTTCTGTTCTTCTTCCTTTCTTTCTCTTTCTCATTGTCTTAGTTATGGTTTTATTGCTGTGCAGAAACACCATGATCATGGTAATTCATATATAGAAAAACATTTAACTTGGGCTGGCTGACAGGTTAAGAGGTTTAGTCCACTATGGTCATGAAGGGGAGCATGGCGGCATGCAGTCAGACATGGTGCTGGAGAAGTAGCTGAGAGTTTTACATCCAGATCAGTAGGCAGCAGGAAGAGAGAGTGACGCTGGACCTGGCTTGAGAGTCTGAGTCCTCAACGCCTGCCCTCTAGTGACACACTTCCCCCAACAAGGCCACACCTCCTATGAGCCACTTCCTATGGGCCTATGGGGGTTGTTTTCATCCAAACGGTCACATTCATGCTTCTCTTTTCTCCTTTTTTTGTTCGTTTGTTTTTCCTTCTTTCTTCTTTCTTTTTCTTTCTCTGTTTTTTCTTCTTTATGTCTTACATCTCTGTTATTTCCTTAGAGGGCATGGCTGGTTGTTCATATTGGGAAGGAAGTAGTAGAATGCTAGTTGGAATCTATGCATTTATGGAGTAATTTGTAGAATGATGAAGTTCCCAGTTGGGTGGGAAAAGGACTTCACCTATTTTTCCAACTTAAATACCAGCACAGTATATATATTTTTCTTGAGATCCAGTCCTCTATAGGGAAGCCTATGTTTATGCCACCAGAACACTATAGTTTGAATTGTGTTTCTCTGAATAGATGTGTTAAAGTCTACCTGCCAATACTCACAGTGTGTCTGTCCTTGCTCAGAAGGCAAGTCACTGTGTGTGCAACTAAGTAATGACATGGCTACTGGGGAGGGGCTGGATCTAACCAAGTATGGCCACCATGAGGATGAGAAGAGAGAGACGGACCCCAGAGAGCCTCACAGGAGGCAGACACAGAGAAGCTTCACCATGAGAGGCTGTCATGGGTGAGAAGCACCTGGAGCCCTGAGCTACCAGCAGCTGGAGGCATCAGAGTGCTCCCTGAGATGTTCTGGAAACCACATGCCACTCCCTGACTTTCAGGCTCTGGGACAGCGAGAAGACAGGTTTCTGTTGCTTCAGGCGCTTCATCCCAGTGCCCTGGTGAATGAACACAGGTGTATGTGCCTATCAATCTTGAGTGATTTCCATTGGGAGGTCCAAGCAGGGAACCAGCTCCTGCAACAATTCAACTCCATTCCTGCTTTCTCTTCCCTTGGTGGCATAGGATCCACCCTTGTTCGTCTGTACTTACTGTTCCTGAGTCTGGCTCTCTGGGGTGTCTCTGGCTTAACTGCTCTCAACTTTATTGGGTTGCAGACCTAGGGTCTTGCATTTTTCCTGCACAGACCTCCAACAAATCCGTGTCCATTCAGCCATAGCTCAGTTTTGGAAAATAAAAATAACCCAAACTTCTTATTGCTGAGAACCTGTACTTTGTCTCCTCAAATACAATTTCTAGTTCTCAAGTCTCTCTAAGGTCACAGCATCCACAGCCCTTATTTCTCCAAGATGTAACTGCAGATGCCCACTTTGGGCATTCCCAAGCAGGGGTGCTGGCCTTTCTGGGGTTCCCGTCAAGTAACATCAAGATAGGTCCTAGATGGGAATCTCCATGGAGATTTGTCTGAGCAGCGCCTCCTGGTCCTCAGACTCCACACAGAGCCCCTCAGGACACGTTTGTTCACTGGAAGCAGGAGCTGAGATGACCGTGAATCTATAGTAAGGAAAAGTCTGACTCTAAGCACAAAGAACAAAACCTCCGCCCAATCTCTGGCTGTTTGTGTCAACCTGACACAAGCCAGAGTCATCAGAGGAAGGAGCCTCAGTTGAGGAAATGCCTCCATGAGATCCATCTGTAAGGCATTTTCTCAGTTAGTGATCAAAGGGGAAGGGCCCAGAAAGCAGGCTGAGCAAGCCATGGGGAGCAAGCCAGTAAGCAGTACCCATCTATGACCTCTGCATCAACTCCTGCCTTCAAGCTGCAACCCTACTTGAGTTCCTATCCTGACTTTCCTCCCCACTTGCTTTTTGGTCTTGGTGTTTTGCTGCAGCAATAGAAACCCTAACTAAGACAGATTACTAAAGAGAGACTGGATCCACCTACTTTTTACAAATGGCAGTTTACATTTCAAACTGGAAAAAAAAGCAAAGAGTCAAATTGGAATTTTCATGGAGTCCTATAATTATAAAACCAAACACATCTTCGCTAAAGTCTTTGAATTCCAATCAACTGCAGAAGGCTTCTTGGCTCCTCTCACATCCAGGCTTGTGACAGCCTTAAAATTAATCAGCTAGACCTGGTTTATGGCTTCCCAGACTTCTAGGAAGACTGTTATATTTTTAACTGGGTGATCTTGCAAAATTTTCCTAGAGCCGGCTCAGGGCTGATGTGGCACTTTCTGGTTCACACAGGCATCCTATCTCCCCAGAGACAGAGTTAAAGTTCCCCCTCCCCAAGTTACCTATTCAAGAAAAACGTAGAGGTCCTCAGGCATTTCTTTCTTTGAAGAAAAAGGGGGGGGGAGTTGTCAGAGAGGTTTTTCCGCAACCTTCAGGTCAAATGTCGATTATAATGCCATATTATGAGTAGGATGCACCATGTTCTCCAATGGAGCCATATATGGAAGGCTTTGTCCCAGTGAGGGAGGTTTGGGGGGTGCTCTGGAAGTGATTGGATCATGAGGGCACTCTTACCTTCACTCTTGGATTAACTCATTGATAGGTTTATAATTTATAGACTCCAGGAGATGACAGGAAGAGGTGAGTCCCCAGGGCATACTGCACAAGCATGTGTGCCCTCCATGCGCTTTTCTGTCACTTGTCCCCTGCTCTCTGGCCATCACGAGCTCATCGAGGTGGGCAGCTCCACCCCACAGTGCCCTTCAGCCTTAGTAGAGCCACAAAGCAGCCAGCTGGCATGGGCTGTCACTTCCGGAACTGACACCAAGTACTTCCCCCTTGAAGCTCCTTTTCTGAGGTACTTTGTCACAGAAATAAAAGTCCGACGTACGTACTAAAACAGGCTCCAGGTCTTCGTGTGTCTCGGGTTGATGTTGTGGCAGGGACATCCGGCATTCGGTTTACCTTTGGGGTCTTCATGTCAGTGATGTGTCTATTTTGCTTAGAAGAATGTTTTATGGAACACTTGTAGAAGGCGTTATGGAACTATAGAGAGAATATTGTACTGGCTTCAATGGCCTGCTGGCCCCAGACACGTTTTGTAGTTTGTCATCTTTGACACAGTTTTATGAGTGCATTGTGCAGGACGTTTTGGCTGTGTCAGGAACCTAACTTGAATTGTTGTAGAAAATGAACACCCTCTCCCCCCCTCTTTTTTTTGACTGATATATAAGGCCGACTTGAGATGAAAGTAAGACCAAACTGTGGGGCAGGCCTGTCACTGATGTCTGGACTCAGGACAGCTGATCATTCTGTCCCCTACCTGCTCTTTGCTCTCTGCTTGGTTTCCTCCAGAGGGCAGCAGACAGACAGCTCCGGGAATCACATCACTGAGGGCTGAAGGGGAGCTGTGTGCCAGGTGGAACCCTGAGGCTCTGATTGGTCACATCCATCTTGAACCTCCCAGTGGTAGTCCTGGGAGGCTCTGCAGGAAGAGGACAGAGTTCTTCTGATAAAAGGAGATGGCGGGAAGGAGCTGGCCGAGGCACAGAGCCAGCAGAGACTGTTGACGGCTGCCAGCATGGCTCCCTTTACACCTTCTGTGTTTCAGCGGCTTAAAGGGAGAGGCCAACTGATTGCCGTATTCAACGCTGCTAGAACAGCATTGCGTGTGTAACAGAACAGAGTACTGGCCAATCTCTAATTCGATAACTCCTCCTGCAAGCGTGCCTTAAAACAGGAGTGTACAGAGAGGGGCAGCAGAGACTGAAAGGGCCAGAAGAGCCTTGGGAGTGGCTGCCACTCACCTGCCTCTGTCAGGTTCCTGGCAGGAAGGAGACTGAACTGGACACAGTGAGCATCACTTGGTTCATGCATGGAGTCGATTGGGAAGCTCAGAGGAGAGGCCTTGAGCCAGCCCTCCAGTGGCACTTCCCAGGAACCCCAGCACTAGCCTCTGCTACACTTTGGAAAATCGGAAACAAGATTGATATTTAGGGACATACAGCACAGTTGCCAACCAGGTCTGAGGGGATGGAAGGCAGCACCCTCCGGCGGCTGCTGGGTGCTGGAAGATGGATTTGGGATGTTCACTCAGCCACTAGAGCTTCTGCCATCTCCCGGAAGCCAGGGGAGGGGCTGGGGTGCTAAGTCCAACTCCCACAGCCTGAGACTGTCTCTTAACACCCAGAGGGTGGCATTTTTGTTCTCCAAGATGGCGTACCTATGTTCAAATGCCCTTGAAGCAGGGTGCCCTGCACAAGTGATTGCTGAGGGAGAGTGCCCACCTCATGAGGGTGAGTGAAGGAGACCAAGGGAAGGACAAGAAGCCAGAGTGTGGCTGAGGAGATTCCTGGCGGGGTGCATTCTTGAGTGAATTTTGTGTGGAGACAGACAGGGGTGGGTGGCCACTGTGTGGGCTGAGGAGGGATCATACCAGGCCTGAGGAGATCCCATGGGAGTTCAGAGTGTGGACTGAGGAGAGCCTAGGGGGTCAGGCTTATTCTTGAGGGTAACCCATGGGAGTTTAGTATGTGGGCTGGGTGGGTCCCATGGGGATCCAGGCTGTGGGGAATGTGGTATGGGATCCTATGGGAGTTTGGAGTGTGAGTCATGATTAGAGGTTGTCTGGCCCGGGGTAATGGTCTAGAGGGTTGTGCCCACATAAGCTGGTCCTGGATGTGGGCCATCCCAAGAGAGCCAAGGTCAACCCTGCATTAGTCATCTAGGGCTGCATATGTAACACATTGTCACACAGTACGTGCACTGGTATCCTGGTCAGGACTTTGGGTGTGGCTTGGCTGGGTCCTCTACTTGGGGTCAGTAGGTTGGCATCTAGATGCTGGCTGAGGTTCACATCTTTCTGGGCTTCGGGTCTTCATGGCTCCTGTGGTGGGTTTCAGGAGTCTCTTACTGTGGCTGTAGGGTTTGTGTCTGGCTCCCTTGAAGATTATTGGTCTGGGCTGTTGGGTGCTCCTGGAGACTCCTATGTTAGCTTGCTGTGTGATCCTGTCAAGGGGCAGCAGCTGACTTTGTCAAGGCTAATCACTGTCATTGGGGATGGGCTCAACTCACAGTGGCAGAAGTCTCCACCTCCACAGTTCTGGGGACAGACGCTCAAAAGCAAAGCACCAACAGCCTCGATATTTGGCAAGTTCTGCTTCCGGCCCAAGGACAGTGCTTTCAATGAGGGCTCTACTCTCATGGTCTAAACCTCCTCAAGGTCTTTACTATGGGTGATTATAATGTCACCTTGCCACAAACTAGAGTCACTTGACTAGGGAGTCTCATATGAAGAAGTGCTTTGATTTTGCTTTGAATGTAGGCAGGCCCACCCTGATTGTCAGGGGCACCTTCTGGAATCAGTTCAGCTCATGGGGATGGTAGAGGGAAGACCATCTTGCCTGGTGCTTGTTTCCCTTGCATCTGTGGCAGTGTTAATTCACCCTGTTGTTGCTGCCACCAATTCTTTTGCTGATAGCAGAACCAACTGTCAAGGTTTCCTTGTGACTTAGGAACTCGTGGCTCTCTGGGAAACTTCCTGACTTCTGATACCAGATCGGGACCCAGCTGCTTGGACTGAATAGAAACTAGTTGTCAGGCACAACCAATGAGAGACAGGCATTGAGGGGTTGCCCTGACTGCTGAGGAGGCACCCAGACTCAAGCACTGAGTTCTCAGTCACTCAAGGGCAGTTCTGCCATTGATACTGTTTTAAGGCTGACTTGATAAGCCTATGTATACACAACATAGCCTGGGGAGTGGTGAGTCCACCACATAGATGCCGATGGACATTCAGACCAGAGACGCCAAGGAGAGACAGAGCCCTGTGAAACTGGAAGTGATGGGGGATATGACTCGGCCACCACCACTACTGTGTATGGTAACGTTAGTGAGGGAGCCATGCCCCTTGTCAAACTGCAGATGACACTGATCAGGAGTGTTTAGACAGGGGTCTGGTCACTGGGGGTCTTTCTAACACTCTGACTACAAGGCCCACTGTATTCAGAATGTGCAGTTCCCAGAATCTACAGGCACTGGCCCCCTGAAAGCATGGGAATGAACCAGTAGCCTCTGTCTTTCATATGGAGGACTCCTGTTGGTAGAGGCCACTTGTTTGTTTCCCGGCCGCCCAGACTCCCAAAATAATCACACAGAAATCTGTATTAATTGCAATGCTGTTTGGCCAATAGCATAAGTGTATTTCTGGCTAACTCTTATATCTTAAATAAACCCATTTCTATTGATCTGTGTATTGTCTTGTGGCTGTGGCTTACCAGCAAAGTTCTGGCATGTCTTTCTCTGGTGGCTGCTACATGGCAGTCCCCTGACTCCACCTACTCTCTCTATATATCTTTTCCAGCCTGGCTATATTCTGTTAAGCCATTGGCCGGAAGCAGTTTCTTTGTTCATTAACCAATAAAAGCAACACTTATACAGAAGGATTTCCCACACCAGACTCTGCGAGGAGGACCCACAGCATCTTCTAAATGAGGATGACCTATGGAAAGGTCAGCCAGAGTAAAGCCACTGGTGTCCCCTGTCTACCTTCTGCACAGCCATCGCAGTGGTCTAAGGTGGACTTAACCCCCATCCCGCTCCAGAGCACAAGGGAACCCCGGAGATGGACCCTAACTCTTTGTCTTATTGGGCTCAGAAAGGGCAACAAGGGTCCCCTCCTGGGACCAAGTAGCAAAGTAGAATCCCAATTATTGATGGCTGAGTAAGAAAGACATAGGACTAGCCAATACAAGGGGGATTTGCCAAGGGTGTCACCAGGTTCCAGAAACTTCTGTAGTCACAGGAGGTGTGGAAGAGGGTCTAGATCATGGCAACCATTACAGGATAAAGAGCTTAACTCTTTGCTGATCAGAGGCTCTTGCTTCTTTAACCCTGGTTATACCTGGTTCAGCACCCACATGCCATTTCAATGAGACTAAATGAGCAGCTGTTTTGAAAAAACATGGTTGCATTTGGACTTGACAGAGAGAACCCCATGTGTGATCCTGTGCAAAGTCCTGGCTCAGTTAGCCTCAGTGGAATGAGCTGCTTGGGATGTATGTTGTTAAAAGTTGTCTTTTGCAGCAGGCTTGGACAGATAGTTCTTCCTAGTGCAGACCTTGCATCCCAACCAAGCACTTTAGTGTTTAGGGGTCCAGGATATATGCCTGCAAGGTGAAGAAAGGATTGGGGTATGAGCAGGGAACGCTGACTCCCCATGCCATGTGGGTATTGTGGCTTTTACACCTAGAACCTCTGTTCCTGTTTCATTTAAAGGAGGTGGATGAGGAAAGCCCCAGTTCAAGTCTTCATCCCCATTACCCACCCACGCCACAACCAGCAAGTGAGTTCCCAGGAGGTTCCAGTAGCTTAGCGGCCCTCTTTTCAGAGCATCAGGAGTCTGTGGAGCTGCAGGCTGAACTTCCTCTCTGGGGTGCTGCCTCCTCTTCTCCCCTCTACTGGTAGGCGGTAACATACGGAAAGAATTAATAATTTTACTTTTCTGTACACGGCATTGATGGGATCGCCTAATAAAATACACTCTTCAGATATCTCCCAGTGTTTTGTGATTTCTAACTTTTCACATGGATCACCCGATGGCCGAGTGGTGAGAAGCGTAGGGCTAACCAAAGTTGGACCTCTGACCTGGGCTCTGCGACTAACTCAGTGGGGATCCTAACAATGTCACCTGTCCTCTTGGGATATGACTTTACTCACTAGTGAAACAGGAACATAATTTTACCTAACCCAAACTATCATGGGGTCCGGAGAGACGGCGGGGTGCACGAGAGCACTTTCTAAGCAAGCAAACATGAGGGCCTGAGCTCGAATACCCAGGACCCACTTAAGAAGCTCCGGGTGGCCACGTGTGCCCCTGTAACCTCAGCCCGGTACAGTGGGGGAGAGGCAGGATTGCTGGGGCTTGGTGACTGACTGCAGAGTTTCAGGTTCAGTGAGAGACCTTTCTCCAGGGAGGAAGGTGGAGAGCAAGCGTCAAACGCTGGAACCTGTGTTTTTCTCGGCCATCTAAGTGCGCATGCGCAGTCCTCCTAGCGCATATTATTTGGAAGGGCTTCGGGTGGGAAAAGTCCTCGAGATTTGCAAGAGAGAGCTTGAGTGGAGATGTACTTTTAAGTGCTTCGAAGAAGGCACAGAGTTCTGTAGACACCCATGTTCTGACTGGAGAGCTTTCCGAAGAGTCTGGGCCAGAGAACCACCCCTGTCCCACTACCCCCATCCCAGTGTGCCTCTGAGGAGGAGGCCAAGCCTCACAATCAGAATCATTATGTATAGAGCTCTCTCTCCCTCTCTTGCCTCTCGCCCTGGCATCAGAGCTCTGGTTAGCGGCAAGCCAAAGAGACGACGCTAATTGCTGGGTTTGATATTTGAAAAGAGAGATTAACAGAGGTCTCAGTTTAGAAACTTCAAGAAGAAATGGGAGGGTGTGGTGAGGGTGGAGGGGGGAAGATTGCATTTCCTGTTTTCCTTTCAGATGGTGGTGGGAAACCATGGATACCCACAGAGAAATTCCAAAACTCATTCCTTTTCCTGCCAGAGGCCAGGCCCAAAAGGTGATGGGCAGAAGTGGTCAATTTATTATTATTATTTTAAAGCTATTGAAGTGGGTTAATTTGACTGTATCTTTATTTTATATGGATAAGCGTTTTCCCTGCATTTCTAGCTGTGTATCACGTGTGTGCCTGGTACCCAAGGAGTCACAACGGGGTGTCAGAGCCCCTGAAACTGGATGGTTGTGAGATGCCATGAGGGTCTGGGAACTGAACCTGTGTCTTCTGCAAGAGCAGTTAGTGCTCTTAGTCACTGACTTGTCTCTCCAGTCCTCTGTCGTGGTCTTCTTTCTTTCTTTCTTTCTTTCTTTCTTTCTTTCTTTCTTTCTTTCTTTCTTTCTTCTTCTCCATCTCCCTTTCATTATTATTATTATTATTATTATTATTATTATTATTATTATTATTACTGTTACAGACAGGGTCTCTCTGACTTGGAGCTGGTCTGACCAGATCTCCTGGTCAGTGAGACCCAGGGATCTACCTGTCTCTGCCTCCCCAGTGATGGGATGACAAGCATGGGCCACCACTGGCTTTTTTTTTTCCTCCTCAATATGTGTTTTGGGGTCAGGATCCAAGTCCTCATACTCAGGCATCAAACAGTTTACCAGCTCCTGTGGTTCTCAACCTGTGGATCGCGGCCCCTCTGGGGTTGCATATCAGATATCCTACATATCAGATATTTACATTAAAATTTGTAACAATAGCAAAATGCGGATATGAAGTATCAACGAAAATAATTGTATGGTGGGGGGTCACCACAGCACGAGGAACTGTATTAAAGGGTCGCAGCATGAGGAAAGTTGATGACTAAGCGGTGTCTCCAGCCCTTTAGGTTCCCATTTTTACTACACTTGATTTCTGCATCAGCAACATTTATTTGACTGAAAATTATAACTCCTAGCTCATGGTCCCTTCCTTCCTTCCTTCCTTTCTTTCTTTTTGAGTTGGAGTTTTCAGGAGTCCAGCTAAAGGCTTGCAGGGCAAAGACGGCTCTCAGAGGTGACATCAACTTGCAGAGCAGGCCAGAAGCAACAGAGCCCAGGGTCTGGTTTTCATTTACAGTTTTGGTCCGTCCTACAGCAGGGAGGGGAGAAGAGGGGGTCTGGAGGAAGGAAGGAGAAGGAGGAGGAGGAGAAGGCAGGGGAGGAGGGAGAGGGAGGTGGGAGGGAGAGGAGGAGCAGGAGGAAGCCCTGACTGTACCCCTGGACCCTGTCCAGTTTGGAATTCAGTCTTTCACCAAAGGCTGCTCAGTTCTCCAGCCTCCAGCAAGGACTGCAAGAAGGGACCGCGTCCTCCGATCTTGGAGCCCCCTTCTCTTGGTGGGAAGGGTTGCAGCAAGAAAAGGAGATTTAGTGAGAGGGAAATATGTGTCCTGGTGAAGCGTGACTGAATCTAGAAGCCCAGGGACACGCATCTTCAGGTTTTCTCAGGGTAAGTGTGATTTTATTTTTTCCCTGCGGCATGAAAGAAACACTTCAACCAGACACGAAAGTTAGTGGCTCCTGTGGGCACCCAGTCAGTCAGGATTTTTTTTTGTCCAGATTTTAGGTTTCTAGAAGAGACCACCTCTGTTTCTTTCCGTTGTGGTCACTAGGCTTCTTTAACCTGCTGGAGGTCTCTGGTTGCCCAGCTGTGTCTAGGTTTGCTGCTTCTGGGAGTGTTCTGTGTGTTCCCTGTGCACCCCCGGCTGGGCTGCTGTCTGCCTGCTGGTTTGTGGAAAATCATCCCTCCTTCCCCAGGCCAGCTGGAATCTGCTTTGTTTGCAAAGGCATCCGATGGGAGCGTGGGGCAACCTGTGGACCCCTAGAATCTCCCTGGGACCCCTCTGTGTTCTCCAAGGGTCACGGGTAGGAGTTTACTCCTAAGTGGTTCTGCTGTGGGGAGGCTGGTCAGGCAAACTGATGTCTTCTGAGTTTGGAGAGATACTTGTGCCCAGGCTTAGGGCTGGGCCAGAGCTACTCAGCCATGACCATCAGGGCTTTCTTTTCAGGAACCTGAAGTCACTGTTGCAGGAGCTGTCCTTTGTTGGTGCGTAAGGGAACTTCAGGCCTAAAGGAGGAGGAACGTGCTGCTAGGGGCACCTTTCCCAGTGGATATGGCAAGGCTCAGGGCTGCCTTGGCCTGGGTTCTCCAGATGGGAGGCCTGTGCCAAGTTGGGAGGCCCAAGGGCTATTCCCTGGCCATGAGGATACTGGGTGGGGTTCTGGTCCTCTGTCACTGAGGATAGAAAGTCTTCATGAATAGTTGCCAGCCTGTTTGGGGACCTATTTCAAGCTACTATAGGATCAATGCAAGGGTGGGACCATGGGGGAAGAGTTCATTGGAGAACTGGGCAGTGGCTAAAGAAAAAGGAATTTCATAAAAGTCAGGCAAACGTGTGACTGGTCTGGACCCCAAGAAAAAAGCTGTTACGAGCATGAGGGGTACCACATACCCTACAGGGGGCCATTTGTCTTCCTTCCCATAGCTGATCCCAGATGAAAGCCCCAGGATCTGAGTGTGTCAAAGGTGCTCATGGCACCTGAAGATAGTTCCCAACTTCTCAGGGAGACACAATTCTGAATCCGTCAGGAAGCTGAACTTTGGAAAAGCCTTTAAAATATTGCTCTTAACTAAGCAGTGTAGAGCCAGCTGGTTGCTGTAGCTGCCAGCACCGAGATTCTTGACTTCTTTCCTGGGTGATTTCGGGCTGGAAGCTTCCAGTGCAGCCATCCCTCGGCTTTATAGGTGAGGAAGAAGGGAGAGGCTCTCAGGTACCAAACAGCTTACCAGGGCCCACCTGAGAGGCTGGGATTTCAGCAGCTTCCTTTCCCATGCATGGCTGGAGCCATGGGGCTGAGGGTTCCAGCAGTAGGGGACCCTGATGAATTTGTACCTACATGTGGGATAGGCCGACAGATTAATACCCTCAGAGGAGACTGTCCCCTGTCATATTCTGTTCAAAGGAGTAGGACAGTTGGCTTCGTCTTCATCAGGATACACAACTCACGGGGAAAGAGGAGAGGTTCACCTCAGGAGGGCATGGCGCTGTGATTGGGATTTTAGTGTGGGACCCGCTAACCTCCAGGCCACCTCAAGGGCATGGAGGGCTCGCAGTGATAGCCTGAATTTTGCTCCATTCTGGTGTGGGCTTCTACTGAGGGTGAGGCAATGGAGGGGTGTAGAATGTCTTTTAGAGAAACTTAAGATTGGGAATAGTGATCCCATGTCTGGGTGTCTTTGATGAGGCAAAAGCTTCCTATTCCTACAAAGGGAATTCTTCCTTTTCCTTTCTCACAGCAGTGAGAAGCCATTCAGCAGACACTGGGTGGGGAAGATGGACAGGATGGGTGGCACAGAGTGGCTCTCCTGGATTTTTCCAGTCTGGGAATTAGAGGGTGTGGCCACAGTATCTTCCCAGGGGGTAGCTGAGGTGTCCTTGGCCTAAGAGTGTATCCTACATTGGAGGTGTGTACCACACCCCATTCTGGGGGAGACCCTCAAGCCTAGGACCTTAATGATGTATCCGAAACAAGATCAGCATGGTTCTGAGCTAGCATTGCCTGTGTCCCTGGGCTTAGCTATATCGGTTGATAACACTGTAAGTGTATTTTATGAGTTCATACAGCACAATGAAATCTAGCACTGCCCACAAAGTGGGAGAAATTCCTTTATTCGATTAGCTGCTGGGGATGTGAACTCTGACCTTAGTTTCGGAGTGGAACCTACAGACCCCAATGCTGAAGGACTTGACCTCCTCTTGAGACCACTCCCCTCCTGGGAACTGGGTAGAAGTGTTTACCACCTGGGGCTCCCCGGCTTCCTTGCCTTCTCCAAACATTTGGTGACTCGGAGAAAGTGCGGCTAAAGCAGAGCAGCTGTCTCTGTCACCACCTGCTTCTTATGTGAAATTCCACATTTAGGAGTTAAAGTTCATTAGCGAGCTGCCAATTCTGCTGCATGAGATGTTCTTGAAAGCATGCTAACTATGTTAGAAAAAAAAGTGAAATGACTATCACTTCTTTGCGGAAGAAGCTGCGAATTGGGTGTCTTTTGGGGAAGGGTGACAGGTGATGCACAGGGCAAAATGAAACCCCGTGAACCAACGAGGCTTTTCTAAAGTTGGCCTACAGGCAGGAACTGCACACGGTGTCCTGGCGGTGGCAGGCAGGCAGTACAAACACACAACTGCTGCATGAATAGTTGGTGACTTGAGGTGTGACCTGACATTTAAAAGTCCTGTTAGTTGCTTAACTTAGAAAACCAAAAGCACAAAATGCTTCATATTTTAAGATTTATTTATTTTTATTATTTCTAATCACGTAAGCATGTGTGCCAGTGTGGGGGCATGGATTCAGTGCAGGTGCCCGCGGTAGCCAGAGGCGTTGGGTCCCTCTGGAGCTGGGGTTGCTGGCAGTTGTGAGCAACCTAATATGGATGCTGGGAACAGAACCCAGGTCCTCTGCAAGACCAGCGAGTGCTCTTAGCTGCTGAGCCATTTCTTCAGGCCTGCTTTAGGTTCTAAAACATGATGTTAAGGTAGATGAGGACGTTCCTCTCTGTCCTTCCACTTCTAGATAAATCTTTGTGCTCAGTGGGGTTTTAAAACCCCAAGAAATAACTCTCGGTAAAAACCATTGCCATCTAGATCGTAGAGCTGAATGTCTTGTTTTCAGGGAGCACCCGCCAGGTCCTGATTTTTAGAGAGACACTCTTTGGGAATTAATTATGTTAGCTTTCAAAATTGCAATCCCGGTACACAGATCTGTTTAGGGATGGAAAGGCCGAGTGGATCCATAGCTGCTTCTGGGGTACATTCTAGTTTCTTTTCACTAGAGGGCAGTGTATCCCAAAGTGTCAGGAAAATGAACGTTGCCAGCGCTTCCAGGGTGGGGTTTCAGGGCTTGTGGGGAGTCAACCAACTCACACCCCAGCTGTGGGTGGCAGTTAGGATTGGCCTACAGCTGCTTCAGCACAGTCTCTGTGATGGCTCACATTTAAAATTCCACTTTTTTTCCTTGATTATGTGTGAGCGTTCCGAAGTGAAATTCGTGCTTCCAAACAACACATTCACCACTCTTAAGCAATTCCGCCTCAAAAGCACTGGGAAATTGGTAAAGTTTTAAAGGAAACACACTTGCTGAACCTAAATTACCAGAGCCTCCATGGGAGCATGGGGACTAAAGCCTGCTTGTACACACACTTTGGGAGCTCTTATTTTAATACTGGAAGGGGTATTAAAATCTGCTGATTTTATGCGCGCCCTTAAAGTGTGCATAACCTGCCCTTTGCTGTTCTTCCCAAACATCTTTGAAAGAAATTCACACACACACACACACACCTCATTTGAAATACTTTTTGATTAAAATATATTGGTGACTCTCTGACTTACCATTCAGGAGGAGCAGGGACACTAGATTCTACCTCAGAGCACCGCTCCCTTCTGTTAGTTTACCCACCACAACATGCTGGCAGATCTGCCATTTTCGCTGCACTCCAGGGTACTCAGCTTCAAGATCAGGGTACAAACATGAAGAAGGCCTAGGCTCCGCTCTTCAGGTTGGTAAATCAATGGCTTGTGTTTGGCTATTGAGGTCTTACAGAGAGCATTGTCTTGGTGAATGCTTTCTTCATACCCTTTGGGGACATGGGACATGCTGCTCAGAGAGGCTGACTGCTGGTGTGTGGCCACACTGTTAGGAGTAGTAATAATGCCAGCCCCACCCAATGCTCTGTACCTGCCTGCTGGATTCCACCAAGCATGCGCCCAGGACCCTTAAGGCTTATCCGTGGGGTGGATAAGCCTTAAGAAGTACCATGGGTTTTGTGCATGAGACAGAGGACTGACTTCTAAATTATACAAAGAACTAAAGAAACCAGACATCAAAAGACCAAATAACCCAATAAAAATGGCATACAGATCTAAACAGAGAATTCTCAACAGAAGAATCTCAGATGGCCAAAAGACACTTAAAGAAATGTTCAACATCCTTAGTCATCAGAGAAATGCAAATCAAAACAATTCTGAGATACCATCTTAACACCTGTCAGAATGACCAAGATCAAAAACTCTGATGGCAACTTATGCTGGAGAGGATACAGAACACGGGAATGCTTTTCCATTGCTGGTGGGAGTGCAAACTTATACAGCCACTTTGGAAGTCAGTATGGAGATTTCTCAGAAAATTGGGAATCAACCTACCTCAAGACCCAGCAATATCACTCTTGGGCATATACCCAAAGGATGCTCAATCATACCACAAGGACATGTGCTCAACTGTGTTCACAGCAGCATTATTCATAATAGCCAGAACCTGGAAACAACCTAGATGCCCCTCAACTAAAGAATGGGTAGGTAAAATAATGTGGTTCATTTACACAATGGAGTACTTCTCAGTGGTTAAAAAAAAAAAAAAAAAAAAAAAAAAACTCCGACAACAGTGACAACTTGAAATTTGCAGGCAAATGGACAGGACTAGAAAAAGCCATCCTGAGTGAATATGTACTCACTCATAAGTAGATAATAGATATAAATCAAAGGACAACCAACCCACAGGCCACAACCCCAGAAAACCTAGGTAACAAATAAGACCCTATGAGAGACATACATGGATCCACCTAGGAAGGGGAAGAAAAGACAAGATCTCCTGAGTAAATTAGGAGCGTGGAGGGCAGGGGTAGAATGGAAGGGGAGTGGAGAAAGTGTATAGCACATTCCTATCCAAACAGTTAAAATGAGGAGGATACAATAAAAAATTAAAAAAAAAACAAAGTTATTTAAAATTAAAATAAAAAAGAAGTATCATGGAAAGAAAAGGATTTTGTATTTTCAGGGTTTTCTTTGGACTTGACGCAGCAGAGGGGTCACTGTCACTATTGCTTGAAGACATTCTGGGGAATCTGGGGTGTGGCTCGGTGGGGGAGTGCTCCGTTCTCAACACCACACAATCTCGAAACGTTGATGCATGCCTATAGTCCCAGCAGCAGGAAGATGAAGGCGGGAGGATCAGAAATTCAAGGCTAGCCTTGGCTATAAAGTGAGGTCTAGACCAGGCTGGGCTATATACGTGAGACTATCTCAAAAAAAAAAACATCTGGACATTTGAAAAGGGAGCGAATGAGACAGATACAGGGTGGCTTGCTACGCCACTGTTTAGAGGCAGGGTCTGGCTGTGCATAACCTGGCACCATCCTCTCTTCTCCTTAAATATCCAGAGGTGTTTGTGAGGTGGGCGTGGCCAGGGAAGGCCTCACTGGGAGCCATCTCTGTTGAACCCCCCAGTGTGCACTGCTCTCTTGACTTCCACAGCCCCAGCACTCTGGGAACCAGCCGCTGGAAGGGAGAGCGCACAGGCCGGTTTAATCTCAGAAGTGACCAGCAGCTGGAGATGACTTGGGTCTCAGGGGAACTATTGCAGAAAACCAGCGTTTTCACTTCTGGAATGGCTCTAGTTGAGTCAGCAGCCAGCAATGGCATCTAAAATCCGCTCAGCTTAAACCCATCTGTGGCACTGTAGGGGATGTCAGAGACCTGCTAGGTTAGACTCAGTGGATGCAGCTGTAACCCAGTGGTCCAGGGATCCCTGCCAGCTCACACCAGTTGGCCCGCTTTACTCCTAAAAAGTAACCCTGGGGCAGGTTGCTGGTAGAGACAGCAAGGAGGCAGACAAACTGTCACAAGACCTCTGTCTACTCAAAGGTGGGTTTTTCCTCTCACACACGAAAGCAAGCCAAGGCTTACCTCTTCCTTAGGGTCGTGAGAATGTTGTGGCCACCCTCATTCACAAATCCGCAATGGGACACATGGTTTTGAGTGTGGCTGGTGGAACCCAAGTCTCTCGCCAGCAAAGGAAGAGAAGGGACAAATGGGAGGCATGCCCAGAGTGAGATCGTGAGTCGAAAAGAAGTGGCACTTGCAGAATTGCTTGTGGAGCAATTTCTAGCAGGCTCTCTCCCTGACTGTCAAAGCCCATGCTGTCTCCACCTAACGGTTATAATTATCTGCAGAAATGGGCCCAGCGACTCATCTGGTTATACACAATTCAGATCTCAGAAAGCCTTTATGTTTCATGGTGGCCTTTGGCATGGCGGATCCAGAACTTTCTGTCTTGTGACTGTTTTCTTGGATTCTAGAAATAGATTTTAAATTCCATTCCTAAATAGCTAGACAACTCATCCAGAATTTGCTTCTGTCCCTTCTTTTGGAGTCAGGAACTCATGTAGACCAGGATGGTCCCAACTCAATATGCAGCTAGCTGGCCTTGAACTCCTGAAATTCCTGCCTCTGCCTCCTAAGTGCTGCTTCCAGACAAGGAAAAGAGCTAACGTGTGTGTGTGTGTGTGTGTGTGTGGTGTCCCCATGTCCTCCACAGGGGCTCTCGCTATTAGAGGTGGGCACACCCTCTCTTTCTCTGTCACCTCTCTATAGCACCCTATGGTGGCTACAGAACATCTGGGCATTGCCCTATTAGGTCCCAGCAGGAGGAGCTGGTGCTCTCTGGTGCTGGCATGTGACAAGGAGGGTGTTTGCTCATGCATGATCAGAAATGTTGAAAGAATTTGCAGTCACAGGAAAGATGCAGACTCTAATTGTTCTTGTTGAGATAGAAATACAAGGCCATAGTTGTCAAACCAATGAAAATACTCAATTTCTGATGCACTCCTTTGGTGTGTGTGTGTGTGTGTGTGTGTGTGTGTGTTAGTGTGTTCCAAATCACTTGCTTCTGAAGAGTTCTGCAAGGCTGTGTCAAACAGTCACATAGTAAACCCTACTCTCTTCTGCTAGGTCTCACTATGGAGCCTCTGCCACAAGGGGGTAGGGAAGGGTGAGGGGAAATGACAGAAGCGGGCACTTTGATTTTTTTTTAAATTTAAGACTTTATTTTTTTAATTAATTTATTTATTAATTAAAGATTTCTGCCTCCTCCCTGCCACCGCCTCCCATTTCCCTCCCCCTCCCCCGATCAAGTTCCCCTCCCTCATCAGCCCCAAGAGCAATCAGGGTTCCCTGCCCTGTGGGAAGTCCAAGGACCACCCACCTCCATCCAGGTTTAGTAAGGTGAGCATCCAAACTGCCTAGGCTCCCCCAAAGCCAGTACATGCAGTAGGATCAAAAACCCATTGCCATTATTCTTGAATTCTCAGTAGTCCTCATTGTCCACTATGTTCAGCAAGTCCGGTTTTATCCCATGCTTTTTCAGACCCAGGCCAGCTGGCCTTAGTGCGTTCCCGATAGAACATCCCCATTGTCTCAGTGTGTGGGTGCACCCCTTGCAGTCCTGAGTTCCGGTTTCTAAGTGCAGTGGCCCACAGAGTCCCGAAGAGGATGTTTCATCTTTTGAAGCTTGAGCTTCAGGCTGCTGTGAGCTGTCTCATGTGGGTACTGGGAACAGAACTTGGGTCCCCTGCAAGAACAGTACGTTCTCTTAACTGCTGAACCATCTCTCCAGCCCCTACTTTGATTCTTAGTCAAGACAAGAGGGCAGGAAAGGCAAGAGTAAGCAAACCTCCCAACTGTAATGAAATTTGAGATTTCATTCCACAGTGGGGTCTACAAAGTTGGGCTCTTGTTGTGACTTTTGGTGATTGCTGTGGCCCCAGCTTGAGCAGGACAGTTGAGGCATTAATGGAAAGCCTCAGAATGTGAACTCTATAGGAGAACAGCTTGGTTTTATAAAGCAGTGCCCGGAGACATATCAAACGCAAGGCTTCAAAATGGGAGCTCTGGATGCATTTAAATCTTTGTTTCGAAATTATTTCCTTGTGTGTGTCTTTCTTAAAAAAGATTTCCAGACATGGAAAATGAAAATGCTTTTGAGGAGGCTTAATGAAAACTAATTTGGCAGAATTGCAAAGTGGCCTGGGAAAGACTGCAGCACAATTATGACTGCAACTTGAAGCCTGGGGAGGGCAAGCTCAACAATAAAAGGAGTTTCCAGAAACCCCAAGTGGGCAGCAGCCACGTGGGAAAAAGACACCTCAGCTCTGTGAAAAAGAGGCAGTAAGATACAGGACTTAGACATGCTAACCAGAAAGCCGAGCACACAGTTAATAATGCACTTAGGTTTTTGAGTCTGTTGCCCCAAGGGCATGGAGTCCCGGACAAAGCGACCCCACCCAGCTAGAGGGTCCCAGGCAGCCAAATCTGACTTTGATGTTTTCATATCGGGAAGAACAGAGCTGGACATTCACCAACACCGAGGATGTCTGTCCCCCGTCCCGCCCGCCTCCCCAAGACTCAGGGAGTTTTCAGGAAGTCTCTGCCAAAGGCTGCCTAGCCTGTACCATTTCCTGAGCTTTGCCTCTTCCTTGGAGCCGTGGACTTCAGTCCAGATGCTGGCCCTGTCTTGTTTTATCTACGTGGCTTTTGCAAATGCTTCCTCACGTGATGTTACTTTCTCATGGTGGGGGCGGCAAGCAGCCACCGGATCGTTGGAAGGACGGGGGATGTCCTGCCCCTGAGATAGAAGCCAGTGGCTATCTCTTCAGTCCACTTCACTTCACTTTCCTTCCAGAGAGTGATGAGGAAAAGCGAGTATGGCTATCTCTGTTCCCCTTCATTAAGGGAAAAAGGGGTGTGGCTACCTTTGTTCCCCTTCATCAAGGCGGGCAATCCAGGTCATGATCTGGGGAGATGATGTTTGACCTCTTTAGTGAAATTGAGATGGAAGCTGCTCTCCCCACAAGCCCTCCTTTGCCATCGTCCTGAGGAAGCAGTTACATGATGTAGGGGTCCTGACCCCACTGTTGAGTGTTCATTAATTTTTACGGTTAACTCTACTGTATGGTTCATTACACCCTAGAGTCTGGCTTTCCTGGGAGCAAACCATAGAGACAATTTCTTTTCAGTTTCACACCTGGGGATCCAGCAACTTAGCTGGTCACCAGTAGAATGTCAGTGATACATCACCTCCTGCCCTGCTTCTCAGAGGTGAAGGAGTCCCCTATCCTTACCTCTCCCTCAATACCTGGATGGATTCTGAAAAAATAAAAGACAAAACCCAAAAACTCCTGTTTGTGTCACATTTATTTTGTCACCCGTGAGCCATTGGTCCTTAGGAAGCTGTTCTTCCACTGGGAAAATGAGCATCTTGGCTCAGGTCATTCACATAACGTGTGTGCCATTTCCTTAGAGAAATTCAATTAGCAGACGGCTTCAGAAGCCTTTACAGAATCGTAGCATCAGCGCTCAGATCTTAGGGAGCTCTGAAGGCGAGGAACTCGCTTAGGGGTTGCTCTGGGGTGACTCAGCCAGTGACTAACACATGGTAGAATTAGTATATTCAAAGGATTCCCCTGTGTGAAGGGCAGGGACCGTTAAGAAACCATTAGCAAAACTACTCCACATGACTCACCCACACTGAGCTCCCTGTCCATGTGGTTTGCAGAGACATCCTAGCACTTCCTGTGCTTAACTTAGACTCAACAGTGGTCAGACAGCCCTCACCTCAGGCCCCACCTTCCCCCACAGGGATCCCAGAGCCTACTGCCTCAAAGCAAGGCGCTAGGATATTCTTGTGTCCGAATTCTCCCTCAGCATTGCTACTCGAAGGATGGGGCGATGGCTCGGCTAGTTAAGTCTGCCTCTGGAAGCTTGAGGACTGAGTTTTAGTCAAGACTCCCATAAAAGGCCAGCTGTGGCTGTGCACACCTGCCGTTTTGGCTCTGGGAGGTAGAGGCAGGATTCCTGGTGGCTTGCTAACCAGTAAAGTCTAGCCCAACTGGTAAACTCCAAGTTCATTGAGAGACCTTGTTCTTGAGTCATGAGGCAGAAAACAGTTGAGGAAAACAACATTAATGTCTGACCTTATCCCGTATATGTACATGCACCTACACACACACACATACAAACACACACACACACATATGCACACCCGCACAATGCTACTTAAAGTCATACATTCCCTGTCTTGATTAAATATTTAAAATAATTGAACTGGATTGCTAGAATGTGCATGTACATTTTTTGATCGGATTTGTGAAGCTTGGAACTTGCATGGAAGGTGGTGGCAAGTGGTGGTCTAGCTGAATTTAGAGTCACAAAGAGATGGACCCAGTTCCTGGGGCATGGCACTTTCAGAGATGCAGGTCTGCGCACAGTTGGGAGAGAGTTGTGGGTTTTCAGATATGTTAATCTAGTGTTCAAATACTATCTAGACTAGTTACACGACCACTAGTGACTCCGGAAGCACAGACTGCATGAACGAAGCAGATTCTCCGTCAACTGTGCAATTACCAACTTTAGCAGAATGAGGAGTAGCGTGTGTACAGTGTTCTTCGTGTGTCCTCGAGTGCAAATCCTCAGTTTAGTTAATTTCGCATGCACACACACACACAGAGAGAGAGAGAGAGAGAGAGAGAGAGAGAGAGAGAGAGAGAGAGA
>JABTXL010021416.1:1849642-1874623 GCA_025134845.1 Neodon shergylaensis
AGAGAGAGAGAGAGAGAGAGAGAGAGAGAGAGAGAGAGAGAGAGAGATTGCACTTGCTTTAGCCTTTTTAATGAAGAAAACCCAGCATGGCCCAGAAGAGTAAAAATGGCCCAAAGGTTCTTAGGGTGGAACGTAAGATTGACAGTGTTCTATACAGTGAAGGGGTGGAGCTAGACTAGAGACCTGGTGAGAGCGAGACCAGCCAGTGAGCAGTGGGTTCTCCACTGGCTGTGGGTTGTTCTCTGGGCCTCAAGACACAGGTGCATTGTGGAGCCACAACACTGAGCCCTGCAGGCTGCTTTTCAGAGTCGTGTGTTTCTGTGTTGAATGAGCAATGTCCAGGACAAGTCGAGAAAGCTGGGCCGGATATTGTAGTGTTGCCACAATCTGGCTTCACTGCAGAAAGAACTGTGTGGACAGTTTCCCGGATGCCTCTATGGAGCTGACATGTTGGCAAGGGGAAGTTGATTGACAGGTGGCTTTATGGCAGCTGAGCTCCATTCCTGAAGGTCTCCCAGTCTGAGCCAAAGGCAGATTTTGAGTCACAGGTGATCCTCACTGTTTCTAAGAGCCCGACTAATTAGATACCTCATGTGAGGGATTCATGCATTCTTTCTTCTTGTTGTTGTTACCATTTTTTTGTATGTTACTGCTCTTAGTATAATGTCCTCAAGGTTCATTACATTGTAGCATATGACCTTTGTAATCTTTAAGGCCCAATAGTGTTCTACTGCATGGAAAACCACATTTTCTTACTCATCTGTCTATTAAAATCATTCAGATATTATGAATAAGGCTGCAGTGGGCATGGTTATCCAAAATCTCTCTTTGCTTTAGATTTTTGTATCTGTATGCCTGTGCATAGATTGCTGGATCATATGGCCATTCTGTTTTTAATCTTTGAGGACCCTCCATGTTGTTTTCCTTATTAGCTGCCCCATTTCTCATCCCTGCTTATAGCGTCCAGGAGCCATGGCCCCTCTGCGTCTTTGTCTGCCTTGCCTCTGTGTTTGGGTAGCAGCCACAGTGATGGACGTGATAGTGCATTATGGATCTGGTTTAGGTTGCCCTGATCTTAGTAACATCAGGAATATTGTCTGCAGTTTTCTTTTCTGGTCATTTCTTTTCATATTCTTATTTCACTAGAAGGATGGCCGTTTGGAATGAGTCTGGTAGTGTTGCCTCTTCCTCAGTGTTTTGAGGAGGGTTTGGGCAGAACTTGGGTTAATTCTTTAAACGTTTGATGGCATTTCCCACTGCGGCCACCCACTCCTGAGCCCTATTTTCATGAGGGTCTGGCAGCTAACTCAAATTCCACAGTGGCCACGTCAGCTCAGAGGCTTTCAAATACAATCTTGGTGTGTATTTCTGGAAACAACCGATCATTCAGGTTATCTGGTTTCAGGTATACTCCTGTCCTCACACAGTCGAGGTCTCACAGAGTCTTGTCCTCACCACACAGTGGCGAAGGTTTTTGTGCAAGCCACGTGACATGCCCACTTTGTTCTCTTTTCTCTTTGTCCCCCACAGACTCAACCCATTCCCCAAACAGGGATGTAGAAGAGATTTACAAGTATTTGGGCTTTTAATATAATAAGATTAAAAAATACACATTTGAAAATCTGTCATGTCCTTGTGAAACAGAGAGGAGAGAGAGAGAGAGAGAAAAAGAGAGGAGATGAATTATTGTCCACACTGATGCAGATGGCTGCAGCCTAGAGTTTTAATTCATGGGAGCTTAGGAAGAGCCTCTTACGACATCTAAAAACCCCTAATTATGAAACGTAAAATATGAAGTAAGCCCACTATCCCTAGATTAAATGATTTTCAGTTTCTTAAAGCAGGACAGACTTTCCTCTTGAACAACAGACTAGTCTAGATGACTCCCAGTATCAGACAGCATGCTCTCAGACTCAGTACAGAAGAAAACGGAGTGAGAATCTGAAATCATATTGATGATATGCTTGGTTCTGGTCCCTCTCCTGGGCCTCTTTGAAATATCTTTGCTCGCCTTCCAGCCTTCCCAGTTTCTCATTGGGAGATGCCCAGTCCCACTAACAAAGACAAATGCTCCCTGATGACAGGAATCAGTGCCTTAGGTCACGGAGAAGTGAGGAGAGGTAAGGAGACCTCAGCCTAGACAGAGACATTCAGCCAGCTCTGTGCAGGAGTCTTTAGGAAGACTCCAGTCCCAAGCTGATTTGTTATTGGATCCAGGAGGATGAGGTGGCTGGTGTGAAGTCTGAGGGGGTTGGCAGGCTTGAGCATGTGGGCTGTTGAACATTCTGAACCTGAACTTGCTTTCCTGGAAGTCAGGTTTGCAGCTGCCAGCTGCTACATGATGGGAAACCAGGGAACGCGCACTCTGCCCTCAGCTCTGGCTTCATTGCCATGCACGCCGAATCTCTTTGGGTTTGTTCCATGATGATGGTAGTGGAGGTTGGCACAAGCAGGGAAAGTGCTGGCTAGCAAGGGAGGACAAGGCAGAGTTGGAGACAGGCCTAGGCGCTTTCAGTTGGGCAGAGACTATTCCTGTCAGGAAGGCGAGCATCCCTGACACCCGTCACCCTCTGTGCACAGCACGGTCCCTTCACTCCTGAACCCCTTTCCTCAGTCTATTTCCCCAGGAGTGTGCTCTCTTCAAGTTGCTGCCTGCCTCAATTTGGAAAAAGGTTTAGTTTAGTTATGTAGTTCCTAACTGTGGCTGAGGTGTGCAGGCATTAGAGTAAGAGAGTCTTGCTTGCAGGGTTATTTGATACTACTTTGCAGAAGAGGGTGCCCACTTAGCTCGTTACTTAGCAACTGGAGTGAAAACAGAATGTTCCAGATTGTGGGGCGGGTACTCTGGAGGTCCATTCAGAAACTAGAGCTATACCTTCCACATGGTGTTTGGGAATGGCTGGCCAGAGATGTGTGTGTGTGCGTGTGTGTGTGTGGTGCAGTTATATGTCACTGAATAATGGGGACCCATTCTGAGAACTGTATTGGGCGACTCCGTCCTTGTGGGGACATCAGAGTGCACCATAAGAGAACTGTAATGTTAGTAGGTAATAAACCTTGAGGGATATTGCTGTCTATAGGGGTTTTGCCAACTGGATATCACTATGACGTGTCTGTTTGGGTCTGCCTGCCTGTCTGCCTGCCTGGTTTTGATCATCTATCCATTTGCTGCTGGTCCAAAGACTGAATCACACCCCCAAGCCTATTCAGAAGCCTAATATGACACAGAAAACAATAGGTTTTTGAAAAATTTGCACTATGAGAGCTAAACACTGATCATTCTTTTCTCCTTGTCCTTTCTTTTAGGTTCACACTTGGTGCTTAGACATTCAAAATGAGGAAACACCGGCATTTGCCCCTAGTGGCCGTCTTTAGCCTCCTCCTCTCAGGCATTGCAATGACGCATGCCCAACAGCAAGCAGGTAAAGTTTGCTTTAAGAAACAAAGCAAAACAAAACTTAGCACCAGTTGCTTGAGTCTAGATCTTAGCCACCCAGAGCTTGACATGGAGCCTGGGGATGTCGAGAGAGAGTGCAGCGCATGTCACAGGTAGTATACAAACTTTGCAGGCCTTCTAGACACTGTGTGACTTTTTTTTCTTTGCTAAAACTTGAGTTTCAAATCCTGAATTGCTTGAGGGCCGAATTATCTTCACATTGGGTCTTAGCAGCTTCTCCACCCCACGGTTCACCATCTGGGGGACTTTCCCACATCCCTGGCACCAGTTTGCAGGAGGAAGACAATTACCGTGATAAAAGTTATTTTCTTAAAACAAGAAACAGAACCAAACAAAACCCAACCTCCCTTGTCTCTAACACCAGACACAGAATGACAGTTAATCATGGAGCCACCGTATCTTAAAAAAAAAAGATGTTTCCCTAGACAACTTTAGACAGCAGACCTTAACACCCTACAAAGAATTTGCTTTCAGAATTTTAGGGCAGCAAGGTAAATTTCCTGTGTTGGAACTAGGAGCCCTTGTCGGGGTCTCCCTGTCATTGCCCAGGGGTACTGGGCTTTCCACAGTGCTGTCTACAAGGCTGGGTTCTTTAGATGGAGTGTAAGGTAGCCTACCTCAGTGGGAGAGCAGCAAGGCTTAGGGCCTCTCAGAGAAAGCTGCGGTAAGTAGAGTGTCAAAGGCAATCTGGCTGCAGTTTCTGAAGTTTCCTCCAGGGCCACAGATGGCTTCGCCCCAGGGTTTCTATAAATGCCAGGAAACGGCTCATCCTCAACCAAGCGTGCTACTGCTTGGAGCATAGGCAGGTTGCTCTGCTCTGGAAATACGTAGTAGCCAGTTAGAGATCTTCTCCCTCTAAGTAGCCCCAATTTTCTCCACATATAGAACCTACTTGTCATATTACATTTCTTACAAGGTTTTAGAAACCCTGGGGGGTGGTGAGTTCTCATAAAGCACCGGTGGTCTTTCTGTATCCCTGTCAGGGCCACTTTCTACCCCACACTGAAGAGTGAGCTGCTAATGATGGTTGTTTGCCAATGACATGAGATCCCTTTGGTCTGGTCACGTGGACATGGGGGGGCGGTCAGATTGTCACAGTCATGCTTCAGCTCAAAGGTGCCCACAGATGTTTCCTCTATTCTGGAATATTCCACTGGTCTCTGACTTGGGGCTACTCAATATGGGACTTGGAGTATTGCTGGGTGTAGCAGCAGCAATGTCCTTGTTCTTGGCTCTGCTCTGCAGGTAAGTCCTCCTCCCTGCCTCCATTGTAACCCAGATGTGAGTCACTCGTTAGGAGTGAAGGATCTGCTTAGCTCATTTAGGAAGAGGCGCTTCGATGGGAGATCATGGTTTGTATCACTAGAAAAATCTGAACCAATGTCTTTTTTTGAAGATGTCAGAAACGGTGCGGCTGCCGACATAGTGTTTCTAGTGGATTCCTCTTGGAGTGCTGGGAAGGACCGTTTCCTGCTTGTTCAAGAGTTTCTGTCTGATGTGGTAGAGTCTTTAGCTGTGGGAGACAATGATTTCCATTTTGCTCTGGTCCGTCTCATCGGAAACCCACATACCGAGTTCCTGTTTAATACGTACCACACTAAACAAGAAGTCCTTTCTCATATTCTGAACATGTCTTACATTGGGGGAAGCAATCAGACTGGAAAAGGATTAGAATACATAATTCACAGCCACCTCACCGAGGCTTCTGGAAGCCGGGCCGCTGATGGAGTCCCTCAGGTTATCATAGTGTTAACTGACGGGCAAACAGAGGACAGCTTTGCCCTGCCCTCAGCGGAACTTAAGTCTGCGGACGTTAACGTGTTTGCAGTTGGAGTTGAGGATGCAGACGAACGAGCCTTAAGAGAAATAGCAAGCGAACCACTCAGTATGCATGTTTTCAACCTAGAGAACGTTACCTCTCTTCATGATATAGTAGGGAACTTAGTGTCCTGTATACGCTCCTCCGTGAACTCAGAAAGGGCTGGGGACATGGAAAGCCTTAAAGACATCACAGGTAATGTCTTCACTGCCAGGCTGCTCCCTGCCCTGCTGCTCTGTGCCTATGAGCTTAGCAAATATTGGCCTAAAGCAACATAGTGCCTAAGAGACGCTGTGGGCTTCTGGAAGAGATGTTCTCAAGCTTAAAAACAAAGGCTTGACTAGTGAGTCTTCTTCCTTCTCCTGCAGACACAGCCTCTACCGGTACCCTAGAGGTTTCTGAAACAGCCAACATGTGAACCTTAAAACTTGTATTCTGACAACTATCCCAAAGCTCCTATACATCCCTTAAATAGAAAGCCTTGCTCAGATGAGCGGGCATCCATCTAGGAGCTGAGAGTTCTGGCCCACGTTTGTGTCTGGCCATCGGTGGACCATTCTTCTTAGCCACTGAGTGGAACTTATTAAGACATGACAGAATCATAGGACAGGGAGTCCTAGCTGTGATGTAGTCCAAGTTTGTTTGGGAGAAACTTGAGTCCTTGAGGGTGGATGACAAGCTGGGGAAGGAGCCAGGGCAGAGCTGTGGCATCCCTGCCCAGGGTCTGCACTCTGGTGTCTTTTGTGCCCCTGTGACTGCAACCATGAGACTCTTCGGACTCTAACGGCCTGCTTGCTCACGGTCACCCTCGGAGTGTGTGACAGCAGCTGGTTATCAGCCTGGGTGTTAATATTACACAGATGGGCAGACTCAGTAACCGGAGAGTCCTTAAGTCAATCAAGCCTATTGGTTCTCCCCTTCCATTGATAAGTTCCAAAAGACGGAGAGGGAAGGCATATGTCAAGATTGTAGATTGTCCTGCTCAGCCCTAATCTTGCCTAGGGGCCAGGACTAGCTTCCTTATCAGATCTGGGCAGCTACAGGGCACCCTGTGCTAGACAGTATGTTCATGCAGCACACAAGGAGGAGCGGAGAGTGTGTGGGGAGTAGGGAGGCATGATGGGCATCATGTCTCCTCTGTAAGAGAGAGGGTCTGCACCTAGGATTCTGAGGGGGGTAGGAGAGGAGCTGAGCAGCTCAGGTGAGTGGGCACGGGTCATTTCTAGAATGCTGGTGACAGGGAGGACAGCACCAGGGACGGAAGCCTGGGGTCAGAGCTGTTTGGAACAACGGGGCGCAGAGACGTGATAAGGGTTGCCACAGTCCTTAGGAAATGGCTGCCGACTTCCAGCAGCGTTCACTAACAACCAGAGCTTGCCAGTCAAGGGACCTTGCCAGTCAAGGGACCTTGCCACCAGGATGTCCCTCTAGCTTCCTTCAAACTCCTCAGGAACTTTCAGAATCGAAAGAGCTCCCAGATTGGGCATTTCGAAAGAGGGAGTTATGCAGTGCAGGTTGCTCTCCACGTGACTGAGGCCACAGAGAGAGGCTGGGCACGTGGCTGGTGGCTGGTTCTTGACTAGGGAAAGAGGGATCATGCAGTCAGGAGTCAGAAGACAGTACAGCTCAGAGGAAGCGGGAGAGAGGAAGCAAGGCTGATGAGCACCTCTGCCCCTCCCCCAAGAGGATGGGCAAGGCAGGAGGCTGGAGGTAAGGCAGCTGCTGAAGTCAGTCTCCTACTAATGAAGATACTAAGGAGTGGGATAGAGGGGCAGGAGAGAATTTGAGGCATAGATCAAGTACTCTGAGGGGCGTGTGGGGAAACCTAGGGGTGGCTCAGAACAATTTGAGCTGCTATAAGGAAATAATGCCAGACAGGTTTTCACCACAGGGACTTAAAAGCGGCAGGCCAAGAGGGAGGTGGCGTGTATCAGCAGAAGGAAACACATTGCTGTGGACGGGCAAGGCTTGGGTACACAAGTGTTTCAGGGCCGAGATATCTAAAAGAGTTTCAAAAGGCTGTTTATCTCATGACTTCCCCATGGTCGCCCACGATCTCAGCCTTGGTAGAATTGGAGTCACCAAGGTCGACCAAATGACAGAGAAGAGACAGTCTCCTCCTTGTCCTTCCCTCTGAAACAGGAACCATGTATCTGCACTATGGGGGTTTTCTGCTTCCAGTGATGGGGGCTCTCATCCAGCATTGGGTTATTCTGCCAGGTTATAGGACATGGAGGTGTGTTCTAGAGATCACCCTAGATCACATTCCTCTTTCAGAGGGAAGGACAAGGGGGGCCCTGGGGTAACAGTCTGTGGCCATCAAGATTCTCTGACCCAACCCTTTCAGTATATGGGTGTAGTAACATACTACTTAAAAACATGTTTGGTAGAGAGTGGCACATTTTCAAAGGTAATGTCTTGGCAAACTAATGAACAGGAAGAGGTGATGCAGCCATTTATATTGGAAAACCCACTGCAAGAGTGGAGAGTCTACCAGCTGCTATTTCTGTCTAGCTAAAACCTTTGTTTTTCGGCCAAGAGAACATCTCCATCTTCTATGTCTAAGTGACCGACAGCACCAGCACCAGGGTGGAGTGTGAGTCATTTCTCTCTTCTGATTAACTGCACTCTGCAACTCCTTCCTACCATGTCTCACTGTGTGCTCCATAGCAAGACTACAATAAGATAAAAACGAGTAGCCAGGATCCCAATTGCGAACCCTGAATAAAGTTTAGGAAAAGGCACGTCGGTGGTCTGAGTAAGGTTGCCGCAGGGACCATTTCCCTGTAGACTGTTCTATATTCTAAAGCAAGAGCCTACACACAGAAAGCGTTAAGGGTCACCATTCTGAATGGACCCTGCTCTTCTCGTTAGACGTCCCCTTGTCACCCTCTGAAAACGGACGTACCCGAAATAAAAGCTGAAGGTGACTCTGAGTTCAGCATACATTTTCTTCAAATGTGTGTTTCTCACAGGAAATAGGAGTGTGATGTTTCCTGAGAGCTCAGGCAACTAAGACTTAAGGCTCTTCCTTGTCACCTTGAACACTTTCTCTAGAAAATGAGACATGAAGTAGGAAACCAGACAGCTTCCAGTCTGGTTTCTCTTGGACTTGGTGTTGGCCATTGGTGTGCCTCGCCGCACACAAGGACCCGGGGGTCCTGGGTCTCTGTGAGGCTTCGGCTCTCGCGGCTAACAACGCATGCTCTGTGTGTTCCATTATCATGTGTGTAAGAGGATCATGGTTTTTGATTCAGTGATGACAAATTATCCACCATTTTATGACCTATTATTGATGGTGTTCATCCTCCTTTCCCACCCAGAGAGTTCTTTTCTGGGATCTATACCATTAGAAATTGTTGCCGAAGGTATCGAATATCAGAAGTATCATGCCCTGCTATGACTGAAGATCTTTCTATTGTCCATCCTGGATCATAATTAACTCTCTTTTAAAGTGTCTAGATAGGATGACTAAGCAACAGGTCCTTCTGTGTTCCTTGAGGTCACTGACTTAGGCCTAGAAACATAGAGGCGTTTTATGGTGTCCGCCAAGCAATGGTGAGAGCCATTTTTATGGTCTGTGTAACCCACATTCCCTGGCTCTGCATCCTCTCAAGATCCTCCAAGAATCTTGTATTTTTATTGCAGATTGGTGGAATACTTTGGAGTTCAAACCAAGGGTCTGGTCTGCTGATATTGAATGACAGTTATTCTGACACGTAAGATCTCAGTCGCTGTAGCAAAGCGATTGTCCTCTTGTATTTTGTAGGGAGGACAGTGGTAGCAACATTCCAAATTGCCACATCTCATTGGCTTAAACCTCTCTCAGGATTACAGCCTGATGTATGGTCAAGGGTTTTAAGTACCTGGGGAAGAAAGAGCACATTGAAGCCTGACACTCCCTGCTTCAGCTCCCACGAGAACACTGCCCGAGAGAAAACTCGTCGGTTTAGTGAAGTGAGCTTTGTGGGTCTTTCCCCAGAGAGAACATAAACAGATTTTCTGGCACAAGGAAAAACTAAATTTAAATATGAAACACTCACTGGCACTCAAAAATCCAAATAAAAGGTCTGTTCTTGTGTTACAGTGTCATAATTATGCCCCAGAGCCCAAGAACGTGAATATCCATACTCACGCAGAGGCCCTTCATGGCCCCTGTACACCCTTAAGTATTAAAACATTTGCTGCTCGAGGTAAACCTTTGCACTTCCTTGCCCTGGCTTGTAGACTCACTCCTCGCTCCCCCTTACCTGAGTCTCTGTGTAGTCCCCATTTTTCAGTAATAGAATGGAAGTCTCAAGTTTCCATCACTGGGGAAAAAAAAGGTCTTTGGCAGCCATTTTTATGTCCTTCAGTGATGACCACAGCCATTTTGGTGTAGTCAATCTTGGTCCTGCTAGGTGATCCACTAGGATGTCATAAAATGAGGTTGGATAATTATGTCATGGCTGGTTTCATGTCACTCTGCTTAACACTGTTCTTCATTTTTTGACTGAATACAGAGGCAACGCAAAACAAACATTTCTGACCCCAACGCCATGTTCGATTCCACACGGCCACACACTCGAGAGACGAACATAGGAACCATCACTCGTCAAGGGGTATTTTTTTTAAAATGTGTCTGAGTTTTGGGTCCCAGACATGTGTGGAGTCATCTATTCTAATTTTCAAGAAACAAAATGGACAATAGTCATTTAAGGAATCAAATAAACTTCGGGAGCTATCAATCACTGGGCCACAAACCTGAGCTTTTGTTTCCTAAACTGCATTTGCATCAAAATCTATGAGAAACGAGAGCCCAGATTAGAAGTAGCCTTTGGGTTTGTGACATCTTAATCTCCTGCAGTATGGTACCTTATCATCTGATGCAATGATACTTCCCTCCAAATTTAGAAATAAAGGTCCGGAATATTGACCTCTCCTTTGGATTTTAACCGTGAAGGTGTCACAGATGAAAACTGGTTATGAGTGGCCCCGTTTCCACCACAATCCCTAAGCAGTTGCCTCTTATCCACTCAGAATGGAGAACTAAAGAGACTCCACACGCCTTCATTGACACCGTGTTTCGTTTGTCTGTGTTTCGTGTTTCTTATTGGTTTCCAAGGAAACACGTCAGGTGATGCATGTGGTCACGTGTTCTAATGCTTTCACTTTTTTTTTCCCCTGCATTTCTTTCTTTTAAAGCACAAGACTCAGCCGACATTGTTTTCCTTATTGATGGCTCAGACAACACCGGAAGTGCCAATTTTGCTGTCATTCGAGACTTCCTTGTAAATGTGCTTGAGAGACTCTCAGTTGGAAATCAGCAGATTCGAGTGGGGGTAGTCCAGTATAGCGATGAGCCCCGAACCGTGTTCTCCTTGGATACCTACCCCTCCAAGGCTACGGTTCTAGATGCTGTGAAAAGGCTTAGCTTCGCTGGGGGGGAGTTGGCCAACACAGGCCTGGCCCTTGACTTTGTGGTGGAGAATCTCTTCACTCGGACAGGTGGCAGCCGTGCAGAGGAAGGGGTTCCCCAGGTGCTGGTCCTCATAAGTGCTGGGCCTTCTAGTGATGACATTCGGGATGGGGTGGTGGCTCTGAAGCAGGCTAGTGTGTTCTCATTCGGCCTTGGAGCCCAGGCCGCCTCCAGGGCAGAGCTTCAACACATAGCTACTGATCACAGCTTGGTGTTTACTGTCCCGGAATTCCGTAGCTTTGGGGACCTCCAGGAACAATTACTGCCGTACCTTGTTGGTGTGGCCCAAAGGCACATTGTCTTGCAACCACCGACTATTGTCACACAAGGTACGTATGCCTTTTTTGCCATCTTTACAGGAATGGGGGTGTGTTTTGTGTGGTGCTTGTCATGAAAGAAAGGTGGACACCGGAGTGAAGCCGTAAGTACCCACAGCCAGTCAGTCGTTCTGTGATGTGCTGAAGTCTGTATGGGCCGTGTGTGGTCATTGCATTGATCAGAGAAATACAAAGATGGACGAATGAATGAAGTGTTCTTAGAACTTGGGTTGTAAGCAGAACGTGCTCTTTAGGCTAACGCAACAAACGTGCTGCTTTGAGATATTAGACACCAATGAGTTATCTGCTTATTATCCAGTCACCTTGAAAGGGGCTTGAGGGACTCGCCAGTTCTGAGAAAGCTATTCCAGGGTATTGTCTGTGTATTCTAAGTGCACTCATCAATAGTGGCTCCCCCAAAGCAGCAAAGGGGAGTGGTGTCTGCTCCTGTGTCAGGGTGGTGGTCACAAGAGGGACATTTCTGAAGGTAAGGCCCAGCGGAGCACCTACTGGATGGGGTATTCATAGATCGTTCTGGTCCTCTGCTTTCAAAGGAATTGTTTTGAGTGGCAGATTTATCGTCTATGCTCAAATGGAAGGCCTTCAGCAGCATGGCCAACTGCACTCCTTTAAAGAAGCCAGTCAACATCATACGAGAGCTACACACTTAAACACGGGAGGTGTGGGGACAGCAGAAAGGCTGAGGGTCTGAGAGTCCATCACTTTCAGATGGTGTCTGCTTCATGGCCCTAACCAGGCCAGTTGGAAACCATCCAGTATGTGGGGACACACTCCCAAAGGCTTCATTACCCACAAACACTCAGTTCACTTCCTGGTGCTGCCTTCACACAGAGATACCCTCAGATCCGTCCTTGGTCGATCAGACCCTGTTCCTCCTTGTTCTTCAACAGCACGTGAACAATGGCTCACAGGAGGGAGACGCTGGCTAGCATCTGTAGTCTGTGATTCTAATTTTTCTGTGTGGAAATATTTGTCTGTCTATCTATGTTTGCTAGTTATCTAAAGAAAGAGCCTGGACCTGTGAAATGACTGTTGTCATAAGGAGTAATACACATTGTCATAAGTAATGCCCATTGTTCCCTGGGATCCTGGCTGGTTTTTCTTAGTAAAAGGGATAACAGTGTTCTTAAAAAAAAATAAATGTTTTGGTGAACATGCCAGTGTATGAAATTATCATCAGAACACTTTAAAGTCTCAATGAAAAGCTTCCTCATTGGCTCGTGGCGCACGCCTTTAATCCCAGCACTCGGGAGGCAGAGGCAGGCGGATCTCTGTGAGTTCGAGACCAGCCTGGTCTACAAGAGCTAGTGCCAGGACAGGCTCCAAAACCACAGAGAAACCCTGTCTCGAAAAAACCAAAATAAATAAATAAATAAATGTTTTGGTGAACATGCCAGTGTATGAAATTATCATCAGAACACTTTAAAGTCTCAATGAAAAGCTTCCTCGATGGCTCGTGTATGGAGTTGACCTCTGCTTCCTGGCACTGGTGAACAGGCAGGTCTAGTCATAGAGTAAAGGTAGAAGAAAACGGACCACACCTCCTGGTGTGAAATCCAGCCAGAATCAGAACAGCTTCCTTCAGATAAATTTCAGACAGTGCACTGTGACAGAAAGCTCAGGGCCCCAGAACTAATCATGTGCAAGCCTTCCCGGGAAGTCTCTTGGTATCCCTGGGTTCAGAGGTCAATCCGACTGCAGCTTGTTGTGCCCCTTTCTCTTTGCTGCTCCTCCTGTTTGGATGGGGATGGGGTGCAGGAAGGGATGTCAGTAGCCTGAGCTGGATGCTCTGTGAGGAAACACTGAAGCAAGGGACGCCGGGTCTGAACGCTGCCCGGCTGTGGTCTGAGATGCAGCTGTGTGCCTGAGCCCTGCAGTGGCCCTGGTCATTACAGAAACAATGCCGGGTGGTAGGGTGAGGATTTCCAGCCCACTGAGCTTCTCTGAGTCCGCACACACTGGAAGCAAACCACTGCTCTGTGTTTTAGAAGCAGAGTAAGTACAACTGCCTCTGGGAGATCTGGCTCTGGTCCCAGGTCTTTTGTCATCTTGGCCAGATGTCACATCTCCGGGTACCCATTCCTTCACTTCTCACCAAAGACGTTGTACCAGGTGAAGATACTCTTGCTTCAAGCGAGGCTTCAACTTCTGTATTAAAACGGGTGGCGTTCTGCCCTTATATTGGATTTTCTGTAGTTAACAAGTATTTTAGCTCCTTCCTCACAGACATCACTGTGAGTCTCAGTGATGAACTCCTAAATCTTCAGTAGATATTCTTGACTATTTGATATGTGCCAGTAACTACGCCAAGCACTGGGGGCACAGGATGGAGAAAGAGAGATAGTCGTTGGGTCTGTAACACGTGAGCAACTGACCAAATGATACACTTCTCAAGTGTGACAAGCTACAAGTCCACCAAATGGGGCTGTGTTAGAGAGCCTAGGGTCAGGGAACTTAGCGGACCTGTCTGCAAAGTTGTAGGGCAGAAACAAGCAGAGTCCAGACAACACAGAGGGAAGAGTGCTCTAGGCAAAGGGAACAGCAGGCAGGCTGTTCTTGCAACATGAAGTGTGGCCTCCCTGAGACGGCTATTATTATTACAGCTGTAGGTGGGGGATTGGATCCTCCTATGGCAGTGGAGGGGAGAGAGCAGAGTCATGAGGTGACTGGGAATGGGGAGACCATTTTCCTGGGAGCATTCCATTGTGGCACGCTGGTGCTGTCAGCCATGTGTTAAGCAAGCACAGGCTTCCTGTTTGTGTTATTTCCCCGGGAGCATCTGTTTGCTTGGGTGGCACACGGGGAGAAGGGGAGAGCACCATAAAGGCTTTGCCAGGAGGGTCTGATGGAGGACTGGGGGCCTCAGAAGTGAGGCTTAGTGAATCAGAGCGCCCACGAGGATAGCAGAGTGAGGGTTGTGAGTTTGAGGGCGGTTGGCCGAGGGAGGGAAAGGGCTGAAGGTCAGATTTGAGAACTTGATGGATGAAGAAGTGGGGGTGTCATTTGTCTGAAAGAGGAGAAGCAGGGGCAGGTCGTGGGAGATTTCAGGGGTGTGCACGCCCTATAGTATCTGTAGAAGATCATAAGATGTAACCCTAGAAGCAGGGATGGAGTGGTCGGGAGGACATAGTCGCTGTGAGCACCAGGGACTTCAGGTGACAGGATTCCCAAGCCCTTCAGAAGACTGTAGAGAGACAAAAGACGATAGGCAGACTCTCCAAGGACAGGGACAGGAGTCAGGAGTGGGAACAGGATGGGAAGGGGTGACTCTTGAGAGGATTTGACTGGGGATATCAACAAGAAGACTGCGGATGTCCTTTCCCAACTCCCAAGCTTTGGGGAGAGAGAGAAGGGATCCTGGGATTGTCCTGTTGGCAGTCACAGGAGAGAGTGCTGACATTAGTGCTAATCACAGCTGAGATTAGCAGGCCCTTCAAGGTCACTCCCTCCCTAAGAGATGGTGACTCACCAGAGCTATGGGGAAGAGAAAACCTGGCCCTGTCAGATCCCTGAAGGAAGCCTTGGTGCATCCTCGAGATGGATCCCAATCAGGAAGCCTGAGAATCATGTGGTTTAAGAACGGGGTGTGAGCTAGCTGGGTGGTGGTGGCGCACGCCTTTAATCCCTGCACTTGGGAGGCAGAGGCAGGCGGATCTCTGTGAGTTTGAGGACAGCTTGGTCTACAGAGTGAGTTCCAGAACAGGCTCCAAAGCTACAGAGGAACTCTGTCTTGATAAACAAACAAACAAACAAACAAACACCTCCCAAAACAAACAAACAAAAAGGAACTGGGTGTGAGATGGTGCTTAAAGCAGCTCCTTCATCTCCAGAAATAGACACCAGAGTACACGAACCCGCAAAGGTTAATCAGCTAGTTTTAGAAGCATATAGCGAACATAGGAACCTGATCATTCTTTGAGAGGCTTGGGCCTTTTTCTTCGGTGCTTATTATGTTTGCCTAAGTACTATTCCCGGCGTCCCTCTGTTAGCAGCTTCCAGAAATGTAAACACAAACCAAGTGACCTCTTCTGTAACCAAAGAGGACTTGGGTCATGGAATCTGGGAGCTCCAAGACACACTGCAGAATCGGCAAAGTTAAGTCCATGCTGTACAGTTTCAATGTCCCCCACATGTGGACATCTGTCCTGCCCGTGGACCACTGGTAAAATGTACGGCAAAGTGCTAAAACTTGGGAGGTGGAAGTGTGACTTGCCCCAACCTGGAGGTGGGCATGGCACTTTTCAGGTGGCCCCTCTCATGGATATTTGTCTACCAGTGTGCTGCGTGAGCGATGCATGGTAAATACGTGTGGTACAGATGCGGAGCATTGTATGTGCAATATGTGTGTATATTCATTCGCTTGTGTGCACATTGTTCCCAGTGACACAGAGGTATTAGAAACCCACCACACACATATGCACTAAGCTAATCTGTAATGACATGTTTACATTACAATCAAAGTTGCAACCCCAAGAGACTACATGTTCTCAACTGAAGGAGGAAGGAGGAAGGGCAGGTGGTGTTTCACACACAGTCACACCAGCAGGTAACCAGACACCTGGACTAAAACTTCTCATGCACAAACACCTCCCTCCTGGAAGAACTCAGATTAGGCCCCTTTGGGTGCAGAGAGTGTTACAGAGGAGACACAGTCAGACTAAAGTCATTCTTTACGGCTCCAGTGACCCTGACACCATCTTCCCAACCTCTGGTCCCTGTGATGAGGAATGAGCTGTTTTAGAATACACTGTGAGAGGTCTCAGCTCTTAGGAAGCTCTTCCTTTCCTTTATTTCCAAACTTCCCGCTTCTGTCGGATATTATAAAATTAGATTGTCATACCAGATATCTGGTACAAGGGATACCCAGGGGCCTTTTGTAAACACCCCCACCTCAGCTAATATCTTTACAGTATAGGAGCAGCCTAAGGCATTGACTCTGATAGAGACTTTGTTCCATGCCTTGGGTAGGTTGTCCACATTCTGCGACAGTGGCTGGGTGAAGTCACAGTCGCTGCCAGTGGAGTTCTGAGCCAAGGCTCTTGTTTTCGTGGTTTGTCTAAGCCATGCCGGCCGCGGTACGCCACTGACTGCCATTCCCATCCTGGGCTGTGAAATGCAAACCCATGGCTGCCCTTGGTAGGGTGGACACTGGTTCCCTTTCCCAAGATTTATGAAAAACCGTGAAACGTCTGTTTTGCCTGCCAAAGGAAGCCAAATAATATAGAACCAAAGAAAAAGAGGCGATGCCCGTTCTCTTTCAGATTTTGCGTTGGGCAGTGTGTGGGTTTGGCATCAGGTTAGTGATACAAAACGCTTTCTGAGAAGACCCAGGCGTTACTCATCCAAACTTTCAAACCTTGTTTAGAGCGATAAAGAGCCAACGATCTCTTTAGTGGTGGTGTGTGAAACTAAAAGTCATTTTCTTTTCTGAAGTGATGTCTTGAGCACAGTGCAAGTTGGCAGGGTCGGAAGGGAGCCCGTCACTCATATGTGACAGTTCCCCTCCTGAGCGAGGGAGAGCTGTCTGTGCATAGTGGGCTTTACAGTGTCACTGTTGAACCTGATCACTGTGGCTATTCAATTCACATTTTATTATTGCTATCTACAGTCATGGAAGTCAACAAGAGGGACATAGTCTTCCTGGTGGATGGTTCCTCCAGCCTGGGGCAGTCCAACTTCAATGCCATCAAAGACTTCATTGCCAAAGTCATTCAGAGGCTGGAAATCGGACACGACCTGGTTCAGGTGTCAGTGGCTCAGTATGCAGATACTGTCAAGCCTGAGTTCTATTTAAATACTTACTCCACCAAAAGGGATGCCATAGCCTCTGTACGGAAGATGAAGCCCCTGGAGGGCTCAGCCCTGTATACGGGCTCGGCTCTGGACTTTGTCCGAAACAACCTATTCACTAGCTCAGCTGGCCACAGGGCTGCTGAGGGGGTTCCTAAGCTCTTGGTGCTGGTCACGGGTGGTAAGTCCTTCGATGAGGTCAGCCAGCCCGCCCAGGAACTGAAGCGGGGCAGCATCATGGCCTTTGCAGTCGGCAGCAGGGCCGCTGATGAGGACGAGCTGAAAGAGATCGCTTTTGACTCCTCCCTGATCTTCACTCCTGCTGACTTCCGCCCTACTACTTTGCTAAGCGTGCTACCCAATCTGCTGGCGCCCCTCAGGACCCTCACTGGAACCACAGAAGGTATGGTAGCTATGGTCTGTACATACAGGAGGGGGCTGGCAGGCAGAACTGCTGAGAAAGGCCCAGTGACGTATAGATGTTTAATTGACAGAGCACTGTTTCGTGATGAAAACGGCCACAGCAAACTGTTTATTTAAGGTCTATTTTTTCTTCAGGGTTGAGACTGTGGAGTTGAAAATGTCACTCTGCAAATGTATATGACACTAAACTGTATCATCACAAGGTCATCCACCCGTGCTTTCTATGCTCTGTTTTCATTAGTGACCCTGTCTAGAAACCTCCCCTGAGTCAAGGACCTTCCCTTCTGAGATGACAGTATCTCTGCTCACAGAAGATGTGGTGTAGTACACTCAGCTTTTGACCCCTCTTTTGTCTCTGTATAAGGGGTTCCCTTCAAGGGAAAACATACTGATAGATGGGCGTGACGACCAAGCCCATGGTCCTCAGTTCCCTCACTTATATGATTGACCGTGCAGAGCTATTCCTAAAGACACAGTAAAGCTCTCAGCCTCTGAACTGGGTAAACGCCAACCTCCATCCTCAATGAAGAGAAGATGGATATCCTGGAATCCAGCTTGCCCTCCTCACAGACCTCACACTGAAGGACTCCACCGTGCATGAACCTACTGCATGAGTGCCTGCTTGCTCCTCAGACCATCTGGGCTTGAGAGTACTCAATCTCTCTCTCTCTCTCTCTCTCTCTCTCTCTCTCTCTCTGTCTCTCTCTCTCTCTCTCTCCTGAATTCACTCTTTTATAACCAAAGTTAAATTTGATGAATGAACATAGAATCCAGTTAGTCTGAACGAGAATGAGGCATGGGTGGGGAGTAGTAAGTTCTAAATGTATACATAAGGGATGGGTCAATTCACTCTGCCCATGGATACAGAAATCCACAGATGCTCAAGTCCCTTGATTAAGATGATAAAATGCTCAAATGGAGTTCATGCCACTCTCCATATATACAGTAACAATGTGATGCCAGCATTATAGCCAATCTGAAGTGCTGACAATTAGTACTTTTTTTTTTCAAATATTTTTGAGCCTTGGTTGAATCCCTACAAATGGGCCCCATAGAAAAACTTCTCATGCAAGCAATGTTGGCCTGACACAGGATATGATCTCTCTGCATTTGACTGTCACCTAATTTCCCTGATATCTGTGACAAATTCAGTGACACGAACAAGGAATTGAAGGAAAGGTTGATCGTGGCTCACAGTCTGAGGGTGCTGCCACTATGGTGAGGGAGGCCTGGCAGCAGGAGCTGGTCACATTCACAGTCAAGAAAGCAGAGAGAAAGGGATGCGGCTGCTCAGCCAAGCATTCTCCTTTGCATTCTGCCCAGGACCCCAGCCCACAGAATGATGCCATCTTTATTTAGGGTGGATCTTTCCACCTCAGTCATCCTAGAAAAACTCCCTTTATGGGCATGCGCAGAAGTTTGTCTCCTAGGCAAATTTTAGATTCTGTCAAGTTGACATTGTATTAGCTATCACACCTACGATCCTGCCACACCTCCCTGGAGAATCTGCCCTGGGTACTCTATTGCCCAGGACTGAAATGACCCTTAAGAAGACAGAACAGTAGGGAGTGGCAGGGGGATGAGGACTCCAGTCAGAGGACCACATACTTTGACAAGTAGTCTGATTAAAGAAGGGATGTTCCTAGGGCCGTGTGGGCCGATGTTTCTGGGGCTTTGGGTGGAAAGAGCCCTCCTTGTGCACTCAGGGGAGTCCCGGAGGGTTCAGCCAGCAGGGGCCACCATCCTGTGACCAGGGGTCTGGAGATGAGTGATGCGGGAAGGACAGCGCCCCGGTGGAATTAGTTCCAGGGAAGGGATGCTGTTTCAGGAGTCTGGGGATTTTCTCGGTTGTACACATTCTAACTCGAGCACTTTGTCTGTCCGTGAGCAATCTCGGTTTTGTACACTTGGCTATCAGTGTGCCTCACCAGCTCCAGCCACCACAAGAGGAAAATATGCAAACGCTTGCCATATTTTACCAATGACCCGCTCTGCCACGTTGACTTCCTCTGTGTTGTTCTGTTTGCGCCATGTGTGCCCTCGCGGGAAAGGCACACATGGGAAGCCCTCTCGGGGGGCGTGTCTCACCGTGTTTTCTGTGCTTCACTGCAGTTCACGTAAACAAACGGGATATCATCTTCCTTTTGGATGGATCCGACAACGTTGGAGAAAGCAATTTTGCTTATGTGCGTGACTTTGTAACCAACCTAGTTAACAGCCTCGATGTTGGAAGTGACAACATCCGCGTTGGCTTAGTGCAATTTAGTGACACCGCGGTCACGGAGTTCTCTCTAGACACTTACCAGACCAAGTCAGAGGTGCTTGCTCACCTGAGACGCTTGCAGCTCAAGGGGGGCTCGGGCCTGAACACTGGCTCTGCCTTGAGCTATGTCCATGCCAATCACTTCACGGAGGCAGGCGGCAGCAGGACCCAGGAACGTGTACCTCAGCTGCTGCTCCTGCTCATGGCGGGGCCTTCTGAGGATGCCTATTTACAGGCCGCCAACGCCCTGGTGCGCGCAGGCGTGCTGACCTTCTGTGTGGGGGCCAGCCGGGCGGATAAGGCTGAGCTAGAGCAGATTGCTTTTAATCCGAGCCTGGTGTATCTCATGGATGATTTCAGCTCCCTGCCAGCTTTGCCTCAACAGCTGATTCAGCCCCTAACCACATATGTTAGTGGAGGGGTGCAGGAAGTTCCGCTAACCCAGCCAGGTAAACCTCCCACCAGCGTGGGCCCCTCTCCCTCTTCAGATGCCTTCCTGGCAACAGTGGCCAATGAAACCCCAGAGCCGGTGACAGGTGGAAGGATGATGGGCGCATCTTGGTTGCACTGGTTGAAGACACTGTGCTAGCAAACTTAGACTTTTTAAGAGTGTTCAGCTATGCTCTGTTCATGCTGTCTCAGATTCTTTTGGAAGCTGAACAGGGTGAACATTCTAGACCAGTGGTTTTCAACCTTCTTAATGCTGTGACCCTTTAATATAGTTCCTCATGCTGTAATGATCCCCAACCACAGAAGTATTTCATTTCTACTTTCTCACTGTCATTTTGCTGTTGTTATAAATCATAATATAAATGTCTGATACGCAGGATGATCTTAGCTGACCCATTAGGGTTGCAGCCTACAGATTGAGAACCACTGCTCTAGACTGAAAAATCTGTGAGAAAAGGTGGGGAAGGGGAAAGAAAAAAGAGGAGGGAGAGAAGGGGGGAAAGGGAAGGAGGGTGAGAGAGGAAGAGAGAGAGGGGCGTTGACTGATTGACTCTGTTATATGATCATGCCTTAGCATTCTTTACAATCTGAATCCTTCCTTTATGTGACATTCTACGTTCAGACTCTGCCACACGTAAAAAGCTATCTGTTCATCTTTGTGCAGCCGTGAGTCTATGTTGCTGTTACTGTGGCAGATGATTATGAACCTAGGTGATTGACACACGAGAGCTACCAGTTTTCTGCCTTCATCACCCAGATGGCTAGCAAGCCTGCGCCAGTGGCTGCCTCACTGAAGTGGCTCTCAGAGCAGTTTGAGATGACATTCACATGGCGTGGCCGTCTCTTTTGGCCGTCACTCATGTTTTCTGGGCTTCAGCTTTCATAGATTGGAAACGTTAGTAGAGATTTGAACCCCACACCACCCCCAAAAAAGCATCGACAGTTAAGTATTTTGGGTCTTAACTCTTGACCTTAAAGTTACTGAAGACATGATTGAGTTTGAGCCAATCCAAGTCAACCCAGGTGTTCATGGGAAGTTAGTCTGTAACGGGTCTCTGTCACAGGAGATGGAGGTCAGTTTTCAGAAGTATAGAAAAGAACACAGTTTTGGTAGTTCTGTTTGTAACATGAAAACACCGTCAGTTCTCAGTGGTCTAACCTGCTGCAAGAACAAGACAGGCAGGCTTTCCAGCAGATTGCTTTGTCAAGAATGTCTGGGTGATGGGCTTGTAGAATAGCCAACCCAGTGCTTTTCCTTTGCAAATTTTCACTGCTCTGGAACAGCAGAACCACGACAGGGCCTTTGTCCTCCTCTCTTGTTGGTACAGTGATGTCAGATGAATCTGGGAAGCTCCCTCAGCACGTGGCGGCGCTAGGCAGAATCCACTTGGTGTCAGGGTCTCTTCTCTTACTGTGTCCATCCGTTTTCCTTGTAGAGGCCCAGCGGGACATTCTTTTCCTCTTTGATGGCTCGGCCAATGTCGCGGGCCAGTTCCCTGCCATCCGAGACTTTCTCTACAAGATCATTGAGGAACTTGATGTGAGGCCGGACGGGACCCGAGTAGCCATTGCTCAGTTCAGTGATGACGTCAAGCTGGAGTCACGCTTCAGTGAACACCAGAGTAAGGCTGAAATCCTGAACCTCGTGAAAAGGATGAAGATAAAGACAGGCAGAACCCTCAACCTGGGCTATGCCCTAGACTTTGCACAGAGTAACATCTTCGTGAAGTCGTCTGGCAGCCGCATTGAGGATAACGTGCAGCAGTTCCTGGTGCTGCTGGTGGCCGGTAGGTCGGCAGATGCTGTGGCTGGGCCAGCAAGCTCCCTGAAGCAGAGAGGAGTGATACCGTTCATCTTTCAAGCCAAGAACGCTAATCCTGATGAGCTGGAGCAGATTGTGCCCTCCCCCGCGTTCATCCTGGTGGCAGAGTCACTTCCTAAGATTGGGGACCTCCAGCCCCAGATTGTGAGCCTTCTGAAAGCCATCCAGATTGAAGAGCCTGAAGCAGGTATGGCACACTATTGTGGGCTCCCCTTGCAGCCCGGACTTTAGCTTTAGAACGTTAGCTATAAGTTCTCAGATGAAGCCCTCTCAGGGCTTACAGAGAACATGGAAATTACAGGATGTTTCCAGGGGAACAAAAGAAAAGGAGTGTTCTCTCTTTCATTTTCTAACTTATGTCTTGGAATGATACGGGTGAATCTTTTTAAGGCACTAGGATATTTCGTAAGAAGATGCATTTTAGAGGTTGAGATAACAATAGCTTACATCTTTAAAAAAACATTCCTATCTGGTTATAAAGTCATAGGCTATGGCTATGTCAGAGCTAAAGCAGCCTGTATCTTGATGTCAAGAGTCAAGTGATGTGCTTTAAGTGCATGTAACTGATGTAAGTCCTTCAATTACGTTCATCAAAAATCTAAAGACATTAAAGAAGACAAATGAGTTCAGTTCAATCATGAAGACTGCATTAAAATTTCTGACTGAATTTACACTCCCTTAAGTTGCTATTTAACCACTCTTTATTTGGTGATAAAATGAATATATATATATTATGGGAGAAATGGGTTATCTCCCAAGTCCTCTAGCAAGAAGACAGCCTGCCCCACCAATAGAACATACACACACACTCCTGCACACGCACACGTGTGTATACATATATATTACGATCACCATCTATACACATACTGATCATATATCCTTTTTGATTGAAAACTGAGATGCTGGAGGCTCTTTTCTGATAAAAGGATTCTCTCAAGGTTAGTTTGGGTCAATCTGTGACCCTGACATAAGGGCCACATTCCTTCCTCCCACCCATTCTCTTGTGCTCTGTAGTGAACCCTTGAAGTCTTCACAACTGCAAAATGCTTGGCCCCGCTGGCTCAATTATTTTCTGCTCTCTGTTATTTACTTGAGTTTACCTTTTCAAGTTAGCGATTATTGATTGATTGGTGAGACTGGAACTTGCAATGCAGATCAGGTTAGTCTCAAATTCACAGAGACCCTTCTGCCTTTATCTCTTATGGTGCCTTTATCTCTTTGGTTTTCACTTAAGAAGGTTAATGCAGAGGGCCCTCTGTGTTGGCATATTCATCTTCCATTGCTGCCTCGGTGTTTTACTGCACATATCATGGCTTACAACTGAAGGATCTCCTTCCTAACAGTTCTTTTCGGTCATGGATCAGAATCTATCCTTCCTAAGCTAAAGTTAAGGTATTGGCAGGAAAGGAGGCTTCTAGATGGAGGGTCTGGAAGAGAACCCATTTCTTTCCTTTCTCAGATTCCAGAAATCACTCAAATTCTCTGGCTCACGGTCTCGTCCCCATCCCGCGGATGTGCAGAATGGTATCTGCCCTTTTCCCCCCTCCTTCCTGTAATGATGTCGTGCCTGTTTGGGGAATACACACTCTTCATCCCTAACTCATCTTCTTCACAGACAGAAGGATTTGGGCTTGGACCGATCTGGGGGGTTGCTATGCCACCCAGCACAGTGGTATATCGCTGTTGTGTCAGTCCTGTGTGAGTCACCAGCAGTTTTCTTCTGATTTCAGGTGAAAAGGATGTCGTGTTTCTGATTGACGGCTCCGAGGGCGTCCGAAGTGGCTTCTCCCTGCTAAAGGAATTTGTGCAGAGAGTAGTGGAGAGCCTGGACGTGGGTCCTGACCGGGTGCATGTGGCCCTGGTGCAGTACAGTGACCGGACCAGGCCTGAATTCTACCTGAATTCCCATATGGACCAGCAGGGTGTCATCAATGCCATCCGCGGGTTGACGCTGCTGGGCGGGCCAGTCCCCAACACAGGGGCGGCGCTGGACTTCGTGTTGAGGAATATCCTGACCAGTTCCACAGGGAGCAGGATAGCAGAAGGTGTCCCCCAGCTCCTGATTGTACTCACGGCCGAGCGCTCGGGGGATGATGTGAGAGGACCCTCCGTGGTCCTGAAGCAGGGCGGGGCTGTGCCCATTGGTATTGGCATTGGGAATGCTGACATCACTGAGATGCAGACCATCTCCTTCATGCCAGACTTTGCTGTGGCCATCCCCACCTTCCGGGAGCTGGGGACGGTCCAACAGGTCGTCTCTGAGAGGGTGATTCAGCTTAATCGTGAGAAGCTGAGCAATATGAAACCACTTATACCGCAAGCAGGTGAGGGCTTGGGTGTGTGGGTTCTTTGAGTTTCTCATCCCCATAATCGCCTTGGCTATTTGTTCAAACTGTGTGCTACAAAGCATTTTCAGTTTTGATTCCTCTGCCACATGGAGTGTTAGAGATGTGTGAAAAACTAGGAGTTTTTTTTTTTTTGACACATCAAATAGTGAAGCTAAGATTCATGTTTGTGGCCAAATTAAAACATCAAAAAAGGGCATGCGCATGGCGTGGATCCAGGCTCTACAGAGGAGCCTGAGGTGGACCCTTGCTGAGTGTTTAGCCTCAGTGGCACCTGCTCTGGGGAAAGGGATAGCGTCTCTGAAATATTTGTATCTTAGCACCAATGTGGGAAGCTTGCTTGGGGCTGAGAGGAGTCCCAACCGTCCAAGAGGATTTCCCATTCTCTGTGCAATGGCCCTGAATAAGGTCTGAGCTGTGGCTGCTAAGCGGGAAAGAGGCCAAGATGCACCCACTCATCCTCAGGACGTGTCAGCCCAGGGCCTGTGCTTCCTCGGCACTCAGGTGGGGTGGTTCCAGGGCGGAAGGGAAGGAGGCAGATGTGGCCTTGTGTTTTCATGAAGTGGAGAGGGGAAAGTGAGGGGCCAGGGGAAAATGAGGGATCAAGTAAGGAAGCTGGAGTAATGTAAGTGAAAGAAAGTCAGGGCAGGGTTTGCCTCTTGCATTCCCTGAGGGGTCAGCTTCTCCTTGGTGTTCAAGGGAGAGCAATGGGCTCTGCATACTTACATAGAATATCTGAAGAGGTCACACTTATATACATTTGGGGATTTCTCTCTCTCTCTCTCTCTCTCTCTCTCTCTCTCTCTCTCTCTCTCT
>JABTXL010021416.1:1874633-1895227 GCA_025134845.1 Neodon shergylaensis
TCTCTCTCTCTCTCTCTCTCTCTCTCTCTCTCTCTCTCTCTCTCTCTAACATAGGAGCATCTGTCAGGGTGTACCTTGAGGCCCTAGGGCTCCTGTGCTCAAGTGTGTGTGTGTGTGTGTGTGTGTGTGTGCCTGCGCGAGAGCAGAGCCTGTCTTTTGGGAATCCAGACCTATGCCTGCATAGGGCTCGGTTCCTGTTCCCCCCAGTCTCCCACACATCAGAGGGACCACTTTGTACGCTCTTCATTTCTTCCCACCTTGTGTCCTCCACTCCTCTCTCCCCACACCTTCCTCTCAGCTTCACACCTTGAGTCCCATTTCCTAGAGAAATTACAAGAGCTTTGAGGAGAATGTTCAGAAGCTCGGCTTGGTCCCTCCCGGCAATGGTTCCACACTTCAGAGTGATCTTTTATGCTGGGGTGGCCCAGCTCTGCTTCTCCTGCCCTTCTCTTCGCGCCTGCTCAGTATACACCCACCCCACTCTGTCACCCCTGCTCCGGTCTCCACCGTACTGGACGATTCTTCTTGTGATAAATGTGCATCTCTCGGTGTGCAGCTGCCCTCCAGCATCTCCCTCACCTTTATAAGACTTACAGGTGCTCTGTGCAAGGTCTCTCCTCTTTGATTCTCAACAACCATTGCTATCCCTCCCCTCACATTCCTCAGAAAGTGCTCTTGTCCAAGACCCCTCCCTGGCAGAACCAGTCACTTGCTTCCTAGCACCGTTGTGTGTGGCCTCTGTGGGTAGTTCTTGTCACAGTTGTTGTCCCCTTCCTAAAGTACCATCCCTACCCTGGTGTAGATACAGCTCTTCAGTTTCTGCTCCCCTCGGACTCATCCTTCCAAGTCTCTTGCTGTCTTCTCTTTCATCTAAATGTCTGACATTTAGATGTAGAAACACAGGACTGCCTTTTTAAACTGGTGTTTTCACTATAACATTTGGTACTAGGATTTCCTGCCCACTGGGCATAGATTTGATGACAGATTAGGAAGTGAGTGGTTCAAGAGCGCCTGAAGTCTGGAACCCTTGAAGTTGAAGGCCATGTTCCCGTCTGCTTTGCAGGTACGGGTGGCAAGAAAGATGTGGTCTTTCTCATCGATGGATCCCAAAATGCCAGTCCAGAGTTCCAGCATATCCGCGCCCTGATTGAGAGGCTGGTCGAGGACCTGGACATAGGCTTTGACACCACCCGGGTAGCAGTCATCCAGTTCAGTGAAGATTCCAAGATGGAGTTTCCTCTGAATGCCCACTCCAGCAAGGATGAAGTGCTGAATGCAGTGCGCAGGCTGAGGCCCAAGGGTGGGAGGCAGGTCTACATCGGGAACGCACTGGAGTACGTGTTGAAGCACATCTTCCAGAGGCCGCTGGGGAGCCGGATAGAAGAGGGGGTCCCTCAGTTCTTGATCCTTATCTCCTCGGGGAAGTCTGGTGACGAGGTGGACGACTCAGCAGCGGAGCTCAAGCAGTTTGGCGTGGCCCCCATTGCCATAGCCAGGCACACAAGCCAGGAGGAGCTGGTCAAGATCTCCCTGAGCCCCGAGTACGTGTTCTCTGTGAGCACCTTCAGGGAGCTGCCCAGGCTGGAGCAGAAGCTGCTGACGCCCATCACCACGCTAACTTCCCAGCAGATCCAGCAGATCCTGGCCAGCACTAGCTATCCCCCTACAGGTAAGACCCGAGGAGGCAGGGCTGCTCTCCTAGTGTATTTTTTTTTTTAAATAAAGTTTTCATACTAGTATATACTGTAGGGACCCCTCCTCCTGTCTCTTTACCCTCACTTTTCTTTCTTCCATCTCTTTGTTCCCCTAGAGCAGCATTTCTCAAACACCCTGACCACACCATGGAGAGGAAAAGGCTTAGTTGGCTTATATGTTCTGATCCCAGTTGATCATTGAGAGAAGTCAGGGCAGGAAGTCAAGCAGGAGCGGAGGCAGGAGTCATAGAGGAGCGCTGCTTACTGACTGGCTCTCCACGGCTTGCTCATCTTGCCACCTTATATTACCCAGGACAAATTGCCTAGGGCTGGAACCGCTCACAGTGGGCTGGGCCCTCTCACATCAATGTTAATGGAGAAAACGCCCCCATTGGCTTGCCCACAGGCCAGTCTGATAGAGGTAATTCCTCACTTGAGGGTCCCTCTTCCCAGAGTGATTCTAGTTTATGTCAAGTTGACAGGAGCACATAGGGGAATTGACAAGGTCAAGGTCCTCTTTTGCTTTTCATGGAGTCTTTCCTACCATCCCGAGAGCACCGGGATGCACTCATCACAAGGTGACTGTCTCTCTTCATATGCCACAGGGAGGGTGGCGCTGAAGGCCATCTAAGGTCCCAGCCTGTGGTAGAGAGTTTTTTTTTTGTGAAGCCAAGGATGCTTTGGTCTGGGTCTGGGACTGCGCAGAAGTTTGTGGTAATTCTGCAGGCGGTCACCAGTCTTCTCTAGAAGCAGAAAGGCCTTGAGGAAGAAGGGAAATGTGTAACTGTCACTCCGACTTGCCAGAAGAGGGACTGCGGGCTGTCCTTGGGGTTTAGACAAAACTTATCTCTTTATGTTTAGATATAGTTGGTAGAGTACTCTCGCCTTCATCACAGGCAGAATCTCCCTGCTGCTGAGGTCCTGGGGGGAGGGTGTTGTGCTCAGCAGGGGACCCCAAGCCTTGACCCAGGCCAACTCCCCAGTTTCCTTTCTCAATAATGGTCTCGTTTCATAATCAACTCAACACTTCACTTTGTACCATTGTACTGTAAAAGCCTGGAATTGAGGCAAAAGCTAGACCTAAACTCACCGAAAGGCAATGTAATAGTTTAGTTAAAGGCTACCTGAGACGCATCTGGAATTTCGACAGGAGCATGTGGCTCGTTTTTCCCAAGATATTTTGATTAATTTTATACAAGATGAAAAATCTTTAATTAAAAATTACTGGGACCAGAATTCCTTCAGATTTTGGATTTATTTCTACTTTGAAATACTTGCATATTCATAACGAGCTAACATGGGCATGAGACCCAAGCCTAGACATGGAATTGCTTCTGTTTCTTATAAATCTAATGCAACAGTCTTCAGGTAATTTCATTCAATAAAAAAAAACTCAGCATGAAGTAAAACTTTACAGTGTAGAGTTTTCCACTAGTTAAAAACCAAGTTCTGGAGAAAAGAGAAAATAATAGTAAAAAGAGAAAAATTATTGAATGCTATGGATTCATTAAAATGCAATTTAACAAGATTTAAGGGATATAAGAGCATCAGTGTCTGGGGACAGGTAACATGACTTTTGACATGAAGCATTGCATTGTGAGAACCATTCCTCCATCCAGAGTGGCAACAAATGCCAGTGAGTCACGTGGGTTCTTCTCAGTGGTGTACACTATGGACAAGTGAGGACAGCTGATCAGAGATGTCTCTCTCTTCTCAGAGATATCAGCCTCAGTGATCACAATCTCTTTGGCGGTTTCTGTTCATGATTCATGATTCTGTTGTCATGGTAAACATAGAATAACTGTTTCTCAACAGTTATTATAGGTTTTTAAATTATTAGTAACTTAAGCCATAAGGCTGAGACCCAAATGAAGTTGACAAAGAGAAAGTTTTGGATGACTTAAAATAGTTCTTAAAAAGAAGTAGTTGTTACCTGCATTTAAAATGGCATTTTTGTGTGTGTGTGTGTTAAAGAAAGAGTGTGTGTAAGGTCAGAGGGCAACTTTTGAGAGTAGTTGTTTTCCTTGTCTGGGATCTTGAATTCAGGTCATCAGGTATGCCGGCAAGCACCATTAGCCTGAAAACCCCAACTTTTAATGATTAAATCTCAAAGGCCCAACATATGTGTTGGAATGTAACTTCAGTATTGGGTCACACAGGGTGTGACAAGCACAAGTTCCAGAGACTGAGGTCATGATAAAGTCAGAGCAGGGCTGCGCAAGAACTCATCTCCACTTTCCCTTTCATCTGCAGTGATCGAAAGTGACGCCGCGGACATTGTCTTCCTGATTGACAGCTCCGATGCCGTCAAGCCTGACGGCATTGCTCATATCCGAGACTTTGTCAGCAGGATTGTCCGCAGACTCAACATTGGCCCCAGTAAAGTGAGGATTGGGGTCGTGCAGTTCAGCAATGATGCCTTCCCCGAATTCTACCTGAAGACCCACAAGTCACAGGCCCTTGTCCTTGACGCCATACGACGCCTGAGGTTCAAAGGAGGGTCTCCCTTGAACACTGGCAAAGCCCTGGAGTTTGTGGCCAGAAACCTCTTTGTGAAGTCTGCTGGGAGCCGGATAGAAGATGGGGTGCCTCAACATCTAGTCTTATTCCTGGGTGGGAAGTCCCAGGATGACGTGACTCGGCATGCCCAAATCATAAGCTCATCAGGGATCATGAGTTTAGGGATAGGTGACCGAAACATCGATCGGGCAGACTTGCAAACCATCACCAATGACCCCAGACTAGTCTTCACAGTTCGGGAATTCAGAGAACTGCCCAACATAGAAGAGAGGGTCATACTTTCATTTGGACCATCTGGGGCTACTCCACAGCCTCCCGGTGGTGTAGACATATTTTCTCCTTCACGGCCAGGTACGAGCTGTTTGGTGCATGGTTGCAGAATGTAGTGTCAGCTGTCTTAAATGAAATGATAACTAGATTTCTCTGCAATGATTTGCTTATGGTCGTGCCTGCAGATGTTAGAAGTTAAATAGTGGGGAAATAGTTCATTTGACATTGTCGATGGAAACATGTCCCCAAAGCCAAAGGTCATCAGTCCATCAACCCTGAGGATACCTGTAGGGCCGCTGAAAGGCTTGGCATAGGGATCCCAATCATTGGCTCAAGTCAGCCAGAGCCACACTGCACACAACTTTGGCGTCAGGTCATCCCTCATGGTGGGTTACCTAGTGTGGTCTAGGCACCCTTCCTTCTTTAAAACCATATGGTCACTATGACTGTCCTACTTACAGCAGCCTTTTCGTGTTCCAAGTTTTCACCCATGAGACTCTAATCCAACCCCTCCAGACCCCCTGCCTTCTCCTCTTCCGGGTGATGGTCATTCAGACACTCAGTGTCCTCAAGCAGGGATGGTTTTTCTGAGGGAGCCACGGTCTCTGTTGATTCTTTAATTGTCTCCTTCTGAGCTGGGTGGGCACATCTGTGTTCATCATACTGTCTCCAGTCTCCCATCTTGGCATTTCCAGAAGCATCTGAGATTACAGGTCCCTATTAAAATCTCAGCATACGTCCATGTGGTCAGGTGACCAGGTCTGGTTTGCTGAGTTCTTAAAATCCTTTTCCTTTTATTTAGGTAGCTTGCCAATTTTTAGTGTACTGTCTGGAGGATGGAGCTAGAGGAGCATGGGCTAGGGTGGGGGCTCTCCTTACACACGAAGTAGTAGACATGTTAGCTGTCTTGATTTGCGTGTGTGTGTTCATACTCTGAGTCTGGAGACCCGAACTCCCCTCATTTTCATCTTCTTTGTATTCACTTGTAGAGAAGAAGAAGGCAGACATTGTATTCCTGCTGGATGGGTCCATCAATTTCAGGAGGGAAAATTTCCAGGAAGTGCTCCGTTTTGCCTCTGAAATTGTGGACACCGTCTATGAAGAGGGCGACTCCATCAGAGTGGGGCTGGTCCAGTACAACTCAGACCCCACGGATGAATTCTTCCTACGGGACTATTCCACCAAAAGGCAGATCATTGACGCCATCAATAAAGTGGTCTACAAGGGAGGGAGGCACGCCAACACCAAGGTGGGCCTCGAGCATCTGCAGCAGAATCACTTCGTGCCCAGTGCTGGCAGTCGCCTGGACGAGCGGGTCCCTCAGATTGCCTTCGTGATCACGGGAGGGAAGTCAGTGGAGGATGCTCAGGATGTGAGCCTGGCCCTCACCCAGAAAGGTGTCAAGGTGTTTGCTGTCGGGGTGAGAAACATTGACTCTGAGGAAGTGGGTAAGATTGCCTCCAACAGCGCCACGGCCTTTCGGGTGGGCAGCGTACAGGAGCTCTCAGAACTCAGCGAGACGGTACTGGAGACCCTACATGACGCGATGCATGAGACCCTCTGTCCTGGTGTGACGGATGTTTCTAAAGGTAAGTGATGTGTGCACAGCTTCCCCCTTCCTGCTAATACCGAGTGTCCCTAGTGCTGCCCTGGGGGTTCCTCAGGCTCATGGCTGCTTTTATTCCCCACTATTTAATTCCCCAGATAGTTTGGACTCCTCTCTCTCTCTCTCTCTCTCTCTCTCTCTCTCTCTCTCTCTCTCTCTCTCTCTCTGTCTTTCTCTATCTATCTATCTATCTATCTATCTATCTATCTATCTATCTATCATCTATCTATCTATCTACCTATCTATCTTTGTGACATAGCCTGCTTTGGAGCCTAGACTGACCTGGGATTATGAAACTTCTGGGTGGGCTGATGCTGGAGTTATGGGTGTGCCTCTCATACGTTTATTGATTGGATCAGTTGCCAGGGTGGGGACATTTGTGCTCTACAGTACCTTTAATTTAAAACACCAACTTGAGATATACTTAAATACCAAATATACATGATTGTGCCCAAATAACTAACACCCTCAACCCCCAAAGAGCAAACATGTATTCAAGTGGCCACAGTTTTGGTCCTTGAGAGTGAGAGAGAGTCAGAATTAGCTGCTTTCTGAGCTTGCACGTGGAGGATCTCATTTTTCTCTCCACCTTCATCTCTCCTTGCCAGCCTGCAATCTGGAAGTCATCCTGGGCTTTGATGGATCTCGAGATCAGAACGTGTTTGTGAGCCAGAAGGGCCTCGAGTCCAAGGTGGATACCATCTTGAATCGAATCAGCCAGATACAAAGGATAAGTTGCAGTGGCAACCAGCTGCCCACTGTGCGTGTGTCGGTGGTGGCCAACACGCCCTCTGGGCCAGTGGAGGCCTTTGACTTTGCCGAGTATCAGCCAGAGCTGTTCGAGAAGTTCCGCAACATGCGTAGCCAGCACCCATACATCCTCACGGCTGACACGCTGAAGCTGTATCAGAACAAATTCAGGCAGTCCTCGCCCGACAGTGTGAAGGTAAGCGGGCAAGGGCTGGGAGCTCTGTGCAGCACCGCGGGCTCCTCTCACTTCTGGAAGCCGTCCTGAGTGATTGGCATGGCTCACGGTGGATGAGACAGGGTTGTTGGCACCTGTGAAGAGAGTTACTCTCTCATGGAGGACCGTAGTTCCCATGTCTTCTTCCTCTTGTTCGATTCTCTTAAGCCCCAGTATCCCAGAAATTAGTAGATCAGCTGGGAAGAGGTGGATTTGTAATGGACCCAGTTTTAATTATAGTCCTGTTAAAGGTATGCTGTCTGTTTGTATTCTCTCTCTGTACATACATACATCATATACATACACATCACACCACATACATAACCCCACACCACACATACACATAGCACACATACTCACCACACTGCACGTACACCAATATACCACATACACACACCATACCACATATACCACACTCCCAAATACACATTTTACACATAGCACACACACACACACATCATCACACATACCTATAACACACTCACCACACTACACACACGCCACTGCACATATACACAACACACACACACTACTATACATGCACATACACAGAGACACATACACAGACTCACACACATACACTATTCACACATGTATATAACACACTCGACACACTACACACAGACACACACTCACACACACTACATCACACATACACAGGATACACTTGGCACACTGCACACACATGCACCACTGCACACACACACACATTATGTGCACTCATGCTTTATTTGTTTGCTAAGGCTGCCAAACAAAATACCACAGGCATCATGCCTTAGACCACAAGAATTTCTCACAGTGTTGGAGGCTGAAAGGCCCATGATGTGAGGACCTGGGCAGGGCTGTTCTCTGCAGCCTCTCAGTTTGACTTGTAAACGGCAGTGTTCTCCATGGGTCCTCACATAGTCATCCCTCTGGCTGCTTGTGGCTCGGTCATCTCCTCCTAGGAGGTCACCAGTCAGGCTAGATTAGGGGCCACCCAGCAATCTTGCTCAGCTTAGCTGCTTCTTTAAGGTCCTGCCTGAAAGTGCAGTCACATTCTAAAGTATCGGAAATTAGAATGTCAACTCAGTTCAGTACACACGCACACACACACACACACACACAAATTTCTAGAAACTGTCTCATAAGTATAAGAATGAGATAAACTTTTATTGCCATTGTTAGTAGGTTTTAAAGATAAATCAAACATGGATATACATTCCTTTATGTTACATGTTGATAGCACAGTGCCCTTGACCTTGGCCTACAGTCTCGTCAACTGTAGATGAGGAATTCGACCTCGGTACAACCTCTCAGTTCCCTTTCAATTGTCTTTGATGTTCCCCGGCAGTAGCGTGAGCCTTGACTCCTCCATTACTTACAGGTTGTTATCCACTTCACGGATGGAGCAGATGGAGACTTGGCTGACTTACACAGAGCGTCAGAGGAACTCAGGCAAGAAGGTAGGTCCCAGGCTTCCATGGTGTGAGAAGTGAGTCCCTCCCCACTGCCCAAGACAGACCTGCCACTTTGCTGGGAGAAATCTGTCAACTCCACCTGTCAACATCATTCCTGGGGTGTGGGCTCTAAGAGGCCCTTGCCCTGGCATCTTGGCCCTCCATTCCTGCTTGGGCTGTAACATAAGGGTATTGAAGCTACTTTTGAGCAAGGGGCAGCTTTAGTGCTAGGACCTGGCCCCGCTTCAGAGATACATTTACCAGGGGGAATATTCAGAATTATATTATTCAGAATTATGTGGGGCTTTCGTATAAAAAGCTCAAGTATTAGTTCATTCAAGGCCATCACATAACTGAGAATGGGATGAGCTGACTAGGAAGACATCACCTTATCAGTTTGCATGTCCTACAGCTAAGTCCTTAAACCAATATATATATAACACAGCCAATAGTAATCACTGAATTTAATATATGCATAACTAATGTAAAATAAATCGCATAAGCTCTTAAAGCAGATTTGCCCATGTCTGGATGAGCAGCCTTTCTTGTCAGATGAGCGTTGGAAAGTCCCCGTGTTGACTGTCACACAGTTGCCAAAGCCAGAGGTTCTAGAGCACTGGTTCTCAACCTTCCTAATACTGGCACCCTTTAATACAGTTGTTCATGTTGTGGTGACCCCCAGTCATAGAATTAGTTTCATTGTCACCTCGTAACTATAACTTTACTACTGTTATGAATTATAATATAAAATCGGATATGCAGGATATCTGCTATGTGACCCTCAAAGGGGTCATGACCCACAGGTTGAGAGTCACCTATCTAGAAGATGTTAAGGAAGCAGAGCTATGCAAGCACACTGTCTTTAAATAAAAGTTTTATTTATTTATTTATTGTGTGTGTGCACACATGTGTGTGAGAGAGTTTATGTGGACCAAGTGTGTGCAGATTCCCTCAGAGGCTAAAAGAGGATATCAGGATATCATATTCCCTAGAACTGGAGTTACAGACAGTTGTGAGCCATCCATTGTGGGTGCTGGTATGTGGGTTCCAGAGCAGCAAGTGCTCTTAACTACCTGAGCCATCCCTCCAGACCTACCTAAGTGCATTCTATGGATTAGCTGCTCCCTGCCCCCGACACAGTGGAGAGGACCCACTGTGTCCCGATTTCAGATGCATTAATACTTCAGTTCTCTGTAGGGCCAGCCGCAGTGTCCTTCATGGGCGTCTCTTCTATTACTCAGGAGAGTTCAGCATTCCAACTCTTCCAAGAAGGAAGGAAATGGGTTTCACCAAACATGAATGGGTCACAGCAATGTTTTGCTGTGAACATTTATTTTAAAACAAACAGCACACACAAAGGGACGGGGATGTATCTCAGTTGTAGAAAGTAGGCATAGCGTGCAAACTGTTCCCAGTTTGGTGCCTCGATCCCCAGAATCACCAAAAGCAAACACGGCCAGAGAAATGGCTCAATGGGTAAAAGCGACTGCCACCTCACTTGCTGACCTAAGCTCAATTTCCGGGGGCCCACAGGGTAGAAGGAACAAACCAGTTCCTCAAAACTGTCCTCCTCTGCCCGCCACATGTGCATGCAGTGCTTGGAGTCACCCTCTCAAAATCAACAAATGTAAATTGAACAACAACAACAATGCCCCTCAAATTGGATAACAGAGCAAAACCAGAGTCAGGTAAAAGGACATCTGGCTCTCTAATGCCTAGGCAAGGTTTGTTAAATGTTTTTTCCTCACAGGTGCCCGAGCTCTGATCCTGGTGGGCCTTGAACGCGTGGCTAACCTGGAGCGGCTGACGCAACAGCTGGAGTTTGGGCGGGGCTTCATGTACGACAGGCCCTTGAGGCTCAACTTGCTTGACTTGGACTATGAGCTGGCAGAGCAGCTTGTGAGTCTTCGTTTCTATTAAAGGGTTTTACGCACATACTAATTTAGATTTTTTGGTACCTCAGGACAGCAAAACCGGAGGATGTCTTGATGGCCTGGTGACTGGGGGAAGGGCATACGGGTGTCTCATTTGATTCACCTGAGACCTACTTTATTTCTGTATGAGTCCTGGATATGCTATCTGCCTTATCTGCATGATAGAATCAAGACTATACAGGGAAGAAGAGACAGAGACACTTCTGTGTGGGAAAACCCTTTCCTTGCCTCCCTTCCGTGCTCCACTCTCAGTGAGAGTACTTGCCTCCTGGGGTAGGGAGTAGGGGTGATGGATAGGATCACTGATTCTCAGATAGTGACTAATTCTATACGAGTGGGAGGGACCAGCTCTGCCCCCTTCTTCCTCTCCACTTCTTTCTGTCATAAAAAAAAATAAGTCGTTTTTATTGGGTAGAAGCAGGTTCAGCCTAGAACAGGGCAGAAAACGAAGTCTGTAGGGAGTTCATTGCAAGAGAACACTCATGATCAGCACTCCATCTGTGGATAGAAATATAAACACATTGGGATGTGTAAGGTCAGAGGCTGAGGGAAGGATACAGAGGTGGCGTTAGAGACACTGGTGACCCACACTGTGGTGGTTGTGGCTCAGAGTCCAGGGTCCCACAGCTGCTCCAAGGTCTCCTCCAGGTAAACACTGATTTCCATGAGTCTGACCACAGCTCAGAGGAAGGCAGGGTGTGGGTCCCCAATTTTGAATCTTCTATGACCTCAGTCAGCTCCAGTGTATTTGTTGGATTTTGTATTTGAGGCTTAGACATGTTTAAGTTATACTGAAAATGCAAACCTTGAATGTCTGCACTGGAAATATCTGGAAACTGGGCCCAGTCTAGGGTACTGTGGATAAGAATTATAGTTGGTTGCTCTTTCCTCTTCCAACAATGGCATCTCACCCTATGCCAAAAGCTGAGCCCTCAGCAGCAGCCAGCTTTAGGAAGCAGCCTTAGGTAGCTTCATTGCGTGTGCCGCAGACTGGGACTGTTACCAGCACACTGGTGTTCGCTGTTTTCTCTTCTTTATATTTATTTGTTTCCTTGGCAGGACAACATTGCTGAGAAAGCTTGCTGTGGGGTTCCGTGCAAGTGCTCTGGAGAGAGAGGAGACAGAGGGCCCATTGGCAGCATCGGGCCAAAGGTACGGATACAGCTGCCTTCTTTACGCCACAGGCTAGACTTTAGGCTCAGACACGACCTAGCTGCTTGACTTCTCCAATACCATGGATGGGCATGAGAGAGGGAGAAAGGCCCTGGTCATATGGCCAATTCTTGGCTCCTGGCATCCCCAGGGTGCATCTTGTTGGTGATGGAGAAGGTCCAAGCACCTGACACATTCCTCTCTTCTGCTAGTTGGGAGAATCTGCTCTTCGACACCTAGATTTATCTTTAAAACAGCTTGAAAAACCCGTGCCTACCCACTGGCAGCCTCATGATGTGGGTCAGTGGGACGCTTAGTACTTGCCTTGAAGGAGTGCCACCAGCTCTCTTGGTGAAGAAAGAGCCCGAGCCATTCTGATGGAAAGAGCCATCACTGAGGATTGAGTGGGCGGCACTCTCAGCTCTGCCCACTGCTCTACTGCCCTGCTGAGTGTCAGAACAGCCCCACCCAGTGAAGTGACCACTGAGACGTTTTGTGTGGAACACAGGTGACTTCATTTCATGTGCTTTATTTCAGGGTATCTCTGGGGAAGACGGCTACCGAGGCTACCCTGGTGACGAAGGCGGACCCGTGAGTAAAAGCTACCCTTTCTCTCAAGTTTTCCCTGGCTCCTGTTCTTCTCTAGGTGGGACTGCACAGTGGCGTTTGTAACCTGTCTGGTGGCCAGGGCCTTTCTTATTTGGAGGAAAGCGATTTCCTAACGTACTTAACCATTTTCCTCGCATTTCCGTGCAATGAACAGGGAGGGTCTTTGGGTGTGACAGTTACGGGTGTGGTATGCAGGTGGAGACTTGATCTGTTTGCAGAGTGGATGAAGGTTAGACAGAGGGCCACCAAGTATGGTGTGCCCAGTGTCCACTTACACGAATAGGAACAGAAACTAGTGGTAAGCATCCTTAACCCCAGCTTTTGAGAGGCTGAGGCAGGGGGATGATGGGCAGCCTGAGCTATTGTGTAGCAAGACTTTGGCAAGTCTGAGAGGCTTTGGGACCTTAGGTAGAACAAGGTTCATCTCTGGAATATGAGATGGAGAGACTCCAGAGGCCTCCTGGTGTCCAGCCTAGGTAAGGGAGTCAGTGCTGACCCTGTTGCCATGGGACAGCTAGAAACCTTGACAATATAGAGGGATGGTCAGGGGGAAAGAACATCTATGGGACCCAGCATCCATACTGTGTATCAGGGTCACTGATATTCAACCAGTCAGGCAGTAGCCCCTGGACGTTGCTACCATCCCAGAGCCTATCTTCCCCGCCCCCCCCCAAAGTTGTGAGTTCCTGCTCAGCCAGGAGCTGGGGACTAAGGATGTTGTGGCACAGATAGCCTGGTTATAGTGAAGTCCTCCTCATGCTCCGTGCCATTCTCTGAGACAGAGTTAGAAGAGACACCAGACAAAAGACTCTGGCTTGCAAAATGCCTCTTCTCTTTGCAGGGTGAGCGAGGTCCACCTGGTGTGAATGGAACACAAGGTTTCCAGGGCTGCCCAGGCCAGAGAGGAGTCAAGGTACAGTATGGATTTGGGGGTGTAAGAGAGTCAGGGTAGTGCATGAAGGAAGGGATCTGACCTCTCCACGTGCCTTGAGGAGGGAGGGTTGCAGGCTGGGGTTTTCTCTATTCTCAGTGCCCAGTAGCTCTGTACTGGGTGCGTCAGGAGTCCAGAGCAGAGGCTATGGCCTGTGGAAACGTTTAGCAGCCAGGAGTCAGTTGGGAGGTACAAGAGGCTGCAGGGAGGAGCAGAAAGGGGTGCAGCCATGAACTGCATAGGATTCCAGGGTCGGCTGCTTGTTGCCATGAAGAGCAGGGGTGGAAGGGAAGGGCTTGCACACCGCAAGTTATGAAGCTGGCCTTCTGTCTAAGGATTTACCTCTCCTTTCTGGAGATGAATCCCACCCAAGTGTTCACCTCTAGGCAAATTCACTTTACAACACCCTACTTGGCAGTGAGAGAGGAAGCCAGAATACATGTTGAATATAGAACCCTCAGAGCCGGGGGCTTTTGGACGTAGGCATGGGGGTGGGGGTGGGGTGGTCGTCCTTTGGCTTCTGTACTGAGGGACTGGCTCTGTGTCACTCGTGTCTCCTTTGTTCCCGTCCCTTCCAGGGTTCGCGAGGATTCCCAGGAGAGAAGGTAGTAAAGTTTGTTTGTTTTAATGAAAATACCCCGATACTTCTTACTTTCCCTTGATGGGATAATTCATTCCACTCTCTGTCTGCCTCTTTCTTCCCAGGGTGAACTGGGAGAGATTGGCTTGGACGGTCTGGATGGTGAAGAGGTGAGCGACTTGACTTCCCAAGGACCTCTATTCACGAGGTCCCAGTTTCCAGCAGCTGAGTCCCTAGGAACCATCACATCACGTGACCCTCTCTCATTGCCTTTACAGGGAGACAAGGGGTTACCTGGTTCATCTGGAGAAAAGGGGAGTCCCGGAAGAAGGGTAGGTGTTCCTTTATCTCACTGTTTTCTGGGGCAGGAGAAGACATAACACCGTCTCCAAGGACCAGCTAGTATTCTTCCCAAGGGTTTGCCTCTAGATGTATGAATGATGTCCTTTCTCAACTGTAACATTCTATATGCTTATGTCCTTGTTGGAAAGCATGTTCCACAGGGTGGAGAATGAGTTTGTTCTGTTACAAATGAATTCCCAAAGCCTAGTACTGAGTGGCTCCCCAGGAAACCTTTGTGGACTAACCAAACTCATCAGAAATATTTTGGTGTTATTTGGGAGCTAAAGAGATGGCTGAGTGGTTAAAACCATACCCTAATCTTACAGAGGACCCTAGCTCAGTTCCTAGCACTCAGGTTGGATGTTTCACAACTGCTTTTAACTTCTACTCCAGGGAATATGATGCCCTCTGCTGGCCTCTGCAGACATTGCACTCAGGTGCACACATACACAGACACATATACATACTTATAAAGAAAATGTACCTTAGAAGTGACTTTTTTCTAGCCTCATGCTAAGTGGGAAGTAGCAACAGGTGTTATAGTGAGACTTACAAAATGGGAAATGTAATTTTGATGAATGATCTAGATGTCGAATGTATGGCATGAGGTTATAATTAATAAACACTGCCGTATTAGAAATTCTGGTTAGAATAGGAAACATCAGTTGCTTTGATCACAGAAACAAAGCAATTGGTTGGAACAATAGATACAATCGCTTCCTTCACTATAGCAACCATCCCACAGCTGTACATGTCTCATGCCATCATGTCATAGATCTCAAATACTCGCTAAAATGCCTGAAAAAATTCCACCAGAAATTTCTAGTTTTTAACTTCCATTGTGTGATTGGGTTTAGGGTGACAAAGGACCCAAAGGAGACAAAGGAGAGAGAGGAGATGTTGGGATTCGAGGTGACCCGGTAAGGTGGAGTCTCTATTGTGGATTTCTGGTGTGGGGGAGGAGGCTTATGGAAGAAGAAAAGTGTGGCTTACATTTTGAAATTGCTTTAAAATGTGTTGATCAAATTTATCCTTCCCTTTCAACTTTGGGGGTCGTTGGAGATGATATATTTCCACCAAAAGCATTGGCAAGTCACTTGGTAGCTGCATGTCCCAGAGTCCTCCTAAGACGCCCTCTGGACACTTTGTGCTTGCCTTAGAAAATGAACCAATGTAGTTCTTGTTAGTTCATGGCTTTGTAAACCCTTTAAGCTAAGGCCCACTGCTGAGATGGCCTGTTCTGCAGGTCAGCTACCTCTGTGGTGGAGGAAGGAAAGTGAGGCCAAAATGGACTTGTGCTGTCCAGTTGGGACCGTGGTTATGCTCTGGGCGGGGCGTAGATCGGAGGACAGTTTTTGAGAACCTTCCCTCTGTGCTGTTACAAAGAATTCCAAGGGCTGCAGCTTTCCTCATGTGGGGCTCATTTCCCAACCCCTGTTGTTTTCAGGGTGACTCAGGACGGGACAGCCAGCAGAGAGGACCCAAAGGAGAGACGGGTGACATTGGCCCCATGGTACAGTGATCCATACCCAGAGACTCCCTGCGCTCAGGGCAGAAAACTGACTCTCGTGTCCTTCGCCCCTCACTAACTGCAACCCCCATGACCTGCAGAGTCTGTGAGACCAACAGCATTGTCTCCCAAAGTCTTATTTTTTTCTAAGAGTACCTGGGGATCTGTCCTGCAGTCAACAAACCCCTCCCCTGGAAGTAGACCCCCCCCAGTGGCTCCAGCACCATACTCTGGGGTGAAATGTTCTTCTCTGCTGGTGAGAATCTCAGGCCGTTTTCTTGTTTTTCTTTCCCCCCCACAATAGGGTCTCCCAGGCAGAGATGGTGTCCCAGGAAGGCCAGGAGACCCCGGGAAGGATGTGAGTATCTTAGGATGCTGTGCACTGCCAGTCTGCTCGGTGGCAAGAGATTGGTACAAAATGTCTGGTGCTGTGATATGGAGTAGTTCCTTACTGAGGGGATAGAGCCATTCCTGAAATCATCTCTGTTTTATACTGTACAGACACAGTACAAAAAAAAGACAATTTGCATCCATTTAAAACGAGTAGGGTTTGAGTTTGATTTAATGTTGCTGTGCCCCTAGATTGCTTGCTTTGCCAACAGTTCTGGAGGTTTCAAGGAGGCCCCACAACATAGCACAGGGCCTTCACACCTTCACAGAGCATAGCTAGCAAGGGCCTCCGTGCTTGTCTTCCCACGGTGGAAAGGCAGAAAGCAAAATGTGAGTCCTTCAATCGAACTTGTTGCTTATAGAAAATTTTCATTCTTAGTTTCCTCTGTCACCCGTTGCTTCTCCTTCCCTCAGTCTTTCTTCCTTCCGTCAGCTCCCTTTTTTTTCCCTTTTATAGAAAACACTAAATACTTAAATGAAGAAAAGCTCTTTGCTGTCTTCAAGTATTTGGTTAACTCTTAGCCGCTAAGTAGCTAAAGCATCCAAACAGAAATGCCAGTGCTGGCGGCTGAGGGTACAGGGGACGGAGGCTGAAGGAGCAGGTACTTGGGTGCTACTCACATCAGGAAACCAGGTGCAGTGTGGTTTAGCACATTGTATTTTTGATTCAGTTCTGGAATGTGTGTCGCTGAATAGCTCATTGCACACCCAGTCACTGAAAAAAAGGTGGAAGCCAAGGTAAAGTCAGTCACTGTTAGGAAGCCACGTGACAGCTTCCGGGGTCCAGGTGAGCAGAGAGCAGGGTCCCAGTAGCTGGGAGAAGAGGAATCCCACCTGAGAAGGAGGAAATGGCCAGGAGGTCACAGTTCTCAGGGGAGTTCTGGAAGTTAGTAGTGGTGTGTGTGTGTGTGTGTGTGTGTGTGTGTGTAAGAGGGGGCTGGGCAGCTAAGGACAGGATCCCCAACATAGCTGGGCCCAGCAGCTGACAGTCACAGGGAGTTTCTGAGGCACAGGGCTTTCCAGAGGGGGGACTCCCTTGCCCTCAAATGGCTTCCAAGTTTCTAAAACAAAAAAAAAATTAAATTATTGCCTTTAAAAGAAGTTTGGACATTTTAGACTGGAGCGCTAGCTCGGTCGGCCAAACGCTTACCCATTCAGGCTTGTGAACTTGAACTTGAAAGTAGAAGTGTAAGTCTGGGTGTGGTGGTGAATTAATGGGAGTGAGCCATGCGGAGACAAGGGCTGTTGCCATCAGTGTTAGAAACCCAGCTCTCAAAACGGTTTTAGAGCGTGACTAGAAGTCCAGTGGGGGGTACGGTCATGTGGGGGTACGGTCATGTGGAGGTACGGTCATGTGGGGGTATGGTCGTGCTCACTACTATGTGTGAGGTGAGGCAGAAACTGCTGTTGGAATCCAGGGCCTCTTTTAGTCTCAATTTAGGGGCTCCCTAAGTAGCAGGGGATGGAACACAGTAAGTTTACCTCAGGGTGAGGACCAACAGAGAGGCCTTCTGCTTTGCCAAACACAGACCAAGATGGGCGCCATGGGGTTGGGGCACGCTTCAGCTGCCTCCTCTGGCCTCTGCAGGCTGCCAGGGAGCAATGAAACCCCGTTTCTGGTGGAATAGCATGCTCCTTAGGGAGGAGCAGGGCTGGATTGCTACTCTAGGCAGACAGGAGTGGCCCTCACGCTCACACTGACCCAAGGAAGGAGGACAGAACCGTAGTGACTACAGAATGGCTACTGTGGCTTCTGGGACTGACCCCCTCCCTGGGGGTGGAGAATGTGGCTTCTAGCTTGGCTAAGCCCTGGCCTTGCAATGATAACCTAATACAGCCACAGATCCCTTCCCCCCACCCTTTACTGGATCAGTCTTGAGGTGGGGAATCTCTGGATTCTTCCACAGGGAGCCTCCATTTTTTAAAACTAAGGTTTACCCCTGGAACATCCAGGGAGAAGCTGCCAAGACACGAGCCCCACTTGCAGGTTCACATGGGTGCACAGGGGTTGCTCTTGATGCATTTGGCCAGGAGGGTTGAGAATCCGGGACTCCCTTCGCCGCATTGAAATCCCAGCTTTGCTAAGTTAGGGCCATGGGCAGGTTGGAATTCCTGCTTCTCATTCTTCTCTGGGAACTGGCTGGGATTCTGCAGCCAGAAGCCATTATTTTCCTTGGCAGGTCAGGAGTCATTCCCAAACTTCCATTGGAGTAACGAGCAGGCGCAGCATAGAAGTAGAACCTGGTGGAGATGGGGGAAGAAGAGAGGAAGGAAGGTCTCAGTGGGAGCTCACCAGCCTCCTAGACATAGGGGCTAATTTCTGGCATGGAGTTTGCACTAGAATGGATAGATACATATGTTAGGATTCGGTATTCCCCACCACCTCCTCAAAGTCATATGGCTTCTCCCGCAGGGTGGCTTTGGCCGAAGGGGACCTGCAGGAGCTAAGGTGAGCCGCTGGACTGGATCTGTATGTCTCTGGTCTCTCTGTCACCCAGTTCCCCAGGAGACTCCTGGACACTGTCAGTCCAGGAATTAAGCTATTCTCCTGGGCCAACGGCTTACAAAGCGTCTGCCTTCTTCCCCATCATTGTCTCAAACTCAACCTCGTCTATAGTAGAAGGGGTTTCATGTGATCTCCAGAGCGGGTGGAAGGAAGGGAAATGACTAACAGACGAAATTCTGGGCAGCCCTCTGCCAGGCGCGCTCATGTGACTGGCCTGCTTTTATACCTGTGCCAGAGAGGATTCAATCTGAAAAATCTTTATTTCTCAAAGTTGCCCTGTGGAACAGGCAGGTAACAATTGCGTAGGCTCAGAGAGACAGCTGCTGCCCCCATGAGTAGGTTCTCGCCCTTACTGTCATCAGCTGTCGGTACCCATTTCTCAGTCCGGAACAGAGAGCTGGGGTTATTTACCTGCTTGTCTTGTCTCCAAGGGCAACAGGGGCGGTCCTGGCCAGCCAGGCTTCGAAGGAGAGCAGGGTACCAGAGGCTCACAGGTCAGTACCCTGGCATGAACTTCCCCCGGAGACCCTTGTCCTTTCGTTTTAAATTGAGGTGATGGTCACGTAACACATATTCGACCTTTACGGACAATTCCACAACACTTAGAGCATACACCTTATTGTGTAATAATTTTGAAATGTTTTATTAACTCCAAAGGAAGCGTTGTACAGTCACCCCCTCCCTATTGCTCTCCACCTTCATTGCCCTCTACCCTATCAACCCCCACCTGTTACCTTTCACCTTTGTCATTCTCCACCCACCTCCCCTCACCCTTACAGACCCCCACGCCTGGCCCCCTAACTCCTGTCACTGTCTATGCTTGTCACCCTTCACCCCTATTGCCCCCACCTTTATTGCCCCCACCTCTGTCACCTGCACCCTGATGCCCTCCACCTCTGGCCAACACTGGTCTTCCTGTCATCATGGATTTGCTTATTCTGGATATTGTGATTAAATGGAATCACTTGATAGGTGGACTTTTATGTTGGGCTTCTTTGACTTATTACAGTTCTTCCTGAACTTCAGACATGTTCTAGCACATGCCAAAATTTTATTCTTTTCAGTGGCTGAATAATATTCCACCACATGGATGAAGAACTGTTTTTCCATTTATTGATTGCTTAGCATTTGGGTTGTGACCTCTTGCTGGTTCCTGAGAATTGATAGGATATCACAGGCTCAGCTCGACATGTGACATGGCCTTTTTCTCCCTAGGGCCCTCCTGGTCCCACTGGTCCCCCAGGCTTGATTGGAGAACAAGGAATTTCTGGACCTCGGGTAAGCATCTGAGTGTGGCATCAGAGTGTGTGTTGGCTGGTGGAGTTGATGCAGGACTGGCTGACCATGTGGAGTCTGCAGAAATTGCTCTGTGATTCTCGGGGCTTGAGTGGGTAGTGCTGAGGGTCACTGGGCACTTGGGATCTGTGGGTGACTTCTGACAGGGGACAGCCAGGATCCTTGGTCTGGACAGTTGATGCTTCATGTACACCCCTCTCCTTGCCTTACAGGGAAGCGGAGGTACTGCTGGGGTTCCTGGAGAACGGGGCAGGACCGGCCCACTGGGGAGGAAGGTTTGTCTGGAGGACAGTAGCTCTTGCTTAGGGATGGAGGCCTGTGCTGAACTGGATGCTGCCGCCTGCCTGCTGCCTGTCTCCCCTGCCTCTTTGCATGACCCCTCTGCCTCAGTTATCACAAGCATAGATACCCTGCCCCTACTTTCCCCACTGAATGTTACAGTTAGGGGTGGTGCACACCTTTAATCCCAGAACTCAGGAGGTAGAGGCAGGTGAATCTCTGTGAATTTGAGACCAGCTTGGTCTAAATAGTGAGTTTTAGCACAGCTAGGACTATATATTGTGGTCTCAAAACATCCAGCCAAAATGAAAAAAAAAGTTAGATATGTAACCACTTGTGTTTGCTCATGCCTACAATCTCAGCACTTGGTGGGAACGTAGGGCAGGAATATTACTGTAAGTTTCAGGTCAGTGTATTCTACATAGTGAGATCATGCAAAAAAAAAGCATATATAGTCATAGTATTTTGTTTTATTATTGTAAAGTTTAAAAGATTTTTAAAAATGTATGTATGTATGTGTGTCTGTCTATCTATCTATCTATCTATCTATCTATCTATCTATCTATCTATCT
>JABTXL010021416.1:1895237-1923538 GCA_025134845.1 Neodon shergylaensis
TCTATCTATCTATCTATCTATCTATCTATCTATCTATCTATCTATCTATTTATCTATCTATCTCTCATGAGTGTGGTGGTGCACTGCACACACCACAGTTGGCGTGTGGAAGTCATTGGACAATTTGGTTGGATTTGCTTTTCTTGCTCCACCACATGGAATTCAGGTTTGAACTCAGGCTGTTGGACTTGACAAAAGCACTTGCTTCCTTTTCCCCAGCCCCTACACTTAGCATTTTAAAGTTATGGATGTAACGGTACCTATTAATTTAATACATACATATAATGATAAGGTCAGAGAAACGGTCATTTCTTTGTCTTAGGACCCTTGACACTCTCTCTTCTGGTTGACATATATAAATTGTTCTAAACTCCAGTCATCCCACAGCGCCCACTAGAACATCCCACTCTTACCTAAATGCATACTGGTACCTGTTACTCATTTGTGCTCTGTCCCTCACCCTTCCGTCCCTACTGGTAATGGGTCTCTACTCTCTCATGATGCTTTACCCTTTGTTACTTCATGCATGAAACAGCATGTGACCCTTGTCTTGCTGTGTCTGGGTTACTACAATTAAAAAGGAATCTCATGGAAACCTAAAAGGTGAACTATGAGGCACCTTCAGTACAACCCTACCCCCCACATCAGGACAGTAATTGTGGGACTCGGGTCCCCAGGAGTCATCCTTTCTTCCCCTGTGTAGGGTGAGCCAGGAGAGCCAGGGCCGAAGGGAGGCCTCGGGAACCGTGGACCCCGTGGGGAGACGGTAAGGCCACTCAGTGCCCTGCAGGGCTCACTGACCGTGCTGAAAGGTGCTGAAAGCCAGGACCCAGAGAGGCTTGTTATGGCCCCTGCTTGACTTAATGGGAATACGGTTGAAAATTGTGAAAGCTGCTCATTGCAAAGTGGGTTTTGTTTCATTGGCAGCTTTATGAATGGAAAATAAATCTATAGGCGGTTGGGAGGTTTTCTAAAAAGAGCCACTCTTCTTGAAGACTGTGAAAGGGTCAGCCAGCAGATGATTAGAATCCCAGGCTTTAAAGTACCGATATGTCTTTCCAACACGCTCCTCTTGTTGTGGAACAACTAACGTGTTCACTCTGAGTGCCTCACGTGGTGTGGACACAGGCCTGGGGACACGGAGCCCTGAGGAGGGCTGTCTGGAATGGGTAGCAGGGTGATATGAAGGCCTTGGGGACCGGAGTAGGACTCAAGCACAGAAGCCTCGGGAGGTCTGAGCGGTCAAGGTCACCGTTCCTGCTCTGAAGGAGCCTTATAGATAAACGGTCACATAGATCTGAGCATCTCTATGGACACGACCTTGCCCACACCTGTGGAGGAGGGCACAGGGATGGAGGGCTTCCTTCTCTTGGCCTCTGGTCCGAAACCATTCATGCACACCCCCTCCACTGGGGGTGGGGATGGTGGTTGTGAGGTGCCTGGTGCAATGGCTTGCAGTAACATTCTCTCCGTTCCCCTTAGGGAGATGACGGAAGAGACGGGGTTGGCAGTGAAGGACGGAGAGGCAAAAAAGTATGTATCTGTGGAGGGTCCTAAGGAAACCCCCGTTGTTGAGAGTCACCAACAGTGGCTTCTCCCATCTTATATGAAAATTTATTTTAGATGGCTTTAAGTTGGGACCCAGTACTGAGGCATTTACTGTCTTTTACAGGGAGAAAGAGGATTCCCTGGGTATCCAGGACCAAAGGTGAGCGCCCTGGGTGATGGAGCACAAACATTGCTGTGAATAAGCCTGGGTTTTCCCATGAGTTGAAGTCAATATTTCAGCTTTACTCTTGGGTCAGCCACTTAAGGGCCACACTGGGAAAGTCCCTGCGCTCTCTAAGATGCTCCCTCTTGTATGGATGGAGGTGGCAGTGCTCACTGTCCATAGTGCTTGAAGTTATGTGGACAGTAGAAGAAATGGAGACCTGTAAATGCCATAACCCCTGTAGCAGTAACACCAGTGATGAAATAAATCTAGGCCCTGCCAATGGCAGCAATACACTGGAGCCATTTGTAAAAGCGAACCTGTGAACTATTTGGAAAGTGTGGTCCAGACGCCCTGTTGGAGATCTGCCCTAGGGGCTCTCAGCAGGACCTTCTGGTGCAGACCTTGATGTCTCTCTTCTTGGCTCTCTTCCCAGGGTACTCCCGGTGAGCCAGGGGCCGATGGACCACCAGGACCCAAAGGCATCAGAGGACGAAGGGTAAGTTCACCCATGTCTGACTGCGGATGGGAATGAGCAGGTTCATGGCAATGGGATGGGATGCTGAGCCTTTAAAAGGCCATCCTCTTTTTTCTCAGCCTGATCAGGGACAACTGAGGTGGTAGAAGGAAACTCCAAATATCAAACCAGTGCCCTCATGGCCCATCATAGCTATGTTCTGCTCTGTCTTCCTTTAGCCATGTCCCATTGGGGGAGGCCCTGGCAGCCATTTCTATAGCATGTCTCAAAAGTCACTAGTGCACAGATCACCCCAGCATGGTTCCAGGGAGGCTTAGACCAGGGAGGTTTAGGTACCAGGCTGGATGATGTCAGTTTTCATAGCCCCATCTGGCTATGTCTGTTCAAATGTGACAGAACAGGGCTTAATGGGGGGTGTAGGCTGCTCAGAAAGCCTGTAGCATCCTACATGAGCCATGCCTGGGCTATGGGCTCCTCATTCCCTGGTTTCTGAGACACTTCTTACTTTAGCTACTATTGCTTCTGAATTTTTCTCTTCAATGATCATTCATCTACCCTCCTAATATTGGATGGAATCTTAATTCATGGTCCAGATATAGATATAAGCTACTAATAGTTGTTTGTAGCCTAAATATAGTTAATAACAATAACTACCCAGTTAATCTGACCATGAAGAGAGTCAATCTTGATCCTTTTGAAACAATGGGCTAGTGGTGTTCATGACCAGTTATCTAAATGATTGGCAGGGACTAATTATCTTGGACACTCAGAGGAATTTTAGTGATGGTTTGGGACAATCTTCTATCTTACCCAAGCCTGCCAGAGTGTAAATTGTGGAGGCTCAAGGAAGCTCTTTGGGGTCATTTGTCCTTTACCCCTGAAGTTTGGAGACAATTGAGCCCTGTTGAAGTGAGAGACTTCTCAAAGGAGAAGGTTGGAATGGATTTCTCCTACCACCCTTCTACCTACAGGGGCTAAGAATGTTCCATCTTCTACCTCCTCTAGGGAAATTCAGGACCTCCAGGGATAGTTGGACAGAAGGGAGACCCTGGCTACCCAGGACCATCTGTAAGTATCCATCCAGTTCCTAACAAGTCGGTAGGTGGAAGGAAGGGTGACGGGCATGTCTGAGCTCTAAAAACTCCCGATCATCTTTCGGTCTCAAAAACGCTTCCTGCACTTGTGTGACTATCTGTTCATTAAACTTCTTCCCTTCTGATATCACGGTGGAGAAAAGTACATTTGAGTTCCGAAATATTGCAGTTTGAAAATGTCCTATAGGAGCTGGGAATGTATCTCAGTGGCAGAGCATGTACCTGTTATGGCTTTTATCCCTAGAACCATAAACAAGAAAACAAATGTTTTTTGTGGTACTAGGAATTGAACCCAAGGCTCCGTTCATAGCAGGCAAGCTGTCGGTCTACCACTGAGCTCTAAATTTGTTTTATGTGCTTCTCCGCAGCCTTTGTAATTTCTCTCTCTTAGTTTGTTCGGAGAGAGCAAGTTGCAGTACGTTTGCGTGCATCTTGTAGAAGTTGCATAAGTTGCACAATTAGACCAAATCTGGGTTTGGGGAACACTTGCTGTGGCTATAAAATTCCCAAGGGAGGCACTGACTCATTGTTTAGAATCCATCAGTCATGCTTTCCCCAGGGCCAAGAAGGGACCTTTGTGACTAATACCACTGTTTCCATGTTTGGTTTGTCCCTCTATTGAAATGCATGAGGTTCAAGGAAGAATGGACCAGATGAACCAGGAGCTGACCAAGCTTCCTAGAGGGAAACTCTGAGGGACTGGGTTGCTTGAAGCCAAGGGATGAAGGTTGAGTCTGGGAATATAATGGTTGCAAGACGGAGGAATGACGCACTTAATTGGGTGGCTCACGGTTATTTCAGGTTAATAGCCAAAAGTAAGTGCTTCAGGGAAAGCCAGCCAAGTAGCCTGCAAAGCTTGATCATCAGGTTGACCAAACACAGGGACAAAGAGGGCAGTCATGAGTCGGTCTCTGGAGCCTAAGTGTAGAATCCTGCAGAGATGGGGTACTTTCAACATGGAGGGGACAATGTGGGGATCCCTTACCTTCGCTTCTCCAGGGACCGGGCTGTGCAGAATGTGCATGGTAGAGAAGCTGTGTTCTCAGGAGAAGCTGTGCTTGTTGCTAAGGGCAGTTGAGAGGGGCCCACGTGGTTATGGTTAGATTCACAAGTTATGTAGATGGACAGCGAACTTTCAAGTGTGATGGGTGCTTCTTCAAACCCCGCTCACTTCCCAGGGAGAACACTTGGTTTTCAAAAGTGTCTTTCTTCTACTCAAACAATGAAATCGATTTTAGATGGAGGAGCTGTGGAAGCTCAAGGTTATGTCAGTGTCTTTTGCTTCCCATCATGATCCTAAGGCTAGCAAGTGACCTTTTGTTTTTTTATTTTTCTCTTTATTATGGTTCTTAACACAGCCCATTGGGTTTCCTCTGCTGTTTCCATCAGTGTACATATCATGACTTGATCATGGTTTGCCCCCTCCTCATTAGTCCCACTCCCCTCTAATTCCACACTGTACACATCTGCTTCCTCTCTCAGATTGTCCTTGCTTGGTTTTGCAGGGTCACAAGGGCAACCGAGGCGACTCTGTTGATGTAAGTAGAGAGTGTCCAGAGTGAACTGTTGTCTTGTATGCCTGTCACCTGCCCTTTCTAACACTCTCTTTTTCCTTCCAAGCAATGTGCCCTCATCCAGAATATCAAAGACAAATGCCGTAAGTATTTGCTCTTCTTTTGCCTACGGGGCATCATGTTTTAATGCTTGGCATTCTTGCCCAACAGACCCGACTTTCATCTTTTCTTTTTGTTTCCTTTACAGCTTGTTGCTATGGTGAGTTTTAGTAATTTCGCATCCTTCTGAAGAGAGAAGGCTTCTTTGGGTGAGTAAAACTTGTCTCTGAAACCCCCATTTCCCACAGGGCCCCTGGAGTGCCCTGTATTCCCAACAGAACTTGCCTTTGCCCTGGACACCTCGGAGGGGGTCACTCAGGATACCTTCAGCCGGATGCGAGACGTGCTCCTGAGGATTGTGGGAGATCTGACCATTGCTGAGAGCAACTGCCCGAGGGGTGCCCGGGTGGCTGTGGTCACCTATAACAACGAGGTGACCACAGAGATCCGCTTTGCTGACTCCAAGAAGAAGTCTGCCCTGTTAGACAGCATTCAGAATCTCCAAGTGGCCTTGACATCTAAGCAACAGAGCCTGGAGACTGCAATGTCCTTCGTGGCCAGGAACACATTTAAACGCGTGAGGAGTGGATTTCTGATGAGAAAAGTGGCCGTTTTCTTCAGCAATAAGCCCACGAGAGCATCCCCTCAGCTCCGAGAGGCCGTACTCAAGCTTTCTGATGCAGGAATCACACCCTTGTTCCTTACAAGCCAGGAGGACCGACAGCTCATCAATGCTCTGCAGGTCTGGGCTCTGTGCTTTGGTCTCCCTCCCCCCTTATTCCTGAGAAGGCTCTCTGGAATGCGTGTTCTCCACTGAGGATTCATGGTCTATGTCTTCTAAAGGGTCCTAGTGGGGCTGGACTAATTGAGACCTCTTGTGGGGTGTCTAGAGCAGCCTATGGCTTCAGCATTGGACCAACCAACAACCAGGGGACTGTAACTTACTCCCTCCAGGTCCCGTCATACATGCTAATAGTTCTGGCTGGGTAGCAAGGCTCTGTGTCCTTACCGGGCAGGTAGAGGGTGTTGGTTTGAGTGAATTCTGTCACTCAGTGGAGTGGGGTAGTTCTGCCCCCCCCCCCCAAATGGCTCAATTTGAGTTTTAGATGATCCTGTCTTGGGCATTTGCTTCCTACAACGTGTCTAAGCTTTGTACTTTAACTTCTACCCAATGGACAAGAAGATCTTGGGATTAGTGAGGACCCCAAGTGTGGAGAAGCTGCTGGGCCACCAGACTCTGAGATCTATCCACTGGATATAGCTTGCTCCACTCTGTTCTGGAGGAGACTCTCCCAGAGCTGGTCATGGGGGGCTTACAGCCTCTCAGGGAGGTCTCAAAATACGAGTAGCCTCAAGATCCGTCCCACTGTGAAATCCTTTCCTTAACTAGGCTCCTACGGCAGCCTATGGAGAAGACACACACTCTCTTCACTTGGGTGTTTAATTGTTAAATGACCAGCAGTGTCTATTCAGAGCCACTTCTAGTGACACTAGTTAAGACTCATAGATAATAGATATGAAGGACCGGAGTCCCTCACCAGAATTAGGTGTCCTTAGTCCTCACTGCCACCTGCCTTATAGGCATGTCACATTACCCCTCTCTGTGTCTTGGGTTTCTTTCTTGGGAGGTGAGGCTGGGTGACATGGAATCTTGTGCCTTACCAGTTGGGATCACTGCTTTCTGTGTCAGCAAGCTAAGGTTCCCTCAGGGCCACCATCCCTCAGTGTTTATTCTGCCAAACTAGGCTGGTTTGAGGTCAGACACTGGGTTTGGAGTTCAATATTAAACTTGGGCTCCTGGCCATGAGTTCTTACGAGCGAACATTTTTGTTCATCTTACTTTGTGTGGGCTGAGCGACTTAGAAGCATATAAGAAGTTTCCATAGATCAACCGAAATTCCCTCACTCATTCACATCTGTGACTCATTACACGGATGCTACATGCCCATGGCTAGGATGGGCAGGACCTTCTCATCTCCTAGGAGTGATGTTCTTGGTTGCCTTGTCACTGTCTAAACTGGAGGAAACTGGGAAAGGATGGATCAGTGTTTGCTAGCTTCTACCCTTGCTAAAACCACCACTATAATATTTTATGCCCCTCTGTTTATTAATGCCTAATTAACCATCTAAGTACCCAGAGTCCAAATGAAAAGGCGCTGTACCAAGGGGGGGTTATCTCATTGTTTGTGTTGTCCCTACTCCCTGTTTGCATAATGACCCCTATGTGTGTGTCCACCCCAACATCTCCCCTTGTCTAAACCAGATCAATAACACAGCAGTGGGACATGCCCTGGTTCTGCCTGCAAGGGGGGACCTCACAGACTTCCTGAAGAATGTTCTCACCTGCCATGTTTGCTTGGGTAAGCTGTCCGTATGGGCCTGGGGGTCTGTCCAGCCACTAACGTTATGACTACAGAGGAACGTTTGAATGAGGAGTGATGATGATGAGCTTAGTTCGGTTAAGACTCAAGGCTCGTTATATTTACCAATGTAAAGGCCATGCAAGGATGTTCTCATCTTGGAATCTAGAGCCTATGTGTTTGGCTCAAAAGCGTTTTTAGAACGTGTTTCTTTAAGGAATAGCAAGTGACAGGAGTGTTTTAGCTTCACGGAGCATTGTGAAGATTTTAGGTCATTGACAAGTATCATTTAGTGAAATGAGGGGACAGAAACTGAGATCTGGCCACAGTTAGGGCAGTGAGGCATAGTCTTAGTATGTATCCCAGGCTGCCTCAACCTGGCAATCTCCTGCATCAGCCTCCCCAGTGCCAGCATTGTAGATACGTGCCATCCTTCCCAGCAAAGTTTCTGTCTCATGTGATGATAGTGGTACCTGACTCCAAGAAGGTGGGGATGCTGAGGGGACCACAAAATAATAGGCCACTATACTTTTTTTCTAGACATTTGCAATATAGACCCATCCTGTGGATTTGGCAGCTGGAGGCCTTCCTTCAGGGACCGGAGGGCAGCTGGCAGTGATGTGGACATAGACCTGGCTTTCATCTTGGATAGCTCAGAGGCTACCACCCTATTCCAGTTCAATGAGATGAAGAAGTACATAGGCTACGTGGTCAGGCAACTGGACCTGAGTCCAGACCCCAAAGCCTCCCAGCACTTTGCCAGAGTGGCTGTCGTGCAGCAGGCCACCTACGAGTCCATGGACAATGCTAGTGTTCCTCCTGTGAAGGTGGAATTCTCACTGACAGACTACAGCGCCAAGGAAAAGCTGCTGGACTTCCTCAGCAGGAGGATGACCCAGTTGCAGGGAACCATGGCTTTGGGCAATGCCATTGAATACACCATAGAGAACGTCTTTGAAAGTGCACCAAACCCACGGGACCTCAAAATCGTGGTGCTGATGCTGACGGGTGATATGCAGAGGCAGCAGCTGGAGGAGGCCCAGAGAGCCATCCTGCAGGCCAAGTGCAAAGGGTACTTCTTCGTGGTTCTGGGCATTGGCAGGAAGGTAAATGTCAAGGAGGTGTACAGCTTTGCCAGTGAGCCCAACGATGTCTTCTTCAAGCTTGTGGACAAATCAACTGAGCTCAATGAGGAGCCTCTGATGCGCTTTGGGAGACTGCTCCCGTCCTTTGTCAACAGTAAGTCCTATGACACACATAGTATATTCTGGTCCATATTGTGGTCATAAAGCTGGGAGAACAGTCACAGAAAACACATATACACATCTATGTGCTGATGTGACCTTGTTCATTCATGCACCAAGTATGTATATTAATACAATATAAATATATAATACAACATATAATATAGCTACTATATATTATATTAATACAATATAAATGTTTAATATATACTCATTCAACATCGTATATACATATATGTATATATATACATACACACATACATTACATATATGTGTTTGTGTGTGTGCGTGTGTGTGTGAGAGGACCCTGTGCCTTGAGTTAGGAGCTAGAGTCAACAGGGCATACATAGGCCACACCTTTTGTCTCCATGCTGGTGTATTCTGCCCATTTGACTAGTACTTTCCATCCATGAGACATTGATGGTGTTTCAAAGGGTTCACAACTAGTTTACAAATGGACAAACACACATTGACTATGCATGAACCAGTATGCTGGTGTGCCAGAGGAAGTCTATCCTGCTGGGGGGATTGAGGGAAACTTCTAGAAGGGGTTGCGTTGCTTTGGGATTTGCTGTCAGAACTATGCTTGCCTCCAGGTGGGACACACCCTCCGTTTCATTTCTTCCTTTGTTATCTCAGTGCCTGCTCTGCATTTATCTTAAAAACTAATTCCCAGTAGTCCCTACCTTTGCACACTGGACTTAGGGTGTCAGTTATGTGGCTTATGGATCATCTGTCTCTAGCTCTGTGGTATCTGGAGACTGCATCCTCCACAGGGACAAACAGTTCATTGTATTTGCCAGGGCATGGTATGGTTCCCAGCAAATCAGCACAGGTCACATATCAAACGAATGAGGGCGGTCTATAAAACATTAGAAATCATGCCCATGCTGAATATTTACCACTGAAGAGGAAGCCGAGCCCCTTGAACAACATCCTGTTTACAGTGTGAAGGCGTCCCCCACAAAACAGTCCAGGAGAACGAGAAGCAAAGGCAAGCCTCAGCCTTATCCAGGGGGAAAGAAGAGTACGCTCCACAAAACGTTCGGAGAACACAAACATAACTGGATTATAATTCGATGTTCATGTCTGGAACCTGTTATACTTTCTACTTAAAGTTTCGTCGTTTCTGTTCTACTTTCTCCCATTGAGGACATATTGTCTTTAAACTGAGTCACCCAAGTAGTGGTGTACCCAACTCATCAACACACTAATTTTAATTTCCATATGATCCTCATGAAGTTTGATTTTTTTCCCCCGTTCTAGGTGAAAATGCGTTTTACCTGCCTCCAGATATCAGGAAACAGTGCGACTGGTTCCAAGGGGACCAGCCAGTGAAGAATGGTGTGAAGTTTGGCCACAGACATGTGTAAGTATTGTAATTGTCATACCAAATGGCCATAGCACTAGAGAGGTTGTAGGGCAGAATTTCTCCAACCAATCCCAAGCTTCGTGGAGACACTGAAACAGACAATACGGCTTCCCTAAAGTAATGTGAGTTCTTAAGCATGCTTTTGTATTGGTTAGTCTCTGCCGTGTAACGAAGCACCCAGGACTCAGAGATTTAAAACAAGAGTAGTTTTCAGTCCTGTGGGTTAGAAATTTCTGACTGGGTTCAGCTGGGTGCTTTTTCTTCCTCTGTTTTCCCTACTGGCCTCCTTTATGTTGATGACCATATGTTTCTTTGCTATGGACAGGCTGGTCTAGCCTTGTCTTAGATGGGAAGATTCATCTCTGCTCCACAGGACCTCTCATCTTCCAGTGGTCTAGCCTGGGCTTGTTCACAAATTGACCAGGAGGATTTTCACAAGAAAAAGGACTAAGTGTAGGGTTTCTTGAGACCTAAGCCCATCCTAGAACCTTGTTGCTTTAATCCACATTTTATGGGTCAATAAGTCCTGAGGCTAGCCTAGACTCAAGTGTGGCGAGTGTGAACTGAGTTGAGCGTCTGCTGTATTGCATTACACAACCCTCTGCCGCCTCTTCTGCCTCCCCCACTCTCCCTTTCCTTTCCTTTTGACCTTTTTAGACATGGTCTTACTGTGTCGTCTATGCCGGCCTGGAGAACTTACTTTGTCAGCCAGGCTGATCTCAAACTCATAGCAATTCTCCTGTCTCATCTTTTCAGTGTTCCAGGAGTACAAGTGTGAGCTACCTCCCCTAATGAGGAGATACTTTATATGCGAACAAATAGTACTGGTTTCGACATTCATGACTCAGTTAGCTGTTTAAATTAGAACATTGTTAGACATTTTCCCCTGTTCCTTTGCTTTCCATCTTTTCTTATCTTTTCTTATCAGTTGAAAATAGCATAGCCGATTTATTTATAATTGATGTAATTGTTTTGAATAATTCTATTTTAATATGCCATTCAATATTTTCTTAGTGGTAGACTCTAAAAGTAAGAAATAGTACATGCAATGCTATATAAAATCTACTGACGAGTACCTGGATGTTGCTAAAACCACAAATTTCCTATTTATCATAAGGGTTATGACTCTCTATTTCACATAACATGCAAAAGTATGGGTACAGGTAATGCTTGATTTGTTTTTAACAGAAACACTCCGTATAATGTTAATTCAAGTCTTACGCCCAAAGTTGTGACCACAATGAAGCCTGTGACAACAACCAAACCAACAGCAATTGTGAATCTGCCAGCTGCTAAGCCAGCACCAGCTAGGCCAGCCCCTGCTCAGCCAGCAACCCCTGCTAAGCCAGCCCCTGCTCAGCCAGCAACCCCTGTTAAACCAGCCCCTGCTAAACCAGTAGCCCCTGCTAAATCAGTCCCTGCTCAGTCAGCACCCCCTGCTCAGCCAGCAACCCCTGTTAAACCAGCCCCTGCTAAACCAGCACCTCCTCCTGCTAAGCCAGCCCCTGCTCAGCCAGCAACCCCTGCTAAACCAGCCCCTGCTCAGCCAGCAACCCCTGCTAAACCAGCTCCTGCTCAGCCAGCGACCCCTGCTAAGCCAGCTCCTGCTCAACCAATGCATACTCAGCCAGCCCCAGCTCAGCCAGCCCCAGCTCAGCCTGTCCTGGCTAAACCAGCCGCTGTGAAGCCAGTCTCTGCCAACAAGCATGTGGCAGCCAAACCCGTGGCCATGAACACAGCCACAGTCAGACCTGCGGCAGGGGCGAAGCCAGGAGCAGCAAAGCCCGCAGCAGCCAGACCCGTTGCTGCTGCTTCAAGGACAATTGCTACTAAGCCAGAGACCTCCAGGCCACAGGCCAAACCAGCTGCCACCAAGCCAGCCACTACTAAGCCCATGGGTAAGAAAAGCTGACTAGAGAGCCATCTTTGATGCATGTGTTTACCACTCCGAGGCTATGGTCCTGGAAGCCGGTATACAGGGTAGGCTGCTGATCCACAGTTGGAAAAGCTGATGACAGACTGTAGAAGATGCTAGCTGTGACTGAGGATTGTCTGCACATCACTTTTGCTTTTCTCTGTATCGCGAAGCAGCTTTTCCTCTTATGACCTCTCAAGGCTGCTGGGGTCCTGATGAAGGCAACGCCTTCCCTTACTGCCAATCCTGCTTCCTCAGGTGTAGTTTCCCTGCCGTAGATGTCCTGTGTCCCTGGCTCTTACAGCATTTTTTTCCCTTCTTCCATAATGTTCCCTGAGCCTTAGCTGTAGAGGTTGTGTTGTAGATGTATTAGTTAGTGCTGGGTACCCCACTATCAGTTGGTCTCCATCTCTTGCAAAAAAGAAGCATCTTTGATGAGGGGGTGATAGCTGTACTTACCTGTGGGTATAAAGATAAGCATTTAGAAGGCAGCTAGGAATCACACTGGTTTAGGAACACAGCAGTAGTAAGCTCTTCTCTGGGTCCCATGGCCTCACCACCATGGTCATGGGTCAGGAGTCTGTCCAACTTTTTGACATTGCCATGTGACACGGTCATGGCCAAAGTTCAAGCTTGAGAACTCGGTAATCGAGTTACACAGGAAACGTTTTGTAATATTTTAAGTAAGTTTATGATTTTGTGTGGGGCCACATTCATAGCTGTCCTTCCTTCTTTTGTTCCTTCTCTTCCTTCCTTTCCTTCCCTTCCATTCTCTTCCCTTCCCTTCCCCTTCCTTCCCTTCCCCTTCCTTCTCTCTCTCTCCCTTTTTTCCTCCCTCCCTTGTTTCTTTCTCTCTTTCTTTCTGGAACCAAACCTTCCCCCTTGTAATATGACTTGGAAAGATCTAAGCTGGAGCCATGATAATCACTCCATTCCTTCCAATACGGATGCCCACAGAAAGGGGTCCCACACTGAACTCTGTGTCAGTACCGGGGGGTTTGTTCGGTAAAGTGAGAGATTGCACCTCAGAAACTCAATTGTTCCTCTGAGGCTGACACGCATGCTCATTCTGACCCAAGGAAAGCACATCCCTCAGTCTGTTAGCGAGGGATGGGTGAGTTAAGGAGACCCAGGGAGGATCATTGTTTCCTTTCTTTCAAAGATGTAGGAAGAGTCTACAGAATGCCATAAGCTACAAAAGAAGAGGAATGTAGAATATACGTGCTCTCAAGACAGTGGAATCTATCTTCATTTTATGAGCAGAGGGAGAGCTGAGACCTCCTGACAACTAGTTCTTGCCATAGCCTAAAACGTCCTGATTTTCCATGGGTTGGAATCCCAGGAAGGATTTTGTACTGCACACCTAACTTCCTGCTATCATGCTGGAAGTTAGCATCTCAAAGTGTCATCTTACCAAGTGATTTTTGATAGAAAAATCAAAGTAGTTATTTATGTGCTTTATTGATAAAGAAGTTGGGGGGGTGCTTTGTTACTGTGCAGTGACATGCCATGCAGGCTGATGGAGGATTTGATTGATGGATGGGACATTGGTTCCCTTTCTTGGCAAGCTTTGGGACGGCTGTCCGCTGACATCTTCCAGACCTCTTCTGAAGCTCCCATGTGTCCGTGTGAAGTGTTCTGTGTCATGAGGAGTTTTACTTTTTAACCTTGCCCTCTGTTCTGCTCTTTCAGCGAGAGTGTTTCGAGAAGTGCAGGTCTCTGAAGTCTCGGAGAACAGCGCCAGACTCCACTGGGAGCGGCCCGAGCCCTCTAGTTCCTATTTTTATGACCTCACTGTAACCTCGGCCCATGACCAGTCCTTGGTTCTGAGACAAAACCTCACTGTCACTGACCGTGTCGTCGGTGGCCTGCTGCCTGGACAGATGTATCATGTGGCTGTGGTCGCCTACCTGCAGTCCCAGGTCAGAACCATCTACCAAGGAAGTTTCAACACAAGTAAGTGCACGGCTCATTTGGGAGCACTTAATTCTTGATTTCCACATGGCATGCCAATTAGGATGTAAAACAATGAATGCTGTACTGAGTCTATTCTGAAGCACTAACCCAATTAAAGAGTAAAATCTGGGCCAGGTGATGGTAGCACACACCTTTAATCCCAGCACTCGGGAAGCAGAGGCAGGTGGATCTCTGTGAGTTCAAGGCCAGCCTGGTCTACATGAGCTAGTTCCATGACAGGTACCAAAAATAAAATAAAATGCAAAACCTGTCCATCCTGGGTACTTAGGTTGCACCCTGCAAATCTAAAACACAGCAGCCACATGGAAGATGGAGCCCCCTACACAATTTTCTCATCCTTGGCTTCTGGGATAATTTATGGGGGAGACCAGATTTGCTCTGCCTTAGCTCATCCCATCCAGGGCAGTTCCTAGGGAAATGGGGCTTGAATCCTAGCTGTGGAGATGTTGGGGTTTCTGTTGACATTACCTGTCCCTTTTTCCAAGTTCAGTGAACGGAAGCGAATCCTTAGGGAGCCAGGGAGGAGTTTAAGAACTCTCGATGTGTGGAGAGTCATGAGGTGTCTGACTCAAGGGTCTGACACCAGATGGTCTGCCAGTCTCTCCCTCCCTGGCCCTACACATCCATACTCAGTTGGCTTGTACACTTTACTCAGATCTTTTCTCTCTTTCCTTTTCAGTAATTTTCTATTATTATTATTATTATTATTATTATTATTACTATTGATAGGTCTCTATGTTGTTTAGGCTGTCCTGGAACCCTTGGGTTCAAATGATCTTCCTACTTCACTTCTCAAGTGGTTGGGACTTACACCATGTACACATCACCATGTCCTTCATTTCCAGCCCTTCTGAACCACTCGGGACCATACCTCTCTTCTTTTCGAGTCATTCTGGGTTCTCATCCCTCTATTCTTGACCCCTCTGCTCAAAAATGTGGGCAGAGCATCTCCTTAGTTCAGCATGCTTCAGATGGTGGAATCATTCTTGAAGAAATGAATTCCCACCAGTAGCCCCAGGCTAGGGAGTCTCCAACTCCAGGGCACCATTCTTCTGGGTCAGGGGATCCCTTCACCTGCTTTGAAACAGGTGGATTTAACATGTATATCACAACATCTGTAGTGAGTACAGACTTCTGTGTTCTGACAACACCCCATTACCTAAGAGATTAATTGTCTGGAAAGGCAAGTGTACATCTGTGGCTTAGCATTCCCCAGTCCTTTTAGTTTCTACGTCAACTACTAGTTGCCTGCATTTCTTTTCCTTATAGAGAAAGCCCAGCCAGTGCGACCAGCGTCTAGTTCAACCATCAATCTAATGGTGAACACGGAACCATTGTTTCTCACTAAAACAGGTGAGTCATGGCAATAATAGGCCCACTGATGGATCTCAGGAAGTATTCGATCAGGCATTGTGAATCTTTTGAAATTGAGGCCACCTGCCTGAGACTAATTCGCATGACTTCCATGGGGTAAGTTCCAAGGGGGCTCTTGGTGCTGAGTTCATCTCATTTTGCAAACTGCCTGACTCAAATGCAGAGAGCCATGCTTGTCACCATACTTTGGAGGGAGCTGGAGGGAGCTGCTTCTGAGCCCGTGGGTAGCATGCTTGTCTCTATTAGTCACTTCCTCTCTTGGTTTAAGATTGAGACTAGGGTTGACTTTGTGGTCTGTGGTGCTGCAAAGAATAGGGTTTCACTCATTCATTGAATTACCTATAAGAAACTGCTTAGGAAACACCAGACAACCAGATTAGACCCCACAGAACACGAGGATTCGGATGTGTTTCCAGTTCCCGAAACACCACATTCTGGCTTGGTCTTGTAGACCGCTCTTTTGGGTGCCAGAGTGTGTCTGTTAGTGACAGGCATGACTTATGTCCTTGGAATATGAGTCTAAGAACCAGTAGCCCCCTATATTAGTTAATGTTCTGTTGCTGTGATAAGACACTATGACCAAGGCAACTTATGGAAGAGAGAGTTTGTTTGGGGCTTACAGTTTCAGAGGAATAAGGGTCTATTCATGATGGTGGAGCAGAGGTAGCAGGGTACAAGCAGCCAGAGTAGCAGAGAGCCCATCTCCTGGTCCACAAGCTAAGAACTCACTGGGGGTGGTGGGAGGATTTTAAAGCCTCAAAGTCTACCCAGGACACACTTCCTCCAACAAAACCACACCTCCTAATTCTTCTCAAACTGTTTTGTCTTAGGTAGGGTTACTGTTGCTGTGATGAAACACCATGACCAAAAACAACTTAGGGAGGAAAAAGTTTATTTGGCTTACATTTACAGATACTGTTCATCATCAAAGGAACTCAGGGCAGGAACCTCGAGGCAGGTGCTGATGCAGAGATCACAAAGGGGTGCTACTTACTGGCTTGCTCCCCATGGCTTGCTCAACTTGTTTTCATATAGAACCCAGGACCACTAACCCAGGGATGGCACCATCAATCACTAAATAAGAAATTGCCTACAACCTGATCTTATGGAGAAATTTTCTTAATTGAGGTTCACTCCTCTCAAATGACTTTAGCTCTTGCCAAATTGTCATAAACTAGCCAGCATAGGGGACCAAATGTTCAAACACACGAGCCAGTGGGAGTCATTCTCATGAAAACTACCACGCTCAATTAGCAGAGCAGAGGCTTGGCTCATCTCCTTAGCGTTGAGGAAGTGATTACTGCAGTATTCAACATATTTGACTTAGGATGGGTCAGCCAAAGATGCCAGCACTAACAGGACTCAAAATTCCGCAAGAACTTAGATGTGGTGCTGTTTCATAGTCCTCAGAGTGCAGGCTTCTGTCAGCGTGGAGATGGTGTGGTACTTTCTGGCCCATCAGGAGGAATGGAATGCCTCTCACTGTGTCTTTTTGCTGTGAGTCATCCTCAGTAAGAAGCATTTGCAGCGGCAGCGACACTGAAGAGCCACCACAGTCTTAAGATGCTTCTGTCTTCTGCCTGGCTCACAGTCTATTCCGGTGTATACTGAGAAGGCCCCAATAAGAAGACTGACCTCAAAGAGAAGCCACATCTCTGTAGCTGGGCTCTCTCAGATTTCCCTTCAAGATACTGGTTAGGGAGCAGTGAGATGATGGAGTGGGTACAGCACTTGCAATGCAAGCTGGACAACTTGATTTTGACCCCCCTAGAATCCATATAGATGAGGAAGGAGGGAACCTACTCTCTATTTTCCTTTGACATTCATACTCACAGTGTGGCACACCCTTCTCTCCTATCATGCGTGCACACACACACACATACATACACACACACACACACATACACACACACACAAAATAATAGTAATAATAAAATTTAGGAAGAAAAAATAAAAAAAAAAACAGTTGAAGAAGACCTAGTATGTACACACTTCAAAGGCACAGAAAACTGCGTGTTCCATTCGAATCCCTCTTACTAGCTTTTGCCTCTTTGGCAGTGGAAAATACAAAATCTCTAGCAAATTTTTGTTTCATGGAGAAAAAAAATGGCTTAGAGGAACTCCTAGATAGCAAGATTCAGGGATGGTTTTGTTTCCTTTATGTGTATCTCAGAAGGATAAGACTGGATAAACAGTGTTTAGTTAGTGTAAACAGCATAATCTTGAAACACGAATCTGGGTCAGGCTGTTCTGTGTTTCAGTGTAGAGTTGCTGCTTTCAGATTTAGGGAGGCATTTTCCAGCCAGACAGGCAGCACTATGTGAAAAAGAGGTGATGCTGGGTTTGCTTTTTAATGGAGCCCATGACTCTGTCAAGGTTACAGAACATCTGTCAGAGGTGAATCTAAAATCTGTCTCCTTCACACTGCTGGGCCTGGAGCACCCAGCCTGAGGCTGTAGGTGAACGTCTGTGGCTTGACACAGCCCCATAAGGGGAGGGGACTCTGACTCCACGTCCTCCGTCTGAGGTCTGTCGCTTTGGTAGAGGACTATCCTCTGTCAGACCTAGCCTGAAGACGAAAGTTGATTCTGCTGGTAGACCTGTGGTGCCATCCATTGCTTGCTAATTTCAAAATTCTAGACTTTGAAATATCACATTTGAAATGCTTAAAATATGTCTTTCTAAAACCAATTAAGACAAACTTTCCATAAGACCCCCCCCCACTCCACCTTTTATTTTCTTCAGCTCTTAAATATCACAATGCAGCCACTTTACAGTAGTCTGGCCGCTGCCTGTTAAACAGGGCCCTTAGCAATAGCTGAACAATTCCTTCAGTTTTATCTCACTTGGGAAGGCAGGGAGAGGTTGAGTGTGCGGACGCTAATTGACAACCACGAGCTTGTTACTGCAAGGACTGTGCATTGGATGTTAATTTTGGTTTTAGAACTTTGTTAGTAACTATTTTTTTCTCATCTCACTGTGGCTGGGGAAGCCTTGGGGTGAATTCTTTCTTTGCATCTTGCAGTTTAAAGTGAAAATTTCTAACCAAAACAAGTCTAACTAAGAGCATTCATTTTTTTCTCTATTACCAAATGAAATGCAAATCAATAGCTTAACCATTCTTGTGGAAAGAAAGTGTCAGTGCCAAAGCTAGCCAAAAGACCTCGTCATGTGTTTGGTGTCCATTGTCACTTATCTGGAAAATGACCAGTCTGTAGGGCTGACTGCATTTTAGCAGAGGACTGGGTCGATTGCACAACTCCAAATGAATGGTAGGCCCATGCTTGCCAAAATTTTATTGTTGTATCGATTCTAAGATACACATTTTTTTCTCATAGTATCACTTCCGACACCAAAATATGACTCACAGTTGGTGCATGCTGTGTTTTATTTATTTATTTAATATTTATTTATTTATTTTGGTAGTTTGTTTTGGTAGGATGGAAAGTAATTTAATATGGAAATACATCATTTGGTTAGCTATATTCCACTATGGATAGATTCTCTCTCCCTCCTTCTCTCTCTCTCCATCCATCTGTCTTCCATCTACCATCGATTGGCATAAGATGGTGAAATGGAGGGAAATTTAAGTCAATAACAATTTAAAGAGCTAAACTCTGCAACTTGAGAGAAATAGGTAAAAAAAAAATGCTTGCTTTCATTGGCTGTCCTTAGGGCTGGTGATCTCTTGGGAGAAGGCCGCTTAACTGGTTACAGTGTTTGACTTATAAACTCTGAAAAGAAGCGTCCAAAATTTAGTCACAACCACACTGAAAACTGAACTGAAACCTTAACCCTCAATTGTAGACATGGGTTTCTGGCTTCAGAAACTTACACCTGCCTTGGAGGGTTGGCAGAATCTTGTATCAACACATCAACACTGCTGGTACCCAAGGTGATCAATTTGTGTTCTTAAAACCAGGAACTGCCGAGGATCACATTTCCAGCTATATTTTGACTACTTTTGACTGAGCCCTCTTGATTTTGTTCAAGGAAATGCTTACTACAGCAGTCACATTCTGGTTTGCACAGGGTTAAATGGAGGTGGCCCTCTGTGGGGAGAGCGACATGTCAGGCTGGTAGCTGGCACACACACACACACACACACACACACACACATGTTATCTGCTCCCAGGGCTTTTGCTGAAAGGAGGTTTTGACTTCCAGACCTTTGGATTAAAGCACTTTACATGCGCACATCATTCCCAGCAAACTCCAGAGTTTGCCAGAAAGTTCTGTAAACAGAAACCTCGTGGCTCTCACACTGTAAACTCACCTCTGTAGGCATCCAGAGGACCTGGCCTTCCTTTGCAGCTGGGGTGCAGCTCAAGTATACATTCAAAACATGCACTTCCTTAACTGGAGGGAAAATTAATTCCTGTTCCCTCACAGCCTTGCCTTGGGGCATTTCTGCTTTGGCGAGGAGTTTCATCTCCATGTTAGTTTTATGTGAGAGGCTGGGAAGATACTTGGCTACACATGTGTGTGTACACATACCTGTCATAAAGAACATCTGTTGAGAGCCCAGAGAAGAGGTCCAGTGGTTAAAAGTGGTTACTGCTCTTGCAGAAGTTCAGAGTTCAGTCTGTTCCCAGCACCCATGTCAGGCTGCTCATAACTAACTGCCTATGGCTCCAGTTTCAGGGGATCTGATGTAACACACAGACCCATAAGTAATAAAGTAAAATATTGTTTTAAAAGAGTGCCCACTTACAGTCTATCTAAACTTTCAATCTACTTTCTTTGTGTAATGTGCAGCTTTACTTTTGAAGTACATTCTAACGGAATTTCATGCCATTTTACCAAGGAGTAGAAAAGCCTGTGGTCTGAGAATTCAGTTCTTCTCTGGGCACTGAAGACCAGAACAAACTAAGAAGCAAATGGCTTGGAGAGTGAAATGTGTGTGTGTGTGGGTGGAGTTAGTCATTTTATTGTTGCTATTCAGTGTTGGCTCATAGGAGATTCTTGGTGTGGTTTTATTTATTCTTTGCAAACCCGAGAGTGACTCTTCTGTCTGTCAGTGCAAAAGTGGGGAAACTGAGGGTTGGGGAGGTTGCAGCCTTCCCACCATGAAAGCCTTCTCTACTGTAGCCCTGAGATCCTCCCCTAGGCTCTGACATGGACTCTGGAGGCTGAGTTGTTGGCACCGTCTGACTGGCGCTCCTTTCTCTCCTTGATACTCTAGATATTTGTAAGCTGCCCAAAGATGGTGGGACTTGTGGCGACTTTAAGTTGCTATGGCACTATGACATGAATGAGAAAGGTTGCAAGAGGTTCTGGTACGGAGGTTGCGGGGGCAACGAGAACAGATTCAAGACCCAGGAAGAATGTGAGAAGATGTGCAGTCCCGGTAAGTGGCCCTTCCCTTGGGTTTCATCTTTCTCTCGTGTGGGAAGAGGTCTGGCTTAGCAACCTCACCACTGGGAAATATTTGAATTACAATGAGTGTGGAAAACCTGAACAAAGTTAAATTGTATCCTCAGATAGAATGTGCCAATGGAAACAAAAGAGCTACAATTTTTAATTTTACACACACACACACAGCCACACAAAATTAGTTATTTTAATGATTGATTTGTTTCCTGGAAGCACATGTGTATCTTTGGCAGTTAGGAACCACAGAGCCAAGTATATCAGAAAGGCTACCACGTCCTTGTCTCTTTAGAAATGTCACACTGTAACACTGTACATGATTGTTAGAATAGAATAATGATCAGTAACAGAAAACTAACGATAAACATTCATGTATTCATTTTAAACTAATTTTACTTCCTATAAACAATAATGTTGACTCTGGGGCTATTCAGTCTTTCCATCATAGTGGGAAATTCCGTAAGCAATGGCCCAGGGCCTGGGGTCAGAGTGGGGAGAGGGCTAGTGCACAAAGTGGAGGTGAGGCTGTGGCTCCTTCAGGGTGGGCTCCGATTTCAGACCTGAAGCTGCGAAGGTCCTAGGAATCAGTGAGGAAGGCTGGAGGCTGTGGGGTCATCGCCATGATAAGCACATTTTTTATGTCTAGTGATGACCTCTCTTCTTTTTCTTCTCTCCCCATCTCTTGCCTCATTCTTCTCTTCCTCCTTCCACACTCAATACTTTCCACGCCCAGATTTATCAGCCTGACCGGAACCCAAGCATGGCCTTCCAGCAACACGTACCTCTGGGAGAAGAAGGAAGCGGCCATTTCCAAATCATTTTTTATAGAAGCTCTGGGTAGATGCCCCAGCACGGTGCCTTTTCCTGCTTTAATTGACACTCAACCTCGGGAGGAAAGCCTCTGCACGTGACCTGTTGATATGGTGCTAAACGTGTCTGTGGACCCTGCTCTCCGTCTCCAGGCAGTTCTACCGTATACTTGGACCGTTATGTAACAGCTAGCCACTGCTGGTGTTTATGTGAACATTCCTATAAACTCGAATTCCAGCTGGAGTTTCTTTGGATGCCTGTGCCAGGCAAACGCGATGTCTAGAACATAGTCTCAATGTCACAGCTACTCTGTACATTTCTGCTTGGTTCATGTTCCTGTATTTGCATGACTTAGATGGAGAAGCAAGAGTCTAACCTTTTCCTGGCCCTAGTTTCCTGGATTAGACGTTAAGCAACTTCCTTCGTCTAAAGTTCTCTGAAAAATGATCTAATTAGAAGAAAGTAGATCCCCTTCATCTTTGTGCACTGTTGGGAAAAATGCCTCGATTAAAGAATTCGAAGAAAGTCGTAATAGAGAATATTTTTGCCATTCCCTTAATGTGGGTTCTTTTTTTTTTTTTAATTGTTGTTGTCTTGGAGTTTGGAGGTGGGATTTAATGTTTAAAATTTTAGGAAATTTATACAAAGAAACTTTTTAATAAAGTATATTGAATGTGTCATGGGTTTGTGGTCTTGGTTTTCTTGTTTCTATATTGCTCACTGTCAAGATTTCCCCAAGGCCAAGGATTTTTGGCTCAGGCCCAGCCCCTGGTTTTATTGGAGGGGACAGAAGATCCTATGGGACAATGTTCCAGGAGGTCATGGAGTTGGAGCACAAGATCCAGGTGCACACTGCTTATTAGAGCCAAGCCAGGTATACCAGTTTTTTTTTTTTAATTTAAAGACAGCATTTTTCTGTGTAGCCCTGACTGTCCAGGAACTCATTCTGAAGAATGGACTCGAACTCACAGAGATCTACCTGCCTCTGCCTTCTGATTGCTAGGATTAAAGGCGTGTGCTACCACCACCCAGTTTGTACTCTTGGTCTTTCTGGTGTACCCTGAACTCATGTAGACTCAAGGGAGGACTGATGCTCACACCGTCCTCTAACTTCTGATGGACCTAGAAGCTTCATAGTGATTTTCTTTTCTTTTTCTTTTTTTTTTTAACCTACCCAACAACAGCTGAGAGAGATAGAGAGATGGTTCCCTTTGATTCCTCTGCTTCCCTGGGATCTCTAAGTCAAAATATACCTTGTTATTGATATTTTTCCGTTTTTAACAACCTTTCCCCCTTTTTTTTCAGAAATCTCTCTCTCTCTCTCTCTCTCTCTCTCTCTCTCTCTCTCTCTCTTTCTCTGCTAGAAAAATGGCTCAGTGGTTAAGAGCACATGGATGCTAACAACTGCCTGTAACTCCAGTTTTGGGGATTCCAATGCCTTTTTTTGACCTCTGGTGGTATCAAACATACACATACTGCATAGACATACATGCAGGCAAAATACCCATAAAATAAAATGATGCAGTCTCCCCCCCCCCCATCCCCACTCTGCATGTACATACACTTGGTATTCTCTCTCTCTCTCTCTCTCTCTCTCTCTCTCTCTCTCTCTCTCTCCATCATCAACAACAACACTACAAGAAGATACACTTTCAGAGGGCACACAACAAAATTCCCACCGGGGAAGAAACTGTATTATTTGACAGAATGTTTCCACTCTGACAGGAGCCAATAGTAAGACTCACCTGGGACCTTAAGCGTGAGCAGAACTGTTAGTGTAAATTCAAGGGTAGGTTTGCTAGTAGATCTGTACTGAAACTGGAGGGAGAGGGACAGTGGGGCGTGCAGAACCTGGGAAGTTAGGGGAGACAGTAGCCCCAAGGACCATTCTTAGAAGACCTGAAAGATTCTCAAAGGAGATTTTGAAGTTCTCCAAGTGGGCAGATGTTTAAGAAACAAGAGCAAGAATTGGACTCTGTGCTGATGTCACTGTGTTGTCATGAAGAAAGGCTTGGGTCAAGGAGAGCTCTACCAGAAATGAATGATGGTCTTGGGAAGGGCCGAAGACTTCATGGTCCAAGATGCTGAGGACTCGAGTTCATGTGTATCTTGAGTCTAGATGATAAATGAACATCTGGGTGGTTTCAGAGGAATTGCAAAGCTCTGGGGACATTCCAAGAGGCCTCACAATCAGGTGGTCTGAAAGTCTATGCTGGATGGTTTGATGTCAACTTAACATGAGCTAAAGTCATCTGAGAGGAAGGAACCTCAATTAAGAAAATGTCCCCACAGGATCAGGTTGTAGGCAAGCTTGTAGAACATTTTCTTAGTGATTAATGGGGGAGGGCTCAGCCCATTATGGGTGGTACCATCCTTGGGCTGATGGTCCTGGGCTCTATAGGAAAGCAGGCTGAGCAAGCCATGCGGAGCAAGCCAGTAAGTAGCACCCTTCAAGGTCTCTGCATCAGCTCCTGACTCCCTGTCTGACTTCTGCCCTGTTTGAGTTCCTGTCTTGACCTCCTTCGATGATGAACAGCAAGTATAAGTCGAATAAGCTCTTTCCTCCCCAGATTTATTTGGTTCTAGTGTTTAATTGCAAAAAACAGAGACCCTAACTAAGATAAAGTCTAAACCAAGTTATCAGCAGAACTGAGCTGCCTCTGAAACAGAAGAGAGAATCCACCTCCGCTTGCCTCTTCCTGCCTTTTAAGGTTGCTGCAGCCCCTTTCAGATGCTCCCCACCAGTCTCCTTCAAAATCAGGGCTTCTTCTCATGCACCTCTGTCTTCACACGGCTGTCTTCTCGTGAGAACGCCAGCCATATTGGACTAGGATGCCCCATCCTCTGGTCTGGCCTGAGCTCAACTAATGTTGTCTTCAGTCACCCTCCTTTCTAACAAGAACACATCCTGGGTGACTTGGTGGTCAGGAAACCATCTTGTCCATCAATAGCAGTCTTGCCTCCATCATCAATGTCTGCTCCCACTTCTAAGTGCTGATCAATCTCATTGCTGGATATTGGCTCCACTGATGAGACCACAGCAAGCTTCACTGTTCCCTTGTCATGGTGGTTACTGAAACCATCACCACTGAGTCTTAAAACTGGGATCTCCTATCCATTTTGAAGATTAAATCTCAGACCCTAGATGAACTCTTTGTGTCTTAGCCTTCTTCAGGATAAGCTCAAGCTTCTGACTCTGGGTGGAACTTGAGTGGCAAATTTATGCCCTGACCTCCCAGTCTCCCCTCTGTGTTCTCCAGGCACATAGAGCCCTGGTGGACTGCTTCCTGGACTCTAGAGGGGAGGTACGAGCTGGTGCCTGCCAGTTGCTGTTCTTCTTGGCTCATGTCTGTTGCAGGTTTCCCCTGCCAACTAGCTCCCTTGTGAAGCATATATTGGTTCCATGGATGACTCTTAGTTGCCTAGCTTGAGGGATGAACTTCCTTTTCTCCCCTGCATCCCTGTGTAAGGCAATGCCATCACTCACAGGCTCTTGATGCTAGGATTCTTTATCAGGCAGGTCACCCTCTGGCGGAGCATAAGAAAGTCAGTGTAAGTCTATCACCTTCCAGGGTCACTCCGTCTATAGAAAACTTGCGTGGCATTGCCACAGAAACCAGCATCCTGTCTTTTTGCTCAGTCACCATAACATCCTTTGTGAACATACAAAGGTTGGACTTGTGGTCAGTGGAGAGTGGAGTCCATCCTGTGACTCAGGGTGGGGAAGGAATGGCTCATATGCCTGTCCACACAACTTTGAGTGTCCCCTTAAGGGACTTGGGGACCTTGGGATTGAGGACGAATCAGTTGAATCCCCCTCTTTTCTCCACAGAAGAAGACAAAAGCATATATCTCATTGCAAGAATTTGTCTTTGTCCTCACAAGATCACTAGGACCCTCTTTCCTGGTCCTCTGCTATCCCAGCAGTGACCACCGTGGATTCAGTTCAGTGCTCTGATTTGGAGCATTGGTAACTGATGGCTCTGCCAAAAATAGGACTACCAGGCACCCAACCCCAGCCCCAAAATGACCCTCAGTAGCAGAGAACTTTGGACCCTCGCGACAGGCTGAGCTCTGCATCTTCCTTCTTGATTTATGTGACGTGAACCTAAAATGCGTTATCATGACCCAGTGTTCTTTTGGGGGTTCCTTCAGAAGCATCCCCGAGGAGTTAGGTGTGAGTCAGTTCTTAGAGAGAAGCTGGGGAGTGGGAAGTGAGGTGGAGGAGAGACCAGGATTAAAAGGTGGTTGTCAGTCACTGTCAGGGTCATGGGTTTTATTCAGCAAGGGAAGTCTGAGAACCACTGTGGCTTGTGAACTTTGCAGCCTACCTGTGGTGTGAAATGACAAAGATTTCTTACACTGGTTTTCAGGGGTGACTGTTTGACTATTCTGAAAGTGAGCCTTCTGCTTGTTCCTGCTTGTATATCCACTGGCCACCAGGCCTGTGTGTCAAATTCTGGAAAAGATCTGTAGGTACATATGGTGTTTACAAAGCACAGGGCAGTGGTTGGACCAAAGGTATGTGGAAGGGACCTCTGTACTTCCAACAACCCAGAAGGGTCTGTTCCAGCTAAGCTGCAAATAAACTGGGTTGTGTCCATTACTTGGTGTGTCATTTCCTCTTCCTGCAGAGAGAAGCCCTCTCTGTTCTTCTTGTCTACTGTTGTTAGCACACCTCACTCAGATTTGGTCCACAGCACACCTGCCCCATTACTCAGATGTGGCCCACTGTGTCTGTGTGCTGCTTTTCTGTGCCTGTTCCTGGGCTGTTTAAGGTTGCTTAGAAAAACATCACATAACAACTTTTCCAGAGTTAGGAGTGCAGATGACAAAGATTCAGATGGTTGGCTGAGTGGGCCAACCATTCTAATGCTGGGCTTCCCTGCTCCCTGGAGCAGAGGGCATGTGGGTGACTTCCCACTTTCAAGTACTGTCTCAGGTACTGTCACAGAAGGATTGACTCAGGCCACACCCCTACCAGGCAGAACACCCTCTCCTCCTTTAAAACATTCTAGATTTATCTCATCACTGTGCTAAAGCCCATCAATGAAGGCAAGATTTCTCTCAGATGCGTTTACTTGACCCCAGACCCTTTGTCTTGTCCCTTGCTGGTTTTGAACAAAGGTGGTGTGCCAAGCCAGCCCCACATACTATTACAAATCTGTCTCTGTCCTGCATTTTTGACAAATTTTCACCTTGCTGAAGGCTTTTGGGGGGAAGAGCAGCCCCATGGCCCACTCTATGGTTTGAATCTGTCTACTGGCCCTGTAGCAGGCTTTGTCATTTCTGAAGCTCCTCCTCCCCAACAACTGTCTCAAGTCCTTTTCAGTGCTTGCACCCAGGTGTCTATAATGCCCTCTGCTTGTGCAACCAGCAGCTCAGCCCTGCCTCTTGACTGGAGCACTGCACCCGAGAGAACAATGAGCCCACAGAAAGTAAGTGTGGCTCCATTCTCCCATCCTGTCTTCTGGGAGTCATACTATTTTGTGGCGGCCATCTTGCTTCCTGGGAGTCATATTAATTCCTGAGTTTCTCTTGCTTCTTGTACTGTACATGTGAGAGGCATCTATCTCATTTCACTAAAAAAATAAGCTTTATTTATATCCATTGAGATGAAATGCCTTACACACAGGCATTTATTTATATATAATGACTGGTAATTTTTTATTTTCATTTTTATTTATGTTTACTCTTTAATACACACCAAATTTTGTCATTTCACCCTCCATTGCCCCCTCTCACCGCCTCCTCCTTTTTCACCGACATCTTTATTCTTTTAAACGAGCCTCCTTTGATTTTGATGTGCTTTCTTTTTAAATGCATGACTCACTGAATTTAATTTCAGGCACTTGTGTGAGCATGGATATTCCTCCTGCAGCATCCTTCCCTGCCCGTAGTCCTCTAGTGAAGGGTGGGATTTCATGGGCCTCCCGCACCAGTGCAGTCTTGCACCGATCTTATGCAGTTAACACTGGATGCAGAGCTCACTGGTGCAAAAGTCTTGCCATGCGCCGAACACACCCTTTGCAGCCCCCTTAAACCTCTGAGATCATTACATTCTTTTTGTTCCCTCTTTTTTCTCTGTTTTTATTTTTATTTTTTTCTCTGTTTTTAAATATATAAACACATTGTCTTTATCAACCAGTTATTTTAATCTCAAAGCTACCTTCATGAGAGAATTAAACCATTCGTGAGTTAGACTGTCTCCTTACGTGTGCTGTGTAGATACACACAGCTACACACCTGTCCTAGTTTCAACTCTAATGCTGTAATAAAATATACTGACCAAAAAAAAACCAAGTAGGGAGAAAGGGATTTATTTCTGCATATAGCTTCAGGCAGCAGCCCATCATTGTGGGGAAGTCAAGGCAGGGACTTCAAGTAACTAGCTCCACCACATCTACCATCAAGACGTGTAGAGAGGAATGAATGAACACCTGCCAACCACTCACGTCTTTGTTCTCGGCTTGATTCTTCCACGTTTACATATTTCAGGACCCTCTGTCTTCAACCTTCCTCATGCTGCAACCCTTTAATATAGTTCCTTGTGTTGTGGTGACACCCACCCAACCAAAAAATAATTTGATCACTACTTCATAATTGTAATTTTGCTTCTGTTATGAGTCATAGTGTAAATATCGGATATGTAGGATATCTGTTATATGACCCCCAAAGGGGTTTCAACCCATAGTTTGGGAGCTGCTGCTCTAGCCAATGATATGGCCCACAGTGGGAGTTTTCCTACATCAATTAACTTAAGATAATCCTCCATAAACATGACCATCTACCAACCCAATGTAAATCATCCCTCAACTGAGACTGTTCTCAAATGATTCTAGATCATGTCAAGTTGAGAGTTAAAGCTAGCCATCACATCATTCTTTCCATCCATCCATCCATCCATCCATCCATCCATCCATCCATCCATCCATCCATCTGTCCATCCATCCATCCATCCATCCATCCATCCATCCATC
>JABTXL010021416.1:1923929-1960159 GCA_025134845.1 Neodon shergylaensis
GAAGGAAGGAAGGAAGGAAGGAAGGAAGGAAGGAAGGAAGGAAGGAAGGAAGAGATACCTCTGTTAAGTGCTGGCACACAGCAAACACTGAGGATAGTAACTAGCAGGCTTCTTTTTCTTGTTCATCTCCTGTTCTTATGTAGTTAGGTCTTGGTCTTCTCATGGGAGGCAAACCCTGACTACCACTGGAGACCTTCTATCTCTACCCAGGGAGCTTCAGGCTGCTGGGATCCCTTTGCCACAGAACATTCCCTGGGTACCGGAATTGGCCTTGCTTGACCAGCAGCTGACTTCCCCATCTAGTGCACATTCTGAAGTAGAGGGAAGGCCTCATCCACCCCAGACTCTGAAGTTTGCACGGAACTTCCAAGCCCATATAGTTGTTTGTCCAATACAGATAATGGGCAGATGCTACAATCTGTTCAACAGGCATATGCGCATCCTATGTGTTACCCTGGACTTGGAGGTAAATGAGTGAACCCATGAGTCCTGGATCCCTCATCTGAAATGCATGTGACAGGCTCTGTGCGGATGATGATGGATAACTGTGGGGACCGTGAGTGGAAAGGGAAGGGGTGGCATCACTAGGCTGTGATGTCATCACTGTGTAATCAGATCTCCATAGGGATTGCTGCAGGAAGGCAGACGAGAAGGAAGTGTAGGGTCAGAGTTCTTCACAGTGAGAAACTCAAGGCTGAGGATACTCAGAGGAGTAACAAGACTGGATAGGTCCATGGGTGGCCTGGGCTACTAAGAGGGAAGGCCACAGGCTCACTGGGGTGGTAGAAGAAGGCTGGTTTTGCTCACTGAAATGGGATGTATCCAGCAGCTCGGAGAAGCCAATGAACATTGAAGGATGCCCAGGCTGCCATGTATGGGTAGACAAGATGCCAGGACTGCCTGGCAAATCAGCCATGAAACCACTGCAGAAATTCAGGGAAGACTGTACCGACAGTTGGTGAAACACATAGTTGTGGCTTCTGGGATTGTTTTGACCTGAAAGATGCAGAATGATATAAGTTGTCACACAGCAAATAGACCATGACATCTGTGGAGTTGTTTATGCTGGCTAGGACTGGGAACAGTGTGATTTGAGCTGCATGGCCCCTCCTGGTTCTTGACTTCTTGCCATGGCCCACTCTCAAGAACTCTTCTTCACTAGACTGTATGAGCTTTGTGTCTTTTTCTTTTTTTTATTTATTTATTATGTATACAATATTCTGTCTGCATGTGTGCCTGCGGGCCAGAAGAGGGCACCAGACCTCATTACAGATGGTTGTGAGCCACCATGTGGTTGCTGGGAATTGAACTCAGGACCTTTGGAAGAGCAGGCAATGCTCTTAACCGATGAGCCATCTCTCCAGCCCTGTGTCTTTTCTTGATCCCTGACATGTTCGTGGCACTAGTGTCCCCTCAGTTTCTTTGGAGCAGCTTCTCACTCTACATGACAACAATGAGCACTGTGTGTGTGTGTGTGTGTGTATTCGCGCATGCATGCATGTGCGTGTTTAAGAAAGGGATGTCTCCTGGGTTGAGGCACTGAAACCATGGGCTGTTCTAGCAGCTCAGTACACACAAGTTGCTGTCATTGGTAGCACTGGAATCTGGCATGACCATTGGTGCTACACACACACACACACACACACACACACACACACCATTTCAGGTGGTTCCCTCAGGGGAAGCCTTTATTTCAGCTGTACAGATAACTATTCAGAATGTCAGGCTGGCCAGTTCACCCAGTTACATTATAATACACAAGGCATTACAACCCCGCAGCTCACTCAAAGTTCCAGTGAAAATCGGTCCCCGAGTGATCCCAACAGTTGCTCTTCAGAGGCCTTGGCTTTCTGTCTTCCTGAAGTCAGAGAATCTTGTGTCTTCTTCCAGAGACAAGTTTACCCCCCTTTGCCAGCTCTGCTTGGACCTCCCGTTCTTCTCTCAGACAAAGCATCCATTACCCTCCCCTGTCCTTCCACTGTGACCTTCTCTATTCATACTTGTTATCTGAGCTGCTCTGGCTTCCTTCAGGAGGCCCTGGGGAAGCAGGCTGTTCTGGAATGTGTCTCTGGCTTGTGGGGAAGTGAGGACCTGGGCTGAGGACCTCTTGTAGCCCTGCACGCTGCCCTCTCCTATCTGTGAGCATAGAAACTACCTCAACCTTGCCTTCAACATCTAAGTAGGATTTTCAAGTGTGTAGCTTTTATTAATCTCTATAATTCTGCACACCGTTTAAAAGAGGCTTAATTCATGTGAGCGGGCGCCAGGCTTTTTGTAGGAAGGTGGTATCTGGATCCATTGAGATTCATTTGGAATGTATTCCTCGGAGCGATTTCTTTGGAAGGACTGGTTCATAGCTTCATGTCAGATTTACCTGCTGAGCCTTCCAGCTGGCCCTGCAGCTCCCTGGAAGGCAGGGTGTTAGGGTTCCACATAGCTGGGTGTGACTTCTGGGAACCTGAAAGTTGCCATGTCTGACTATGCTGAGTCATGGGGTCGTGGTGCAGGGCTGGTGGGGCATGGTTCGTCAGCGGCTCTTGGCTCTGCTCCTTCTCTGTTTCTTTTTTTTTTAAATATTTATTATGTATATATTGTTCTGTCTACATGTATGCTTGCTGGTCAGGAGAGGATGCCAAATCTTATTACAGATGGTTTTGAGTGACCATGTGGTTGCTGGGAATTGAGCTCAGGACCTCTGGAAGAGCAAGCAATGCTCTTAACCACTGAGCCAACTCTCCAGCCCCTGTTTCTTTCCAGATCTGAGTTTCCATGCTGCCTGTGGGCCCCATCCTTCCCTGCTGCCAGGGACTGGTAGCTTCTCTAAGGTCCAATGCATTCTCAGGGCATCTTTGCTGTTTGCTTGGAATCTTGTATAAGGGTCGGACTATCCTGAGCTCCTGAGGCCCCACATGGATCCAGTTTGTATATTATTAATTCTGTGGCCTAGGTGTGGGCACTCAGTTGCTATGGAGCAAAACACCAGTGGGGGTGGGTTTGTACAACCCAGTTGTGACATTTGGTAGTGAGCGATGAACAGCGAAAGAGGTGCTGTATAACGAGTTTACATGATATTCAGCCTGGAAAACAGACACTGGGCTCTTGCCTTGAGCCAGAGGTGTCTGGGAAAACCTTCACGTGGCATTGCAGTCATCGGACGGAAGACATGAGGGCATCTGTGGAGGGAACAAGCTGCACATGTTTGATTTCAAGAGAACGATGGGCTTCCAGGATTTGCAAAATTTTTCCAGAGATCTTGGAAACAGAAATAGCACAACAACCAAAAGAACTTAGTGGAGTTTATATACCTAAGAAAACGCATTTCTGCTTTTGGAGGCTAAAGTTAGAGCTCATGTGTCTGATATCTACTCTATCTAGTCCAGTGAGTAGAGGGGCCATGTGTAAAACAAGTCACCTGAAGCAGGTCCACATCCAGTTTTGGCCACATGTAGCAAGACTACAGTGTGAGAAAGTCAGCATATGTGCATTGTGAGCAGCCTGAACTTGGTCACGCTGAATCACTGGGGGCCTGGGGACAGTGTGGTAAGTCAAAGGAATCTGGGTGCTTATCTGTTTACTCTCAGTTCTTTGGTTGGGGGTTAACCTGGGCGTGCTAACCGTTTCCATTTGGGGGAGGACCTGCACAACATTGCTAAGGAAGGTACCTGGGCAGAGAGGCAGGGGATGTAAACCACACAGCACAACTGGAGATATCCACCACAGACACAATTGAACTCAGAGTGGGCTGAGGATCGAGGAACAAGTGGGGTTGGTCACTCGCATTGGATATGAATCTGGAGAAACAGTAGTGGAGACAGAATCAAGACAGTGAGAGGCTGAGTTGCCCATCCTCTAGAAGAGAGGCATGGGTTGCCTGGCTGTGATGATATTCTGAACAAGCAACAAAGCCTGCTCTATGCCTGGTACTCTATCCCTTGAGATCAGTGAAGTTCACTGGTAAGGAATTCATTTATGTCAGAGGTGGCCACTGAGTGCAGAACCTGTCTCGAATAGGACTCTGGCAGTGGTTCAGGATGCCTAGGTCCTTGTTTCCCATCCAGTTTGGGGACCGAACCTGGTTTTGAGTCATCCTAATGTTGCGAAAAGCTTTGCAACATTTTTCACCTATTTCCCACCATGGGAGGAACTGACAGGTTCTCCTCCAATGTGATGGAAAGCTGTGGGCGACTGGAAGCCAGGATGTGGTGTTCTGATAGAGTGAATTGGGTCCCACTGTCTTTCCTAAGTTAGGCATTAGGAACAATGACTGGGGTTCAGAGAGTTGGCTCAGAGGTTAAGAGCACCTGCTGCTTTTGCAGAGGACCTGGGTTCAGCTCCCAGCACATGGTCACTCACAACCATCTGCAACTCCAATTCCAGAGGCTCCTGCGCCCCCTTCTGACGTTAGTGGGTACCAGGCATGCACATGACGGACACACATACATGCAGGCAAACACCAACATACATTTGGTGAAGTAAATAAATTGAAAAAAAAAACCCATGATTTGAAGTTTTCTTGAATCAAGTAAGCCTGAATCCAGGGACAGGGACAACTCTGAGAATCAATGGGGCTCTGAAAGAGAATTGGGCTGAGGGAGTCCACGACCACACTGGTGTGAGTACTCTCGTGTGCACACTTGTGACATAACAATTCACGTCATTTAACAGACCGTGTTCATCTATGCAGAGGGCCAAGCTGTATCTTCCCTGCTGATGGTCTTGATGGTCTCTAAAGAAATCAAAACATTAGAAACAAAACCTGACAATTTTTGTTAAAGGGAACACCTGAGGTATGGGACTAAGGACTTTTGGAGTCTCCTGCTTCCCTCCGCGGGGTCCAGAAGAACCAAGTCCGTGTGTGACTATCAATCAGCTGTCTCAAGCTGGACTCAGACTTAGGAACCCTGGAGTTGGATACTAGAGGATGTGGGGCCACACTCCAGACACACCTTGTCCTCTGATCACTTTCTGATGGTCTTCACTATTCTCTAGACCAGATATACCCCTTTGACAGAGTGGAAGACAGGAGTGGGGGCCAGTAAGGTCTACATAGTGAGTTCTAGTACAGCCAGGGCTATATAGCGAGACCCTGTATCAAAAAAAATTGTTGACTAAAGAGGGCTTTGGCAACACGGTGCCTGCCTGTCATCTCCACCCAATAGTTTGTTGAATCTCCCATCTCAAGGGATAAATACCCAGGGTAAGACACAGCTTCAAGATAAAAAATAAGTAATGGCCATTTCTAGAAACAGTGCTTTCACATGCTTTGAGTTATTTACTCATAATTAGGGCCCCCAGTGGAGATATTTTTTATTTATTTATTTTTATTTATTTATTAAAGATTTCTGCCTCCTCCCTTCCACCACCTCCCATTTCCCTCCCCCTCCCCTAGTCAAGTCCCCCTCCCTCGTCAGCCCGAAGAGCAATCAGGGTTCCCTGGCCTGTGGGAAGTCCAAGGACCACCCACCTCCATCCAGGTCTAGTAAGGTGAGCATCCAAACTGCCTATGCTCCCACAAAGCCAGTACATGCAGTAGGATCAAAAACCCATTGCCATTGTTCTTGAGTTCTCAGTAGTCCTCATTGTCCGCTATGTTCAGCGAGTCTGGTTTTATCCCATGCTTTTTCAGACCCAGGCCAGCTGGCCTTGGTGAGTTCCCGATAGAACATCCTCATTGTCTCAGTGTGTGGGTGCACCCCTCGTGGTCCTGAGTTCCTTGCTCGTGCTCTCTCTCCTTCTGCTCCTGATTTGGACCTTGAGATTTCAGTCCGGTGCTCCAATGTGGGTCTCTGTCTCCTTTCATCTCCTGATGAAGGTTAATATTCAGGAGGATGCCTATATGTTTTTCTTTGGGTTCACCTTATTATTTAGCTTCTCTAGGATCATGAATTATAGGCTCAATGTCCTTTATTTATGGCTAGAAACCAAATATGAGTGAGTACATCCCATGTTCCTCTTTTTGGGTCTGGCTTACCTCACTCAGGATAGTGTTTTCTATTTCCATCCATTTGCATGCAAAGTTCAAGAAGTCATTGTTTTTTACTGCTGAGTAGTACTCTAATATGTATATATTCCATACTTTCTTCATCCATTCTTCCATTGAAGGACATCTAGGTTGTTTCCAGGTTCTGGCTATTACAAACAATGCTGCTATGAACATAGGACAAATTTTAATTCTATTCTAGTTCCATTATTCTATTCTACCTTTCCTTCAGACTGTCTTCAAAATGCTTTCTTTCTGTGGGCTTGCCCTGGGGAAATCTGGCATTGGGGACTGAGTGTGTTTAGCTGCAAGCTGTGACCAACGGGCGACATAGCTTTGATTGGAAAAGTAAATGCATGGAGGAAACTTATCCAGGGTCCCTGTCTTTGGTCTGAGCTCATCATAGCTATGGCTTCTAATTGTTGTCCCTCTTGAGGTTTCAAAGCAAAAAACCCTGTTTTCCTTTCTGAGCACGTCCATAAGAGGTTCTGGGGAGTTTGCTGTCCTGAAAAGCTCTTGAGAATGGAAACATGTATGCATCTGTGGTCCATATTCCTAGCTCACAGTCAGCCCAAGGACTTTCTCCTGCCTTTTAAGGAAGCAGGCGCTGGCCCCACCCTCTGGGGGCGTGTTTCTGTTTCTGCATTCCAGTCTGCACGTGTGGCGTCCTTCGCCTGCCATTGAGCAGGAGCTTCTGCCAACGTGGCAGTAAGGACGGCTAAAAATAGCAGGGCAGACTGCAGCAGCAGCCGATTTTCATCGACTGAATATAGGGATGTCTCATTGGGGCGAGGCTAATTCCCTTGTTTGGCAGGAGCCATTACTCACACCCCAGCCCAAGCCAACCGCGGGTGTTCAGAGAAATGGCACCAGCATGGAATCTCTCAGATTCTCGTCCTAGAGTCCCCCGAGCACGAAGCTCTTACCTCCTTAAACTCCAGAGTCAGGAGACCACCATTCTGGAAATGGACTACTCAAGGAAAAGTCTCAGCAACCAGGGCATCACTCTGGTTACCATGACCACCCTGCCTCACCCTTTGGGGTCCTCCTGAACCTCACTAAGGGTGCTTGGGTTAGGTGGAGCCACAGGCTTCAATGACACAAACAGCCAAATAGGTATCACAGAGGAGGAATGCCAGAGGAACAGCGAGGCACCAGGGATGTCTGTTGTTTGTGTCAGGTGAGATCTATCACTTTGAGGACAGTTGAATTTAAGGATTTTGACACACTACAGCCAAATAAATGTATCCTAGGCAGGTATGGACCCTGGAACACTGGCTCGCGAACTCTGGTTTTAGAAGCACTGACGTAGGATTCATTTCCCAGGACCGGCTCCCGTGGGTGATCAGTTGTATATGAAGGTATGAAACTTTGCAGCTTTGGCCTGAGCGTAGATCGCCGGATGTGGTCATTACATAAAGACTGCACACATGACAAGGTCTAGGGGTGTCATAAACTGGATTGTGAGGGGTTCCATGTTGTATGAAGGCCCAGTGGGTTGAGCAAGGAAGACCATGTGTAGTACCTTACCCACTGCATGTAGGCATTCTTGTTTTGCCCCTAGACTCCAAGCCATGGATGACCGAAGATGGTTCCATGTCGGGAGCCAAATACTGAAGAGTTTTCATAAGCTGAAAGCACAAAGAAACTTCTAGAAGTAAAAGTTCGGGCCAGGTTACCCTTCTCAAGCTGGCTGTGGGGGGTGGCCTCGTTTGGTCACCACCACATCTAGTCATTACAAGGTGCATGCCTTTCTAAGACCCGCCATGCTACACGGGTAAAGTAGTAAGCTGGCCAGGCACCACACGTTGTCACCACGCAGAACTGCGTGGACATGAAGAAGCCCTTTGTGTTTTTATCTCTCTTATCTAGTGAGGGAATGTGTGTAAGCAGTGACCCCAGTGCAATGTGGTAAGAGCCGTGATGGTGGCGAGCCTGACTGAACTGTCCCTAGTCAGCCAGACACTGCAGAGCCGCCATGGAGAGGAGAAACCTCCTGGTCCTTGCTCTGGAACAGCATTTCGCGACAGCATAGGCCAGTGAACACACCAGCATTTGGGTTGTGGCGGAGATGAATCTGGAAGTTTCTGCCACCTCAGGGACGCTGACTCAGAGCTGCTGAGACAATGGCAGCCACCGTGGAATTGGTGCTGTCTCTACACACCTCAGTCAATCCGATGTCTGATCCTCAGAGCTGCTGCTGTCTCCTGGCACTGGGAGGGGTCTGCTAGCTGTCAGTCAAGCCACTAAACTACTCTCATTTGACAGTTCTCATCGCTTAAGGAAAACCTTCAAGAAATGCTAAGAGCAAATAATAATATCCATCCAGTTGACTTTCTTGGTGAGGTTTTCTGTTTATGGCTTCCCTTTAGGCACAGGACCTCAGACAGGGCCGGGTCCTTCTGGTGTCTCTCAGTAGGTTCTAATGGGCCTCTTAGTAACCCGGGGGTCAAGTCCTCGACTTCTTATCACATCCTCAGTTCGTCCTTCAGTTCATTTCCCATTTGTACCTAGTCACATATCCGCCACCACACTGGAGAACACTTCCCTTTAGTATGAAAGATATCGGAAATATTGACTGTGGGGCTGGAAACTGCTATGCGCTTCATTATTTAACATCTTTAGCTTAAAGTTGAGTGACTCGGGGCTAGAGAGATTGCCCAGTGGTTCAGAGTACTACCAGTTCTCCAAGGGGACACAGATTTGACTCCCAGCACCCATAGGGTGGCTCATAGTTGTTTGTAACTCCAGTTCCAGGGGTTCCAACACCCTCTCTGGCCTCCACCGATACCAGGCATGCATGTGGTGTGTAGACATACATACCGGAAAAAAGCATGCATGCATAAAATATTAATAATTTTAAAATGAAGTAGAAAGAGGGTGAGTGGTCTCTCTTGGAACTGGAGAGGTGGCTCAGTGTTAATAGCACCTGCTGCTCTTGCAGAAGGCCTAGAATTGCTTCCCAAAACCCACATAGCAGTTGATAACTATAACTTCAGTTTCATGCTCTGCTGGTCTCTTTAGACACTGCAGACATGTGGTGCATATACATATATACATTAAAAAATAATACACATACATATTCATACATATAAACATTCATATATACTTTTTTTTAAAAAAAGAGTAAGAGTAAGTGGTGTCATCACTTCTCTCTTCCTCTCTCTCTCTTTCTTTCTCTCTCTCTCTCTTTCTCTCTTTTCATGCCTGTGTACATGTGTGTGTGTACCCAAGCACAGCGTTTGATGAGTGTGCACATGCCACTGCGTGTGTCTGAAAGTCAGGACAACCTGCAGAAATCAATTCTCTCATCCTATCTGCGGGTCCTGAAGATTAAACTCAGCTCATTAAGTCTGATTGGCCGAGGCCATTCTGCTGGTCCCTACTTTTAATTGATACATTTTCATTTTGAGAATTTTATCTCTGAAAATCTGGACAACTTCCATTTATTGTTACCAGGCAATGACATACTAAACGAGGTTTTAAGTGTGGTCCATCCTCCCCTGACTTCGTGACTGAGAGTGTTGGGACACCATAACAAATACTAGGCTCCCTGCCCAAAGCATCGCGCAGCCATCTCGGAAACTTGTCTTGGATAAATCAATCATGATTCATCTCCAGAAAAGCATCTGCTCCTGCGTTTGTCACGGAAGCCCTGCTGTCTAGCTTTGGCATTGGCTTGGTAGTCTCCCATACATCAATTACTTTTACTTCCCCACAGGCACAAAGGGAAGACTGTGCAGGGATGAAGATGGCTGCGAAGTGAGGAGGTGAGGAGGGCACAGTATGCCTACTCCACAGAAGGGGGAATCAGGTTCTGAGAGACTCAGGCTGCCTTTGCCAAGGCTGCACATGTATGGGGTGGGGGTGGGGCAAAGACAGACAGAGAGAGATAGACACAGAGAGGCAAACAGAGAGAGACAGACACCGAGAGAGGAACTTACACATCACCAGATTTTGAACACATCCAATGGCCACTCTGTGGGGTCAGAAGAATGGCCATGTGCTATTTCAAATGGTCTTGGTTTTGAGCAGCATAGACTAGCAGGTGTGACCATCCACTCAGGAGACTTCCCCACCAGCAGTTCTTGAGACCAGGGACACAGCTTCTGTTAACCCTGTTGCTTTGAGTGCAGGCCTGAGCATAAAGGAAGTGGCCATAGACACCCTGCCATTGTCACTGGATAGCTTTTTTCTTTGCACATGCACGCGCACACACACACACACTCACACATACAGACACACACACAAGCACCAAAAAACAAACTACCCCCCCAATGTTAGAGCCATAACTTAAGCATTTTCCTAAAAATAATTTGAGCTGTGAAGTATGGAACTTCGGAATCGGAGCTCTCTCAAGATCAGCTGTAAACTGTTGGGAACCGTTTGTACTGTCTGTAAACCTCAAAACTGACCTGTATGATAGATGTATTTAAAAAATATTTCACTCATTCTTTGAGATTTCCACGTCTGTATACCATGTATTGTTCTCATTTCCACCCACACTGCCTCCCTCCATCTCCCTCAGGGCCTAAGGAAGCTAATTTGATTGGTATTGTCTCTCACGCTTTGCATGCAGATTTGGGACATATCTGAGCTGGGAGAGCCGGGGTCACGGAAGTTGTGCTGGGATGGCACTGTGGTTGCCTCACGCACAGCACCGGAGGGAAGTTCCCAACATGTAGGCTCGTTAGCTCAGCTCCGTCAGTGTTCACCCTGAGTCAGGGACACATAGGACAGCTATGGAGCTTGTGGTACTGGAGGAAACCAAGTGAGCTCCTGTGCACCTAAAGGCATCCAAAAGCAGACCTGGTCGTGCGACCCTGCTCTTCTAATTCTTTATCCGCAGCAGTAAGGGAGCTAAGCGTCGTCGTTTTGAATCCTGGGCTAGTTTGAAGTCGTCTTTATCTGCACCACGCTTAGTGGGAGATCTAGGGAGAACCCCTCCCCGTGGCAGCCACTGCCTGTAGAACTCACTCCCTGCTCTGGCAGGCATGGCCCTGGGAATGCGGTTTCTCTCTGCTCCATCTGTTCTCCATCAGGGCATCTGACAGCTCCTGAAGATGGGATGCAGCCGAGCGGAGAGCTGTGTGTGGAGGTGGGGCAGCGCGGTGTGTCACTTACTGGTTAGCGGAGACCAGAGGAATCCCTGATTCGCTAAGCCAGAGTTCTGGTTATATGTTCAGAGCTCCGCTCCTGATTCTTGTCTGGTCTGTGTTTTTGGCCATTGCTATGGACAAAAACATGGAAGTGAGTATTTCCATGGTTAGGGATGTCATGAAGCAGAGAGGAATGTGAAAAGATCTGGGTAGAAGGAAACAGATTTCAGAAGTTGGGCTCGGTCTGGTGATACCTACTTCTGATCCCAGCCCTTGAGGCTGGTAGATCTCTATGAGTTTGAGACCAGCCTGGTCTACACAGAGAGTTCCAGGTTAGACAGGGCTACATAAGGAAACCCCGTGTGCTGGCTAGTTTTCTGTCAAGTTGACAGAAGATAGAGTCATCTGAGTGGACGATACCCCAGTTAAGAAAATGGCTCCATAAGACTAGATTCTGGGCCTATAGGGCATTTTCTTAATGACTGATGTGGGAGGCCCCAGCCCACTGTGGGTTGTGCCATCCCTGGGCTGGTGATCTTAGGTGTTATAAGAAAGTAGGTTGAGCAAATCATGGAGAGAAGGTCAGTAAGCAGCACTCCACCATGGCCTCTGCATCAGCTCCTGCCTCTAGGTGGTTCCTGCCCTGCATGAGTTCCTGTCCTGACTTCCTTCAGTGATGAACAGTGATGTGAAAGTGTAAGCCAGGTAAACCCTTTCCTCCCCAAGGTGCTTTTGGTTATGGTGTTCCATCACAGCAATAGAAACCCAACTAAAACACTGTGACTCAAAAAAAAAGCAGCTGGCCTGCCTTCCAGTATAGATGAAGGATGAACAAGCATGCTGCCATGTTGTCTCAGTTCAGTCTGAGCAGTGAACCAGGTGGAAGGCTAGTTTGATCTCAGGTAGAAGCAATGAGGTATCCAGGAGGAAGGCTGATTAGAACATGCCTATATGACTCCCACTCTGTATGGCCTTAAGGAATCAGGAGTGTGTGAGGAACACTGCACCCAGGCATAGAGAATCTTCTAGAACATGCCTTGAGAGAATGGTGAAGGAGAGTCAGAGCTGTTCCATGCGACAAGGAGGAGATTCAGAAAAGCCTGCAGCTCCTTTCCTCTACAAAGCTCTGCAGTGGAGAAAGACCTCTCTTGTTCTCTTTAGCCATAAGACCTGAAAGCACATGGGATGCTGGTAGGGAACGGGCTGGGCTGCTCAGAGTTTGGCTGTGTTCCCATGCCAGATGCATTCTAGTCCAGACTGTCACCATGAGGCAGGGAGGACTCCAGATGCAGTTTCCATCACGTGGCTTTAGTGCTCACCAGCCAAGTTTGCTCAGGAAACACTCCAAGGCAGAGATGAAAGCCATCCTGAGCTTTGAAGAGCACAGAGGTCTTGGCTACAGTGGTGCTGGAAGTGCCCCAGAAGGTCACAGGGCAAACGAGCAGAATGCTGGGTAACCATACAGAGACAGGAGAACTGACTGGTAGGTGCCTCCTGAAGTTAGACTTGTATTTGATATACCCTGCCACCTGCTAGCCTTGTCATCTTAGTGCTGTAGACTGGAGGATGGCCCTGCAAGGATGTCCCTGTCACAGGCCTTGTGACCCGAAAGATGTCTTGTGACATAGCATAGGGACTTGAGGTTGAAGATGGAGTTAAACTCAGCTTGAATTACTTAGTGGACACAATGTCTTTGAAAGTGGAAGAGCGTGGGCATGGAGATTGCCTAGCTGGTCAAACCCTTGCTGTGCAAGCGTGATGCCACGAGCTCGATTCCCAGAACTCAAATAAAAAAGCTGGTCCTGGTGGCACATGCCCATGGAGGTGGAGATGAGGGGATCTTGGAGGTTCACTGGCCAGCCATTTTAGCCGGTTGGTCACCTCCAGTTTCAGCGGGAGACTCTGAGAATGATTGGGGCCGGCGCCCAAAGTGGACGTCTAGCTTGCACAGGTGCATGCGTGGCCACATGTGTCTCTAGGCATAAGTGGACACACACCTACACCGCACACTTCACTCTGAAGTGGAAGGTGAAGGACGGAGACCGGAGTCAGAGAGTCAGATGTGATACCGGAGCAGGGAGAGCTGCGGCATGGGTGTATCTTAACCAACTTACCACGGAGTGGTTTACTAAGTTCCACATCCATCCTCTCCTTCCTAGAGGTGGTGGTACTGACAGTGAGTTTGGGGCCAGGTGAATGGGGGTGACCTTTCCCGTGGAGATGAGAACCCATGCTCTCCTTTAGTCTCTCTGTGGGGAATGTGAAGGCTCCATCTTCTTGAGGATCTTGCTACCAAACTTACTTGTAACATGAGGGGGCTGGCTTGTTTGTTTGTTGGGGTTTCTCTCCTGCCAGGTACCCCCAGCTGTTTAGTCCCAAAGAAAACCACACAGAGATCTCTGTAAGTTATAAAGCTGATTGGCCCATTAGCTCTAGCCTCTCACTGGTTAACTCTCACATCTTGATTAACCTATTTTTCTGATCTATGTTAGCCATGTGGCTCAGTACGTTTTTTTCAATGAGGCAGATCACATCCTGTTGCTTCGGTGGTCTGGGCAGGAGTGCAAGGAATCAACTTCCTCCTTCCCAGAATTCTCCTGTTCTCATTACATCATTTCTACTTCCTGTATTGTTTTCCCGCCTATATTTCCTACCTGGCCAATCAGCATTTATTTATAACATGACTGACAGAACACAGACAATTCTCCCGCACCACTTACTTGTTGTGGAATATTTTTTTTAACAAGGCAAAGATGTGTTACATTTGTTTATGATGCATTTGATTAACTATGTAAAGATGTGTTGCTTTTGCGTTAATTAAATAAAATTAACCTGGGCTCAGAGAGGCGGGGTTAGCAACTGGTTGACAGGAAGTAGCAGGGAGGAGCTGAGTATAGGTGGGTTTTTATGTTGGGGCAGCGTGGAAGGAGAGAGGAGCTGGGGGTCAGGCAGGCAAGGAGGAAGCAGGAAAGCAGGATGAACAGTAGGTAGATGACGTAAACAAGCCTCAGGGCCGCACATAGATCAATAGAAATGGTTTAAGTTTAAAAGAAAAAGCTAGCTAAAAACAAGCCTAAGCTAAGACCAAGCACTGATAATTAATAAGTCTCCGAGTCATGATTTTTGGGGCTGGCGGTCCAAGAAAGCTTGCTATGCATACTGGGTCCAAAGTCAACCTGCAGAGCAGAGAGAGGCCTGCTGTCTTGAAGAGGACTGCGTTAACAAAGCTTACCTTTTCATTGTAGTGTAAAATGTGAAACTCCATGTTGTAGTGAACTCTCAGGATATTGGAGTTCATGGTTTCTGAGGACTTCCATACCTCCTGCCCTATGGAAAGTGATGTGGCGGGACCAATGGTCCCTCATGTGCCCAAGAGTCTCCCCTCCCCATTTTATGTATGTGTGTATGGTGTGCGTGTGTGTATAGGTATGTTCACATGTGTGGGCACAGGTGTGTGGGGGTAGGTGTGTGTGCACATGGAAGTCCAGGGTTGGCACTTGACCTCTTCCATGTCACTCCCAGTGGAAAAACAGCTCCCAGTCAGACCTAGAGTTCGCTGAGAGGACTCTTCTTACTAGCCAGCTTCCTCTGGCCAATCCCCATCCCCGTTTCCCCAGGCTAGACTCACAGGCAGGCTGCCATGCTCACTGCCTTTGTGCGAGCTCTGACCCTGCAAAAGCTTAAATCATTGAGCCATTGTCCCAGTGCCCCCCAGTGTCCCTTTCTGCAACAGGTGGTAACTGGTAGGAACTTTATTCCCATTTTTTTGTGTCTGCCACCAGAGTTGGATTTTAATAAACCTGCCTTTTTTTCTCAAGCCCCAACACAATATTTAGTTCAGAATAAATGTGAAAAACGGTTGTTCCCATATTAATTAATTAGCAATAATGTGGTGCGAGAGCAGTAATATGGTTTGAGAGCTAAAACAAGACTGCCTTTGGGCTTCATTTATTTTCAATTTTAGTTGGGTTCGTCTCAAGCCACTGATGCTGTGACTATACCACACTTCCTGAGTTCCCTTGGCTCATTATATATATATATATATATATATATATATATATATATATATATATAATAGTGTTCTAGAACCCTAAATTTGGGATAGTCCAAGAAAAAGCCGGACCAAAATGAATTCTCTTCTTCGTTTTTCTAAAAGTTAGTTAAGAAGATGATCAGTCTAGAAAATGGCAGCCCTGGGTGGAAAGAGGAGGGGGGAGGAGTCCATTCTTCTATAAAAGGCGATTAGCTGAGTAAACAGCCCTGCGTGGCCGAGCGCGGTCCAGATGAGCCGTGATTTATGAGTGGGAATCTGCCCGGCTTCAGCTAAGCCGTGGGGGAAGATGGAAAGCAGATGTCTGACCTTCATGCCAGAGGCCCTCAGGTGAAGAGGCAGGCAAGTGTGAGCAGGGTGAGAAGCAGCCAGGGATCTCCAGGAGCAAGGAGGGGGAGGGCAGGAGAGAGAAAAGGCTGATGGGAATCAAATTGCCCTAATCAGGAAAGTCTGGCCAGACCTGGTGCTTGTGTGGGACACGAGCATTGCTCTCTCAGGTTCCCATGGAAACCAGCTGAGAAGATTCAGGCATTTCCTTTGACTTGACTACTTGGATTACAAGTGTGTGTGTGTATGTGTGCGCGCGTGCATGCATATGTGTGTGTGACTATGAGTAAGAACGCGTGGGAGTGAGTGAGCATAAGTATGTGAGTGTGTGTGTGTGTGAGAGAGAGAGAGAGAGAGAGAGAGAGAATGCTTGTGTGTAAGTGGGTATGAGTGGGTGAGTATGAATGTACACGTGTTTCCGTCTGTGAGTCTTTGTGTGTTTCAATCTCCAGCCCCTTGCCCGGTTCTTGAACTGTATGGTGGCACATAGTGCGCAGACGAACGTGGTGCACCACAATGAAGATCTTTGATATATTCCCCACTTTGCTGTATTAAGAATTAAGACTGTGGGCAGGTCATTCTATCATGGCTGTGGTTGGGTGGTTGCCTTTGTGGCACTACACGTGCTGGAATGCATGCGTGTATGAGTGTGTGCATGTGTGCATATGCATATGTATGATGTGTATACTCAAGTGCACGTGTTTATGTTGATAAGCACAAATGCAAGGCCACAGTAGGATGCCGTATATCGTCTCACATCATTCTGCAAACCATTTCCTGGATATAGAGTCTTCCGCTCTGAAAACCGGGTACAGGGTACATCCTTAAGAGCTCTATGTTGTATTTTAGGGGGGAGTGAGCTCTCCTGAAGGTCACTCCTTCCGCTCCCATACTTAAAGTGAGGGTACCATAATGACATTTGCATTAGAATGTCACCATAGTCCTCCCCACCGCCCCCACCCCCAGACTAAACAGAAACTGCAGAGCTAGCAAGTCCTGTGGCATTTAAGCTGTGGTCAGATTGTTCAATCCTATAATCTGTTTCCCCTTGTGTGGGCTCCTTTGTCTTACATGAGTGACTTTCAAATTGAAGTCAGGGAACTCTGGAATGCATTTCTTGGGATCGCCCCCAAAACCAGCCTGCCTTTGAGAAATCCTACCATCCAGAAGTGGTTGTGTTTCTGCCCTGGGTTGCGGTCATGGGCTGCGGTCATGGGCTCCCAGCTCTTGCCCATTTGCCCTCTCACGAGTGTGCCAAAGCCTTACTGGGCTACCACTGCTCAAGTTTTCAGTGAGTCAGTTCCTCTGGGAAGTGAAATGATGCTGCCTTGTACACGGAACCCTTATTAGGGAAAGGAACTTTGACCAACTAAGACTCTAAGGCAGGGATCCTTGAACACCCGAGTCCGATCTGAGCGGTTACCGTGTGCAGTGTTTTGGAACCTCCTGCCTCTAGACTGCCCCCAATTCACTTTCTGTTTGGATTTTAAGTAAAGACAGCAATGGTCATTTTCTGAATATTCTGATATATTATATACATATATATGTATATATACACATATATATATTTCATTTGAAACAATTATTTTGGGTCAAGATGGCAAAATTCTAAGTGTTTTCAGTCAATAATAATTTTGGAATAATTTACATCTTGCTAAGTGTTTTAGAGTTACTATTGCTGTGATGAAACACCACGACCAAAAGCCAGTTGGGGAGGAAAGGGTTTATTTGGCTTATACTTCTACATTACTGTTCTTTGTCAAAGTAAGTCATGAAAGGAACTCAAACAGGGCAGGAAGCTGGAGGCAGAAACTGGTGCAGAGGCCGAGGAGTGCTACTTACTTGCTTGTTCAGCCTGCTGTCTTATAGAACCCAGAACCACCAGCCCAGGGATAGGCCTACCCACCATTGGCTGGACCCTTCCCCATCAATCAGCAATTAGGAAAATGCCCTACAGGCTTGCGCACAGCCCAGTCTTAATGGAGGCATTTTCTCAGTTGAGGTTCCCTCTTCTCAGCTACAGTTTGTGATCCAGCATATGAAGTGATTCTACTTGGGGAGGAAACTTCTTTTTAAGTGATGAGTATTAGGGACTTTTTCATGTAGCAAGCATCTTTCATGTACACCGTTAATATGAGATGCTGTGTGAGTCATTGAGGACCCAGATAAGAACAGGATAGAGGGGCTGCTGTCTCCACATAGCTTGTACCTAGATTAAAATTGACTAGTAGGGACACAGATGCAGCAATGGGTCTCCTCCAACCATCTACTCCAACTCTCAGATCTTAGGTGTTGCTCCCCTCAGACAAGGAGCTGACATAGGTCCCCTTGCTAGTGTCTACAAAGACCGGAAGTAAAGAACCACCATAGCAAATTGTTTAATACAGGCCCAATTTGAGCTCCTGGGCTTGGAGGGGAGGAATGGCCCTGTCCATCAAGGGCTTGCTGTGCAAGTTGAAGACCTGACTTGGATGCTTAAAACACATGTACAAAGTGTGCAGAGATAAGAGGTTCCCTGGGGCTATCTAGCTACTGAGCCCTGAGTCTCAGTGAGAGATGAGCTTCAGAATATCTGTACACTGTGAAGATGTGTCTTTGCCAAGGTGCCTTCTGATCGGTTTAATAAAGAGCTGAATGGCCAGTCACTAGGCAGGAGGTACAAGTGGATTTTCCACAAAGAGAAAGGAAGAGGAGGAGGAATCTAGGAGCATAGGAGATGCCCGAAGACACAGAGAGGAAACAGGAGGTGCAAGATGGAAGAGAGGGAACCCCACGTGAGAGAACATAGATTAATATAAATGGATTAATTTAAGCTATAAGAGCTAGTTAGGAATAAGCCTAAGCTATAGGCTGAACTTTCATAATTAATAAGAAGTCTCTATGTCACTATTTGGGAGCTGTCTGGCGGTACAGAAAAACACTCATTGTTATAGGTCTTAAAAACCAATGTGGTCTTTTTAAAACCCACATAGTTTGCTCAGTGTTTCCAATATATGCAAGGCTGTAGAGTCATCCACTGGAGCATGGACGTACTATTAGGGGTCACATCCCAGAAAAGAACTGACCCTCTCTCTCCCAGCAGCCATCAGTCACCGACAGCTCTTCCCATAGGGGTGAGACTGTCTGAGTCCCTCCCCTTCCATTCTGGGATTTGGGAAAAACTGATTTTGTGTAGTCCTTGTGACTAAACCATACTATACATATTTATGAAATTCTCAAACAACAAATTAAAAGAAAAAAGAAATATTGAGGTGTATATTGACCTTTATTCTACACACACACACACACACACACACACACACACACACACACACACACAATACTTTATTCACTAATTCATCCACTGACTTGTCCTACAGACAGGGTTAGGACCCACATAGACTTTCTGAGAATTCTGTGTCTACAAAACCAGTTGTAGTGGGTTGCGTCCTCTTGATAATCTAGGAAAGTTAGCAAAGCAGGTATTATTTATTGAATCTATTCTATAGTGAGCAAGAAATACAATGCTCTTCAGCCAGGGTCTCCTATAGCCCAGGCTGGCCCTAAACTCACTATGTAGGTTATATAGCTGAAGCTAAGCTTGAATTTCTGGTCCTTCTGCCTCCACTTCCAGAGTTTTGGGATTGCAGATGTGCCCCCACCACACCTGGCTTTAGGGACACCGCTTCTGGGTGTTTGTTGTTTGCTCAGCCCTGTCCCATCTGCTGTGGGGTTTAAAGGCATGGAGATACAAAGATGTTGCTGAGCAGAAGAAAATCTCAGAGCTCGAGTACACAGAGTGTGGTATGTCCCAAGGGCAGTCCTCTGAGGCAGGGTAAGTCACAGTGACCTCTCCTAGCCACTGTGGGTCAGCTGGCCTTGTGGGACTGGGCTTTCATTCTGAACCCTCAGTGTGAGGGGACACAGGAGTCCCTGCAGATGCGGATGATGGCTGGTTCCCATGGTGTGTCCTGGGAGCCACTGAAGACATTTCCTTTCGGGATGACTCACTAGGGAGTGAGGGAGACATGGGGGAGGATGGTCCCTGATGGCGTTCCTCACTGTCCTGCCTGTCGGGTGTCGACTCCCACATGCACAGTACAATTTGTCAGGGTTCTCTTCATTCCAAATAAGCTCAGAACTTCGTGGTCCCGTTAAACGGCAGCGCAGAGATTTACAGCCACCCTTTAAAAATTCCATCTCGTTAGTTCTGGCTCTTGCTCCTACTTTCCTTCTGCAAGGGGTGGGTGAGGGTGGATTGCTCAAACCTTTCTCAGTTCTTGCTAGGATCCTGCCACATCAGGGCCATGTGACACACAGATGAAGTGCCAGGAGGTGTCTGTCAGAGCTGCAGGGTATGGAGACAGAAGATTAGGATGATCCTCTCACAGGACAGGGACGTGTGAGATGGCTGCCCTCATGAAGATGCCCAAACTGGCATATATGATAAGACACGATGCCATGGTGCTGTTTGTGACTCGACCCCGCCCCCTAACTGTCTTGTCAACTCCCACTGCCTGTAGACCCCTGAACCCCTTCTGATCTTACCCTTTGTGTGGTCTTGGGGTACCATTGCCAGCAACTTGAAAGCATTCTCCCACCCCCATACCCAGAGCCTCTGTCTCTGTCTCCCTCCCTTGTAAGGATTAGACTTCTACGCATCTCTTTCTCTTCTTCAGCTTCATCCATCAGTACCATATGCCCTCATGTCTCCTGGTCTAAAACAAACAAGGATGCACAGGCAATATCTGCCGATGCTTCTAAAGCATGCTCTTCTTCACTGCTCACCTTAGTGTCACAGCAAGGCTTCTCCTAGGGCCTTTAGATGCTAACTCCACTACAGTGGTTATGGTCAAGACCCTATCTACCCAACACACTGCCAAATCTGGCTGTGATCTTGTCATTGCCTAAGGGAGGTGATTTGTGGCTTTTCATACCGCTGACCGCTCTGAGAACCTTGCCTCTCTTAGCTTCCCGGACTCTGTTCTCCTCTGGTCTCTGCTGCCCATGAGCACGATGTGACCTCTGTTTTAAAATTGTTTGCTCAGGGGCTCGCACTGCCCTACCTGCAGGTACAGCACACAGGAGCTGGTCAGTGCTCTTCATTTGTAAGTCAGAATGTCACCTCAAAAGATGAGTGAGAGCTGTCAGGGTGAAATGAGGAGACAGATACATCAAGGTAAGGCTCGTAATTTAGGTATTCTAAAAGTGAGCCTCAATTTCCCCTCTATTTTTATTTTAATTAAAGTGTTATTATATTCTTTATTTCCTTCTCTTTCCTCAATCAACCCCTCCTATGTTCTTTTCCAGCATCCCCATACCCCACTTAATCTCTTTCAAACAGATGGCTATTATTATTATTATTATTATTATTATACACACACACAAATGCACACATATATCAACACAACCTCCCAAATCCATTTAGTGTTGCCTGTATGCACATGATTCCAGGGCTGACCACTTGAGATTGCATACACAATGAAGAGGCTCTGTTCCTATTTTTAAAAATCGTATTAAAAATGTTGTACTCATTATCAGCCTGGGGAAAGGATATTCTAGACTCACCAGGAATGCCAATGGCCAAGGTACGGAACAAGGGTTCCTTACATTGTGGACTCACATAGTGGTTGGGGGATGAAGGATGTCTCCAAGAGCATGCACTCAAATATCTATCTTTCTCAGGTTCTAATGTAAGTTCCTGAGACCATAGCTAAGTCTTCAAAGTCTGTCCTTTAATCTGGGAATGGTAGCTTGTGTGTAGCTCTGTTTTCACCATTGTCAAGTTTGAATACAGTACATTAGAAGAGACAGTGTTGTCTTTATGGCCTAGGTCATACAGTGATGACAGCTGTTAAGGGCTTTGAATTGTAGGTTCCCAAGCTTGGGGGATTCTACCAGCTGAGTGGAACTCAGAATCCCCTGTGGGAATGGAAAGTGTGACAGATGATGACCAGGAGACCCAGAGGGACTACAGAAAATGATGGACAGAGAAAACAGGAGCCCTGGTGTCCGGCCACTGTGAACATCCTCAGAACGACAACCCTGTGCTGCCGATTTCACAGCCCACCCTCCAAAACTTTATTCCCCTCTCTTCACTTTTGTTTAGCAGACTGTTTATCTTTATAAGCTGTGTTTTTCAAAACCCCAAAAGGGTTGGGGAAAAAAATGTAGAACTGAAGTGGTGGGAACAGATGGAGGGGTGGGGTTAGCAACTACCAACCAGATGAGGGTTTCTCCAAGGTCACTGTCCTTTCTTGGGATTTCTGCCTTTCCATTTTTTTAATGGATGGAACACAGGGTAACAGATGACAAGTGACCCGGGGTCATCCAGGCCACATGACTGTGTTGCACATGGCCAGGCCTCGCTACCACTGGTTACAGCACGGTGACTGCTTTCCACTTGCTCCCAGATATCAGAGCTATCCCAGGACCCTTCTCTGTCAGCTGCCAGTTCCCAGGGGATGTCTCCAACACAGTGTTTGCCCCCCCCTTGCCCCTGTCATGTCTGCTGACTTGCCCTGGCCCCTCACCATTGGGATTGTTCAAGCTGTCTCTGTGCAGATGCTCTTCCCTCCTGTGTTAGCATCCTCTTAACTTTAGGTCCACGGACCACCTCCTTCAGGAAGCCTTCCTTGCTGCCTGCTGGCTTTCTGGTTTGCCCAGGAGTTGTCAATCAGAGTTAGCAGTTATAAAACTGAGACGTGCGCAGCTGTGAGCTTGGAGTCTCATCTGCCAGCTGGTCCTACTTGTCATAAAATTCTGAGATAAGGGTCACAAGTTCTTCAAGGGGTGGGTGGGGGGAAGCAGAGGTTCACAGAAGCTACCAGAACATCTGCGAACATCTGCTTAGATGTCAGAAGACGCTTCACTGCCTCTGAACAGGGACCCCAGGTGCTGACGTTGCAAGGAGAAGGGGGGGGGAGCCTGGAGTAGGTGGTGTGCCCTGACTCTCCCTGGCATTGATCCCCATAGCTGCCTGGCTGGGATAGCAGGCTGCCAGGCCTGGAATGAATGGCTCAGATGGCTCTTGGCCAGCACTTTCACCTGCTGCTGTTGATAGAAGCCGCTGACATGGGTTTTAGTGGCAAAAATATCCCATTACCCCACCCCCCTGCGCCCGCCCCCAGTTTTTCAAACTGTTTTGCCCAAGGTTAGACCCTCACATTATGGTTATTCTCCACCCGGGGGCCTGGACAGAGTGAGTGACTCCAGTCCCTTGCTCTCTGCTGAAGGGGAGTTTTAAGGCTCCCCAACATTCTACCCAGGGATAAGTAAAAACTGCTAACCAGATAATATAGCACAGCTAGAGAACAGGGGGACGTGCGAGGACCACGGGTGGACCCCCCCCCACACACACACACAAAGTCCCAGCACCTAGCACAGATATCCCTGACCGCTGCTGATGGCTGTCACGTTGCATTCTAGCATCAGTGGTGGCAGGCAGCTGGCGGGAGATGCTGGTGCACATCTGGACAGGCTGTCTTAAATTCTGCAGTGCATATCTTCCGCAAACCTCTCGTCAAATAGAATCATCCATAAGCATCCTGCAGCAGCAGCTGCTTCTTAGGTACGTCCTGAGGTAAGGAGAGGTTAGGGAGGAGGACCAGTTGAAAGCCAAGGCTAGTTGGAGCCTGCTCCTGTGGGAGGGGCAGGCCTGGGGGCAGCCCTAGCCTCAGAACAGGTTTGGAAGCGTGAGCCTGCCTCTTTCCAGAAGCAAGGAAAAGACAGAGCCATGCTTCTTCTGAGAGTAGAGGGTGAGCAGCTGTCCCTGTTCATCCCAGACAGGACGCCGCGGCCTCCAGGGACTCTGCCAGCAGGCACGGGAACAGAGGCTGGGCCTTCATTCCTTTCCCCACTTGGCAGGGAGGGGCCCAGGATGGAAAAAACATTCAAACTTCTGCCTGGAGTTTTGCAGCCAGCCTTCTGCTCATGGTAGGGCAATGGAAAAATCATAAGACGCTTAGGAGCCTGTCTGCCTATGTTCACAGGGAGAAATCCTGGCATTTACTTAATCCTTCCAGACTAATACCAGGTAGTATTTCCCCAGTGGCTTCATTTGCGTATGCACTGATTGGTTTATTTTTACGTAGCTGTGACTACTCATTCACCAAGTGAATAATTTTACAGCTCGGAGTTGATCCCAGGTGCTGATCCCAGATGCTATATCTGCCTAATTGATGGCTATTTTACTTGTGTACACTTCAGAGAGTGGTTATGGGGGGTCTGTGTTTATGGAGTCATTTTCGCTGTTAGATTGAGTGACAGAGACAATCAGAAGAGAGTGGTTCCAGAGCAAGTCGGTGTAGGGTGTTCTCGGTCTCATCCCTGGGAAGGTTGGCAAGTCACAGAACTTCTTATTCAGGGTCTTGGTAGGGTTAATACGCACATGCATTCAAGCACATGACCCCTGCCCACTTCCTTCCTGTTATCTAGTGCTGGGTCAAGCATGGACAGACTGTGGACTTAGCAATTGTACTCCCTGTGGACAGACTGTGGACTTAGAAATAGTGCTCCCTGTGGGCAGACTGTGGGGTCAGCAATTGTGCTCCCCATGGCAATTTTGTGGAGCTGGGTCCCACTCTGATTCCAATTACAGAGAAAGAACTGACTTCCCCTGGATTCCAGAGCCAGTAAAAGTCTAAGCTGGGATTTGAACTCATACAGTGCAGAAGAACCAGAGTTGAGTCTTTGTTTCTTGAGGACAGCAAAGGAAGAGGTTATCAAGGCTGTCCCCCATAACCAGCATTAAGAGAGACCGTGGGGGAGGTCACAGGATGTGCAGGAAAACAGAGAGGGCAAGAATGAAGGCAATTTGGGGGAGGAAGCAAGACTCCGTTGTAGATCCCTGGGGAGGAGAAGCTGGCCTAGGGGCTGAAGTCATCATCTATCCCCTTCAGGGTCAGCTGAGCTCTGTGAAAAGGCTACACAAGCTCCGACACATCAGATCGGATGACTGGGCCAAAGTGGACCCAGTGTGTCAGAAGAGGGAAGCTATTTCTAGAGCTGTTCTTGATACATTAGAGATGAAGTCTGGAAACTTCCAGAAGGCAAATGCCTTACCCAACGCGATGGCTTCTGAGCTATTTTCTTTGGCAGACTGAACCTTGTAGTTGATCCAAACTCCCCATCACTCATTCCTGACAATTCAAGCCGGGTACCAAGTATAGAAGTGGTATTGAACCCAGGTTGCCAGCGATCCATGCAAAAGTTATTTCCACAGAAATAGACCTGTCACCATGGAAACTGCATGAGGTCACTTGGGACAAACACACAACTGCTTCGTATTATTTGTTCCAAATAAAATGACTTTTAGATAATTCTGCCAGTTATTTAAAAAATAAAAAGACTTTTTTCTAAAAATTAAAATTGAAAAACCTATTATTATTTGTTGGTGTGTATGTGTAATTGTGTGCACAAGTACATAGGGGCATGTACACAGTTGCCCATGCGTGGAGACCAGAGGATTACTTTTGAAAATCAAGCTTTCTCTACAAATAGAAGGTTCTCTGCTTTCATCCTGAATCCTAGCCCCTCAGGCCAACAGGTTTAGATGCAAAAGCCCTTGTCTGCTGCCATCTCACCAGCCAGCTTCGTTTCTATACACACAGGTAAATTTTATACAGTCTTACCACCCATGTACCTGGATAAGATTCTCGAAGCGAGTAGCTAACCATCTCCCCACAGATGGAACAAGAGCACTGAGGACCAGAGAAGGTGAGAGTCAGGATTCCCAGGCCGAAAACTCCAGTGATGTTTATTTGACGAGAAGGAGCCCTAAGCATCTGAGTGTGAGAGTCTGACACGATTGTGAACCAGTCCTGGCATCTTAGAGTTATTTCTTATGTTTTCCAGGGGGACTTAGAGACAGGCTAACTTTAGCAGTATTTGTATTACAAGGAGAGTAAGTCTTACCTGAAAGACACTGAGGAGAGGAAGCCTAAATGAGCGCTAACTTGGGTCCAGTGCCCCAGTCCATGGCTGTCTGGAGACCTCAGCATCCTTTTCACTTTTTATTCTGTTTTTTGTTTTTTGTTTTTTTGTTTTTTTTTTTTTTTTAGGGACTTTTAAAACCTCTATTTAAAACACATTGATGACAAATTCACTTTCTATTGAAATGGATCCCAAAAGGCTCTATTTGGTAAAAGTTCCTCGCCAGTGGTTCTTTTTTTTTTTCTTTTTTTTCTTTTTTTTTTTTATTGAGAAAAAGAAAAGAAAAAAAAGTTTCCGCCTCCTCCAGGCCTCCCATTTCCCTCCCCCTCGTCCCACCCTTCTCCCCCTCCCCCCGCTCCTCTCCCCCTCCCTCTCCAGTCCAAAGAGCAGTCAGGGTTCCCTGTCCTGTGGAAAGTCCAAGGGCCTCCCCCCTCTGTCCATGTCTAGGAAGGTGAACATCCAAGGTGGCTAGGCTCCCACAAAGCCCGAACTTGAAGTAGGATCAAAACCCCGGGCCATTATCCCCGGCTTCTCATCAGCCCCCATTGTTCGCCATGTTCAGAGAGTCCTGTTTTATCCCATGCTTCTTCTGTCACAGTCCAGCTGGCCTTGGTGAGCTCCCAATAGATCAGTCACACTGTCTCAGTGGTTGGGTGCACCCCTTGTGGTCGTGACTTCCTTGCTCATGTTCTCCCTCCTTCCGCTCCTCATTGGGAACTTGGGAGCTCAGTCCGGTGCTCCAGTGTGGGTCTCGGTGACTATCTCCATCCATCACCAGCTGAAGGTTCTATGGTGATATGCAAGATATTCGTCAGCATTGCTGTTATTCTGTTTTTAAATAAAACCACAGTGTTCTCTGCTTCTGCGCTTCTTGTGGTTATGGTGAATATTTCTACTACCTTTTGCCTATGATTTTAAATAAAAATGCAGTGGCCCAACTCTTGACGAAATAAAATGTTATTGTATGTGACGGGCTTTTTAAATTTTTAATTAATTAATTACTTAGCTTAAAATCTTATGTGTATGTGTGCCTGCTTGCTACGTGAATGCGGTGACTAAGGATCCTCTGGTCCTGGAGTCCCAGGTGGTTGCGAGCCATCCCAGTATGGACACTGGGACCTGAACCCAGGTCTCCTGTGGTAGCAGCAGGCTCGTCACCACTGAGCGTTCTCTTCACCCCAACTGGAACCGTTTTGATGAAACTTGTCCCTGAGAGTTAATGTCCTGGAAGACCCCAGGGTGGTAGTGCTGGGAGGTGGTGGCACCTGGACTTTAGGTCATGGGGATGCTGCATTCAGAAGGGTTTAACATGGTTCTTGTGGCGTCCTGGTGTGTTCTCTATTGCTCAAGTGGTTAAAGAAGCCCTACTTCCTGCCTGGTGCACTCTTGCTACGAATCCACACAACCCCATTACTATGATGCCATCAGTCCTGGGGCGATCACTAGAGCCACTTTGATCAGGAACTGTACCCTGAACCTTCATAAGTATGAGCTAAATAAAACTCTTTTTAATTAAACTTTAAATGCCTCAGATAGTCTATTATAGTAGCATAAAATGGCTTAATATATTATATGACAATACTCAATGATTTGTGTGCTGTCACATGACTTATGCTTAGACCTATCTTTTTATGACTTTAGATTGGAAACAGCCCTGAAAACCTACCATAGATCAGAGTTTTCTTCATATCTGTGTATGTGGATGGATGTGGAAATGTATTTCATCTTAACTCCAAGTTAGATGGAAATATTTTCCCCAGCCAGAGAAGCTGTCCTGTTGCGGAGTTTGTACCGCAGCAGCTGGGATGTGTCTCCTCGGTGGTTGGTTTATTTATTTTTATTATACTTGCTCATTTCTTGTGGTGGGGGGAGGGGGTGTGGGCTGTGTGGAGACTCTCCTGTGGAGGTCAAGGACAACTCGTGAGAGTCTAGTTCACTTATTTATGATCATATTAATTTCTCCCAAGTTTTCATTCTCTCGTGTGTTGATGAACAGCTTCCTTCATGTGATTGACAGTCTTTTAGAATAGTTTTCTAGAAGGCCTTTGACTGAGCCGGAATACATGGGACAAATCACTCTTTCAGAGTCTTAAACCAAATTGCTTTTCCTAGCAGTTCCTTTGGGCTTTCTCCCTGTGTCTTTGCAACAAGAAGGGCCCGTTAATTTTCCTTTTCTTTTTTTTTAACTTGGCGTTTTGGAATGGTGATCCTAATTTGCATTCCTGTTGGTTTGGTAAGTTAAACACAACATTTCTGATGTATTGATCCATTCCATCTTCTCTTTTGCAGATCCCCGGTTATCATGCTACTTTTCTGACTGAGGGTCACCTAGGAAAGCTGGGTTAACTGTAATTTGATCTTTATTCAAAAATAAAAAAAAATTAGAGAAAGGAAATTGCTGCCGATCACTGGCCACCGAATTTCTCTTTATGTTCTCAAGTCTACTTCTCTTTTCCTCTCTTTTGATTTCTATGAAAATCTGAGCATGCTCGCCACATGGCTTTAAAATATTTTTGAGATGTATTTATTTGTATATTATGTGAATGGGGTTCTGCCTGTATGTCTGTGAGTCACACAGTGCTACTGGAGGCCAGAGGAGGGCTTTGGTGACACCTTCTAGCGATCGTCTTCTGGAAGGACTTCCTCCCTTTGCTGGAGACCCATGTCAAGTGACTCAGTCTTGACAAAAGTGTGTTGTTGGGCTCTGCTCTCCTTCTTTTCCTTTCATCCTGGTTTATAGCGAAGTAAACTGGAATTTATCCAACAATAGATCTTGAAGCACATCCTTGTCACCTGTCACTGTTCTTCAGGTAAAGCCAATCCAAAGTGCTGGCTCCTCCCACCCCACGGTGAGGATGCTCACCCAGCTCTGCTGCCTGATAAACTGCAGATAACTTTTATGGGGCTTTTTATCTGAGTGGCCGGTTCTAATGGTCAAATCGACACAGTCTGGAATCACTTAGGAAGGCAGTTTCAGTGAGGGATTGTCTAGCTTGGCCTGTGAGCATATCTGTGGGGGATTATCTTGATTACTTTGAGGTGGGAAGAGTATGGGCAGCACTCTTCCCTGGGCAGGGGGTCCTGGAATATATAGGAGCAGAGAAAACAAGCTGAGCAAAAGTAAGTGTACATTCGTTGCTCTCTTCCTGGTTATGGATGTGATGTGATCAACTCCTTCAAGCTCCTGCTAGGATGGACTATAACCTGTGAGATGACATAAACACTTTCTCCCTTAAGTGGCTTGCTTGCTTGCTTGCTTGCTTGCTTGCTTCCTTCCTTCCTTCCTTTTGGTATTTTATTGCAGCAATAGGAAATGAAACTAATGGAGTTGCTTAGATTTTCCACACCCTCAGAAATGGAAAAAATAATCAATCATCTCCTCCATAGTAATTTATCCTTTTATTTTAGTGCACTGTTGTTTAATGCATCTTAAGTTAAAGAAATAAAGCCATAATTTGTAAGTCTAGCATGAGGTTAGAACTTGTTATGTGTCCATGGTAGCATGCTTTATCCTTCTAAGCTTCCAATTCCTTTCCCTTTTTTTTTTTTTAACCTTGGGAACAAACACGTTTCAGAAGCACAGAACTGATGCTGGCTTACAGCTAGGGAAGATGTGCCCTGGGATCCAAGGTGATGGCATACAGAGGAAATTTGCTGAGGGGACAGTAGGGACCCAGGACCGGCTCTGAAGTGGACTCGACTTTCACCTCACTTCTAATAAGCTGTGTGCCTCTGGCAAGCATCCTAGTCTTTCGTTGGTTGTATCCATTGATCTACAACAGCCAGTGGAAGGGCATGAAGGCGCCTTGGTTCCCACTGGCTTGAAAGACCCAGGATGCTGGACCTAAGAGTTCACATAGGTGGACTGTGTGATCTCAGCAACTCGCGGAGGCTGTGGGAGCCGGCGGCTAATCCTTGCATGAGTCAGTGCCGAGTTAGTGGCCAAAACCAGTAGCTGCGTGAGCTGGCGTGAGAGCCCGCCCAGAGTGCTGCTGAAGGACACTGGGTGACTCACCTGGTCTGCGGGGGCACCCCCCACCCACATCCCTACTCAGTGTTGGGGAGGTTCTAGAATAATTCGTCTAGGTAAGCTTCTCAAACTCAGGGTCTGTTGGCCGTAAGTGCCACACAAAGCTTTATTTGTTCTGGGATGGGGGATGGAAGCTTTAGTTAGAAGGTTTAAGAATCTGGTTCTGCCATTTCTCTTTGTTTTATTTTGTTGTTGTTATTGTCATACCAGGGGTCAAACCCAAGGTCCAGGGAGTGTTGGGCCAGCTCTTTGTCACCGAGCTACGTGCACCCATCGCCCTTAGGCTTCCTCTTTAAGGGACCAAGCTCTGCAGGTACCTGACACACTTAAGCTCAGCTGCTCGCCCATTCCCATCCCCCCAGTCCTCATGATCATTTCCTGTAATCCATCACGGGGCACCCTGCCGACCTCTGGTGTCATTGATACTGTTTTTATTGTAGTCAAGAGAGGAAGTGAACATTTCTCAAGTTTTCCCCAATACCTTATAAAGATACAAAAAAATTTAAAAGAAAGAACACTATGGTTTCCAAAAGGGGAAAAATGAGCATATTATAAAAACAAAGCCAATTACTGTGTGAAAGTGAAATGATTCTGTGTTTATGTCCCCAAAATCGTAGTGTATATGGAAAACCTCCAACTACAACAATAGTAGTAACCTTTATGAGCAGGGAAAAGGCTGGTGGAGAATTTAACACACTGTAGAAACAGGGGGTTCTAATGGGCCTGGCTTAGTCTCTTTCTGCTTTTGTGATTAAATGCCCTGGCAGTGACTTATGGGGAGAGGATTTCATCTTGGCTCATGGTTCTAGAGGGTCACAGTCCATCACAGAGGCAAGACATGGCAGCAGGCAGGAAAGACACGGTGACAGGAGCTGGTTGGTCACACCGCATCCACACTCAAGAAGCAGAGGGGAAGAGCAAGCGAAGCTGGGCTACACAACCTCCAAGCCATGCCCGGTAGCCCACTTCCCCTACTGAGGCTCTGCCTCTTAGGGGTCGCCTACCTTCTCTAACAGTGCCAACTCTGGGGAACAAGTAGTCAAGTACATAAACCTGTGGAGGACGTGCCATGTTTAATTCCACACAAATATAGCTTTCCTGATAAGTTCAGCAACTGATATGCAATAAAAATAAATAAATAAATAAATAGATAGATAAAGCTTGTGTTGTAAGTGAAAATAGCCATCCAGATATGAGGTCAAGTTTATCAGCATATCTTTCCAGAAGCCTAGAAGTTGTATAGTTTGCACACGTGTACTGGCAGCTGTTGGGTTTGCTGTAAACATGAGGAGGGAGACGTTGGGAATGGTTACTCACTTGCAGTGTGGTTTCTTATTGACAAAGAAAGTCTGCATAGCAGCAATTCTCTCCACAAGCCATGTTTTCTCAGGGGTCAGTGAGGATCTCTGAGAATGAAAGTCTGTTGTGCAGAATATTCCAGGTTTTGATAAGTCACCAAGCTTTTTAAAGCTGAGGAAAAAAATCATAGAGTTGAATGTAGATGAATCCATATGAGTACCAAGGGCCACAGTTGGGCACCTCTAACAGTTGTGCCAGTTGTTCTCAAGGCTGAATCCAAACAATCCAAGATGCTCCAGTCAAGTGATGATGCTTGCTGCTAACACAAAGGGCTTGGGATAGTCACAGCAATAGCATTCCCAGGATATACCTGGTGCTCAAAAGAGTCAAAAGAGGACACGGGTGTGAAATGGGTCAGTAAATCTGACATAGTTCTGCTCTGAGCACTATGTCTCTCTACATTGGGACCATGAAGTTGGGTGTGGAAGGTCACAAGTGTTTTGCTGTGGGAAGGCCCCTAGTGCTGTGGAATACAGTGCTCTTGTACACTGTAAATATTTGCCATTTGTATTGGTTTAATAAACTGGTGATTGGCCAGTAGCCAGGCAGGGAAGTATAGGTGAGACAACCAGAATAGAATTCTGGGAAGAGGAAAGGCAGGCACAAGCCAGATGCAGAGGAAGCAAGTTGAAAATTTCTTACTGAGAAAAGGTACCAAGCCATGTGGTTAAACATAGATAAGAATTATGGGTTAATTTAAGTTGTAAGAGCTAGTTAGTAATAAGCCTGAGCAATAGGCAAAACAGGTTTTTTTGTTTTTTTTGTTTTTTTTTTTTTTTGGTTTTTCTAGACAGGGTTTCTCTGTAGCTTTGGAGCCTGTCCTGGAACTCCCTTTGTAGACCAAGCTGGCCTCGAACTCACAGAGATCCGCCTGCCTCTGCCTCCCGAGTGCTGGGATTACAGGCATGCGCCACCACTGCTCGGCTCAAAACAGGTTTTTTTAATTGATTTTATTGAACTATACATTTTTATCTGCTCCCCTTCCTTCCTCTTCCTTCCCCTTTAAACTTCTCCCATGATCCTCATGCTCCCAATTTATGCAGGAGATCTTGTCTTTTTCTACTTCCCATGTAGATTAGATCCATGTATGGCTATCTTAGGCCCCTCATTATTGTTTAGGTTCTCTGGGATTGTAGGTTGGTTTTCTTTGCTTTATGTCTAAAAGCCACTTATGAGTGAGTACATATGATATTTGTTTTTCTGGGTGTGGGTTACCTCACTCAATATGATGTTTTCTAGATCCATCCATTTACTTGCAAATTTCAAGATGTCATTATTTCTTTCTGCTGTGTAGTACTCCATTGTGTAATTGTACCACATTTTCCTTATCCATTCTTCAGTCGAGGGGCATTTAGGTTGTTTCCAGGTTCTGGCTATGACAAACAATGCTGCTGTGAACATAGTTGAGCACATGTCCTTGTGGTGTGATTGAGCATGCTTTGGGTATACATCCAAAAGTGGTATTGCTGGGTCTTGAGGAAGGCTATTTCCTAATTTTCTGAGAAATCATCTCACTAATACCCAAAGGGGTTGTACCAGCTCGCACTCCCACCAGCAGTGCAGGAGTGCTCCTTTTACCCCACATCCTTTTCAGCATAAGTTGTCATTAGTGTTTTTGATTTTGGCCATTCTTACAAGTGTAAGATGGAATCTCAGAGTTGTTTTGATTTGCATTTCTCTGATGGCTAAAGATGTTGAACATTTCTTTAAGTGTCTTTCTGCCATTTTAGATTCCTCTGTTGAGAGTTCTCTGTTTAGGTCTGTACTCCATTTTTTATTGGATTATTTGTTCTTTTGATGATCAATTTCATGAGTTCTTCTTTTTTTTTGTTCTTTATATATTTTGGACACCAGCACTCTGTATGATGTGGGTTTGGTGAAGATCTTTTCCCATTCTGTAGACTGCATTTTGTCTTGTTGACTGTGTCCTTTGCTTTACAGAAGCTTTTCAGTTTCAGGAGGTCCCATTTATTAATTGGCAAAACAGTTTATATTTAATATTAGCCTGTGTGTGTTTATTTGGGACTGAACAGCTGCGAAACTGGGTGAGACAGAAACTTCCATCTACACTCTACTTCTAACACAGTACCAACATGCTGTTTAAATCCATGGGATAACATCTCACAAGGAAACAGTCCTATCCTCTATAGTAAACTTTGAAACTCAACATTGCAGCAAATTCAGCAAATTGGAATTCATGTTTGTTGACTTGCTTTTTCTCTGCTAAAGGGACAACTTGCTACATGATTTTGTGATTCAACTCAGATACTGGGAGCTCTTCCATTTTCCTTAGCTTCACCTGAATGACAGCTCTGGGATTGTAGGAGTGGAAGGTGATATCCAAAAGTGGCTTCTAACATCAGACTTGGTTAAAACGGCCCAGCATTAGGCTGTTTGCTTACTCCTGTGTCCAGGATCAGGAATGAAATCCTCGAAGCGAGTGAGCCATCACCCAGGTCAGCATTAAGCACTCACAAGTACCCTTTAGTTCAGTGGGTCTCAACCTTCCTAATGCCGAAGACTCTTTAATACCGTTCCTCATGTTGTGGTGACCCCCAAACATAAAATTACTTTTGTTGTTATTTCATAACTGTAATTTGGCATTATTATGAAATGTAATGAAGATATCTGATATGTGACCCCCAAAGGGGTAATGACCCTCAGGTTAAGAGTCACTGCTCTAGTGTCATGAAGGGACATTTTGCAGTGTGGGAGGTCTGCCGGTGCATGGACAACAACCCACTCAGGAAAGGCTGAGCCGTTATAGAAAGGAATTGCCATTTGGGAGCAGCAATACTAAATATGGACCCCCTTTGCTAGTATTTTAGTAATAGGAAGTCATGCATTGGACAGTATTATTTTGCTGATGTTTGCTTTTTTGTTCATTTGTTTGTTGTTTTTTAACCCAATGCAAGCTAGTGTCATCTGGAAAGAGGAAAGTTCAGCCGAGAAAACGCCTACCAATCAGGCTGACCTGTGGACAAGTCTGTAAGGCTTTGTCCTGACTAATGATTGACGTGGGAGGCCCTAGATCATTGTGAGTGGCCCCGCCCCCAAGACAAGGTGGCCCTGTGTGGTACAAGCAGGCAGAGCGAGCCAGCAAACAGCAGCCCTCCATGATTTCTGCTTCAGTTCCTACCTCCAGATTCCCATATTGAGTTCCTGCCCCGTCTTCCCTTCATGGCAGATTACAACTGTAAGCTGAAATCAACACTTTCTTCCATAGGCTGCTTTTGGGCATGGTGTCTTCATTACAGCAAGAGAAAGCAAATGAGTATATTTTTGGTTGTGAGCCTAGCCTTTAACGGCTGAGCCATCTGTCCAGCCCAGCAAATGAGTACAGACTTCAATCCAAAGGTTATTTATTTCAGATGAATAACCATAAAATAATACTTGTCTCTTTCCATTAGTATTTTCCTAATTTTGAATTAAAAATATTGTTTGATACCAGATGCATCAGGGTTCAGAAAAATTAAAACTTGGAAACCTGTTCTCTGGAAATGGCCTTTTAAACTCATGGTCCGTTTACTTATGTCCTTCTCTGGTGTTTGAATTCATTGGCGTTTGTGACCACTGGTCTAAGACACTTTGGCAAAGGCAATTCCTTTCCGACAGAGATTCAGCCAGAGACCTCCAGGAGCACATTGCTCTGTGCTGCTGTCAGGAACTGGCATAAAGGGCTATTGTGGATAGTTGTACCTGTGACTTGAGCAAGGACCTCTATAGTGGCCTGGGGGTGCATAGGAGATAGGTGTGTAAGGGTCTCCTGGCAAGCTAGTGTGTGGAGCCACAATTCACAAGATCAGGATGGAGCAGATGTTCAGGGGTCTGTGAACTCTGCATCTCTCCACCTGGGTTTGGAGAAGGCTCAGCTGCCTTATAGCTATTGGTTGACTCCAGGTCTTGTTCTGATTGGGACAGGGAATGACTGATCCTTGACAACACACATGAATCAAAGTGACTTGGAAAACAAGAATCCTGGGGGCTCTTGGTTCCTGGCTTGAGGAAGCAGGCTGTCTGGATTCTAACTTTAAAAATACATGATTTAATTTTAGGACAATTTTTTTAGGTTTTCTGATAAGCTATGTAAAAGTCTAGGGAGCTCCTGGGCACCCCAAACATTACTCTCTAGCATCAAATGGTGTGCTTGCTGTGGTTAATGGATATTAATACGAACAGGGATCCATACTTATTCATTCTGCCTCAGTCCCTTTGGCTTCTGGAACCCCACTGGGTCATCAGTTCTCCCTGGGTAGCACTTACCTCTAGGATGGTCCCTCGGATGCTCTTTGTTTTGGTTTAATGGCTTTGCCAGTTCCAAGGTGCACCGGGCAGGGTTTTTGTAGAATGTTCTGCAGTTGGGATTTCTTATATTTTTGTCTGAATTAGAATGGGACTATGTCTTAGGGATGAAAGCCATGTCAAGCAAATGACAACTGACTGTTAGTACTTGGTCACCAGGATGGTTGGTGTCAGTTGGGTGTCTCTAAGCATTCCCCCACCCCATGCCACATGGTGCTTCTTAGAGGACAACATTTATGCGCCACCAGAGCGTGGAATTACCCCTTAAATTATGCGACATTCTTCTGTGTGGACAATTGATTGCTCCTATTTATTTTGATATCATAATGGACCAATGTTTTGGCGACAACCTCATTCTGCTCTATCTTCTTGTTCAAATCTTTTTGCTTGGCATAAGGCACTTTTGCAGTTGGTTCCTCTCTCCCTTTGACCTAACCCCATTGTTTATTTTTCCTTTAAAAGTGATTGACTGCTTCCTTACTTTCTGGCACTATAAAATGCCCAAGGCTCATCTTGTTTATTTCTTTTTCTTAAAAAAAAAGACTTATTCTATTTTAAAGTGTGTGTGTGTTTTTATGCGTGTCTGAGTATAGCTACTTGCAGAATCAAGAAGAGGGCACTGTAATATCTGGAGCTGGAATCACAGGTAGTTATGAGTTGCTCAGTGTGGGTTCTGAGAACTGAACTCAAGTTCTCTGTAAGAGCAGTATGTGCTCTTAACTGTTGATCTGTCTCTCCAACCTGACATCTTGTGTATTTCATGTCCAACTCCTGGAGTCAGCTCTGTTTCCCTTTCCTTTGTTGGAGAACAATGTTTAAAATAAAAATTTTGGCACTAGACTGTAAGTTACACTGGTAAGTTTTATTTTAAATTTCTTATCAAGGGCATAAGTCATTAAAACATGTTGGGTCTTTTTCCTTTTTTCCTAGTAGGGTGTGGTTCTGGAAGAGTGTATGTCAGTTCTTTATTTCACAATGATATCCTCTACAAGAAGTTGGTCAGTCACCATTAGTAATAAAAATAGCATATGCAGGTGGCTACTGGGGCCTTGAGGCTTGAGTTTCTTAGCTCTCCCCACCACTACAGGATGGCTTGCCCATTAAAGGTGAGAGGGTACACATCGGGGCAGGCTGGTGGCCATGCTCTGTTCTGTGACCCTTGCATGCCAC
>JABTXL010021416.1:1960169-1995550 GCA_025134845.1 Neodon shergylaensis
CATGCAGATTTCTCTACAGGAAGCACGTGTGAAATATAATTTCAAAAGCAGGTTACTAGGTTAGTAGGTAGAAAAACTAACTGACCAACCAGCTAATCAGTAAGCTAATCAATCAACCAACCAACCAACTAATCAACCAGCAAGCCAACCAGAAAACCAACCAACCGATCAACTAGCCAACCAGCCAGCAAGCCATCAAACCAACCAACCAATGAACCAATCAGTCAAACAGATAGCTAGCTAGCCACCCAATCAAACACTCACTGAGTCAGCCAGCCAGCTAGCCAGCCAGCCAGCTAGGCAGCATAAAATAACTGCCCTTTGGGAAAAGGCAACATTGCCAGTCTGAGTTTAGCCAGCTGGGTTCAGGATGGCTCAAGTGGGACTGGGAGGAGTGGACGACTTCCGGACAGAATGCGTGAATGCCTGTAGATTTTCCCTTGTGTTTCATTTGCTGACCTCAAACTGTAATCGGAAAAGAAAAAAAGATTCATCAAAACTTCAAAGGAAAATGGTCTTTTAATTGCTTAATGCAATGATAGTAAGAGAATCCTCTGCAGCTGTCCAGGATGCAGAGATGGGAAGTCATTTCAGAGCCGGTATCAGGCCAACTCCACCCAAGTGTCAGAACCAGCCCAGGGTTTTCCTGCCCCAGGGCAGCCAGGCCAGCTGCAGCTGCCAGACTTGGGTTTCTGGGAGGGTCTTTTGGCCTTTGGAGCTCTTCCCTGTCTATATGTTGAAGGAGACAAGGCGAGTTCACTCCCAGAAATAAATTCAAGATCTGTTTCCCAAGAATAAACAAGGGTTACTTCAACAAGAAGGCCATCCAGATAATGTTTATTTAGCAAGCCTTATAAAGACGTAAGAAAAGCCAGTGGAACTTGAAGATGTGTGTGTGTGTGTGTGTGTGTGTGTGTGTGTGCTTTTCCACAGTACAGATGGCTATTGCAGAACTACATAGTCCCTATTGCATTAAAAAAATCAGTCTAGTAAATTCTCTTTTGTATCTCTTTATCTTTCTGTCTCTCTCTTTCTTTACAAACACACACACACGCACACACACATTCCTCTAGAGAACTCTACCTAAGCCAGTGAGGACAGCCTGGTTCATTCTCACAGTCTTTTTATCTGGCTGCTGGCTCCATGTCAGAGCCCTGGGATACCCTACAGGGTAGTTGCTCAGTCCCTCAAATATCAACTCTTTGGTTTGTAAAGGAGATGGAAGACACCTTTTTAAAATATCTTTAGGATTAAAGGAGACAGAACCTACAAAACTGATAGCTCTAAGCCCATTTTGTGGCATGTAACAACCCCTGAATTCAATTATCAATTTGATGGCTGTGTATTGAACATCCATTGTAGAAGAAATGCTACCCAGATTCAAGGACATAGCAGCAAGAAAATGGGATATGATATTACCCTTACAATCCCTCTCTTCTGGGGACACAAGGCACAAAGCAAAGATACCAAATTCTGTGAGTGACACGTTCAATTTTAAAGGCTTCTCAAAGACTAGAACTTAGAACTGGCTCTTGGATTAAAATTTAGCATAGGTTGTCACTGTATGGGCGCGCACGTGTGTGTGTGTGTGTGTGTGTGTGTGTACATCACGCTTATTGTTATTGGTACATGCAGAAACTAGAGACTGGTATCAGTATGTGTTGCTTTATTGCTTCTTCACTTTAGGTTTTGATGCAAGGTTTCCCACCGAAATCTTTTGCTTGCTGTTGTAGCTAGAATGGTTGGCCAGAGCCTCTAGGGCTCTACCTGTCTCCAACCCCCAACAGTGAGGTTAAAGACACGTGATGCCAGCCTTGCTTTATGATGTGGAAAATGGGGGATCTGAACTCATGTCCTCATGCCTGTGCCAGAAAGCCTTTACCTGGCCGGGCGGTGGTGGCGTACGCCTTTAATCCCAGCACTTGGGAGGCAGAGGCAGGCAGATCTCTGTGAGTTCGAGGCCAGCCTGGTCTACAGAGTTAGTTCCAGGACAGGCTCCAAAACCACAGAGAAACCCTGTCTCGAAAAAACAAAAAAAAAAAAAAAAAAGAAAAAAAAAGAAAGCCTTTACCTGCTGAGCCATCCCCCAGCTCTGTGTGGACTTCTCTCCTGAAAAGCCACCATGTTTACCCTGTACCTTCCAAGGAGGAGTCGGGGGGTTTATAAAGTTGGAAAAGTTTTTGGCACTCGCCCATCTGGCTGTTAGATGAAGACCTGAAGACTTGTTGTGTCTTTGAAAATTTCAAAACACAAACCAATGATTTTTACACAAACCAACCACTTGATTTTTACATTCAGACCAAATCAAAGACCTTTATTCTCATACCTTCTGGTGTTCCTGGTGCAATAAAGAGACTTGGATGTGGAAGGGAAAGCCAGTCCTGCACAGTGGACAAAAATGGTCCACACAGCCAAGTACTAGAGTGACTCACCACTGTCCTGTAAGAACCAGAGGCCGCTGCTGCCCTCTTGGCTGAGGTTGTTGGGGGTGGGGGGTGGGGCTCTGACAGTTTTTAGAACTTCAGGATAATTTAATATATGAGTCACTTTCCACACACAGAAAGGACCCAAGTATGTAGTTACTTGAAATCTCTTTGGAAGAAAGTTTTGGACGTGTTGCGTCTGTTCCTTTGGCCTTTGAATCCACAGTTCTTTTCTGGCCTCAGCGATTCTTGGGGAACTTTCTGTGAAAAATGACCTAGCAACTCCCTCACAAACACACCACATGTATACATTATTCATCGGTGGCCATGTCAGGCCTGGCTTGATGGCTTTATAAAAGTCATGACTGTGTAACGGTGGATACCTTGGAAACAAACAAAAAGCAAGAGCAAGAGGCTCATTAGAAAAACAGACTAAATATAACAGATAAATTGTTTCTTGTATGCTCTGCTCTGAGAGGCAGAGCGCTTGACTTTGCTGACGGATGTGGAGGAGGCAGAGTTTAACGGTTGCTGCAGACAGTGTGCACCATTGCATGAGGTCTGTTTCAGGTGAGCATCCAGATCGACAGCTCCAATGGACACGTCTGAGAATTACACGTTCTATAAAGAACATCCTAGTGAGTTCTAGAACCTTCTATTCCCAAATGGGTTTTCATAGAATATTTGTATTCTTCTCTGGGAATTTCATACATGTATACAATGAATTATGCTCATACTCACACCTCTGCTCCTCCCCTTAACTTCTTCCAGGTCTACCCCACACTCCACAGCCCTAACTTCATGCCTTATGTTTTAAGTAACTTACTTAGTCCAGCTTGTGCTGACCACATACTTCTGGGTGTGGGACCCCACGCTGACGCATGCTCATCATACCAGGGACCACATCCTAAATTCTTCAAGAAAACTGATTCTCGCTCCCTCAGCAACTATCAAGTCCTAGTAGTTCCTCAGTCATGGGTGGGGTCCTTAATCCCCTCTTCTCCATTTTAGAATGGTGGCTAGCTTGCCCTTGTTGTGCAGGCAACATAGTTGCAGTGAGCTCATGAGTGTGGTGGTCCGGTCACACCCAGAAGGTAATTTGGAGGAAGCAAAGAGGTTTTTGTTAGTAACCATAATAATAATAATAATAATTATTACTAAGATGTAATCTCTCAAAGCCCAAGCTAGTCTCAAAACTTGGTGTGTAGCCTTGAATTCCGTCTCTTGCCTCTACCTCCCAAATGCTATTATGAGTATGCGCCACTCACCCCAGTTAGTTTACTCCCTGTTTAAGCAGAGACTTGCGTGCATTGAAGAATCCATGATGAAACTGGTGGAGACAGTGGGTAGTGATGGCTGTAACTGGCATTTGTGGGTGCTGAACATGTAGCAAGCTTGTCAGGCATGGTGTCTCCAGGTCCTCACCACCTGTGATACAGTGTATTTCCCCTGCTGTCACACTGTAAGATCATGGGGGTGGCCCAGTTGAGTACTTTTCTAGCCTGCCCAAATCTCTGGGTTCGATTCCCAGCACTGCATAAACTGGGCATGAAAGAGCAAGCCCTCGACCCCAGTCCTTGGGGAGGTGGAGGTGGGGAGATCAAAAGTTCATCCTAATTACACAGTAAGTTGAAGGCCATCCTGGACTAGGGGCCCTTTCTTTGAAAAAAAAATAATGGAGTCTGGGGCAAAGGCTCCGTCGATAAAGTATTTGACACTCAAGCATGAGGACCAGAGTTCAAATCTCTAGAATGCGCAGAAATGCCTGGAGAATGTAGAAGCCCCACCTGCAATCCAAGCACTCTGGAGGCAGAGAAGGGAGATCCAGGAGAAGCTGGCTAGCTAGACTGGCTCAACTGCGAGCTCCAGGTTTATCTGAGAGATTCAGCTTCCCTGAACCGAGTGAAAGAGCAAGCAAGAAAGACTGGGTTTTAACCTCCGGTCTCCACACAGATGCACGCGCATGAGCTCAACAAACACATCTACCAGGCACACCACACACACACACAAGCAAAAGAAAACCAGTCATTACAGACTTCAGTATTCCCCAGATGGGAGGGTTTTCCCTCAGCCGACCAGTAGAGAGCTACACTCCCAGCAGACCCAGGCTAGGCCCTCTAACGCTGCTTCTCCTGACGCTGTCTACATGGCAAGGGTGTCAGATCCCACAGACTGAGGTCTCGGTTCCCAGAACTGCCCTGACCAGCTTTCTAGATGTCAGCCAGAAGCTCCAGAAAGTGTTGCTTGTGGCCTTGACCAGCAGAAACAGAAACGGGGCACACGGTTTGGGGAGCATGACCTCACAAAGCTGTGTCTGATACACAATAGAGAAGCTGGTCACTCAGCCAAGAGTATGCACCTAGAAAGCAGTGGTCAAGCTGAGAGGCTGGCCTCTTGTGGGTGATCCCAAAATGCATTCTTTAATCTCTATTCTTCACGTCACTGGCTTCTTATTCGGGGAGAATTTCAGAACTCAGAAGTATAAGAGGCATTACGTAGAAGGAAGAATTTGCGGTGCTTACCAAGTACGCCTGGAGAAATGGATGCAACAGAAAGAGTTCATTTTTCTCTTACGTTTTTGGTATTTAATTCATTCATATACTATCAGGCTTTGGCTAGGCTACCATGGAGCTCATATCCCAATGGGAGAGACCAATGAGAGATGGGAGCTAGGACAGAGTCCTTGGGGACATGAGGGACACAGAGGAGACTTGTTCTGGGTTGAGTGAGGAGGTGCAGGTTTAATAGCAGCAAGGAGAGGTGGGGCATGCCGAGCCTAGTTAGCCCCAAAGAGCTGGCCAGCTGCCTGCAGATAGAGGACCCCACCTTGCCCAGGTGTGTGTATGCTTCATTGGCCAACGGTCTTGCTCTCTGGGTGTGTTGAACTGTCCGCCTTTTTCAGATTCTGGCAGCCACACATATGCTCAGTTCAGAACTGTATTCACCTTCCCTAAGATGGACATTTCCTTTGATTGACAACACTGAGCGTCACATCTGGCTCTGCATGAAGTTCGAAAATAGCCATTCTGGGTGGGAGCAGCTTTTGCTTGCATTGTGAGGCCTTCTTCGTTTTTCCTTTTGAGAATGGTCAGTCACATACAGCTCCACCCTTTGATAGAATCGTGTGCGACTTCTCATGACTGCCAGGATCACTTTTTCCTTGGAGGAAATACTTCACAAATGAAGCAGTCCAACCACAATTTTGAACACCTCCTTGGAAGCCGACTCTGAAACGGCCACTTCTCCACCCAGGGTTTGGTTGGCAGGATTGGAGACTGGCAAGAGGGCTCAGCTACGGGGCACATACCTAAGGGTGTGGACTTGAATAGACCTTAGGAATGAGTGAGAGGAGAGAAAGAGAGAGAGAGAGAGAGAGCGTGTGGGCCAGGTCTGAGCTAGCATGGCCTTCATGCGGATCACAGCCAAATGGTCACATAGCAGTGAATAGCTGGGCATGGACGGGATAGGCGGGGCTGGTGGGGGCAAGCTGGAGATGGGGCCAAGGCAAGCAGGGTGTTAGGATCAGGAGAGGAGTCACCTTGCTTGGAAACAGTGTTTTCTTTTCTTGGATCCAGTATAAGATTCCCAGTCCATGAAGACATGATCTTGGAAATCCAGTCTACAAAAAAAAAAAAAAAAAAAAAAAAGAAAAGAAAGAAAGAAAGAAAGAAAGAAAAGAAAAAAGAAAGGAAGGAAGGAAAAGAAAAGAAAAAGCCTTGGATATGCAAAATAAGATCTTATCATAAAATAAATTGCTACAACTCTTTCTATTTTTCATAATTATTCAACAAATACCAGTTCAGCTTTAATTATATGCTGGGCACCACGTTGGGGTTTTTGTGTGTGCCCTTCTCTCAGGTCCTTTGCTCAGAAGAGCTGTTTTCTGTCTGGGGCCCACTCTCCCTCATTCCCCACGTGCATTTGAAAGGAAGATGAGCAGCTTCCACGCTGTGTGGCTAGAGTCCGGGCTATGCGCGCCCACTGTTCTTTTGATTTTGAACGAGTGGCTTTACTAAGCATTTAGTGGGCAAAAGTAAAAGCATAGGTAACAAGTGGTGGGCAGAGGGCAAGATGTCATCACCTTGGTCCTCACAACAGGCAGCAGATGACTGACAACTGAAAGAGCAGACAAAGGTGACATCATCAAATCCAGGGCTGTCCACATCAGGAGAAACCAAGCAGGGGAAGTCGAGGCAGCCAGATGAAGCTCCCAATCAAGCTGTTTCTCCATGGGTGATTAACTTCCATTCCGTGCCAGGCGTTTTTATACCACAGGGTAAACTATAGTAACCTTGGCTGGAAATCATTTACATTTTAGCTGTTTTTAAAACTGCAGTGTTTCCATTTTCCTAAACATTTATCTAGTGTATGCCATGGCATATCTGTGAAGGTCAGAACCTGTGGGATTTGGTTCACTGCTTCTACCGCTGGGATCTGGGGGGGGGGGTCACACTTGGGTCATCAGGCTTGGCGGCAAATGACTCAATGTTTTATTAGTACTGGTAGCTGTTTACTGTTTTTCCCTGATCTGCTCTGGAGCCAGAGTTGGGGCCAGGGGTAACCCATCACCACACAAGAATTCCTGTGTGACATTTGAGATAAACATGCCCGTTGGGGGTGGGGTGGAGTCGACTCTCCTTTCAGAGGCACTTCTCAGTAAGTTTAAACAGCGTATGACAACATGTCAATATGATGTACATTAGACCTCATGAGGCTGGGGAGGCAGCCTTGTACAGATCGTTGATGTTTTTATCTAAACTCCTTGCCTCGGTTGACATGGAGTTCCCCAGTCACCTTTGCATGCAGAATACATCATCCTTGGTTAAATAGGAGAGGGAGTGAGGGAGGAAGGCAGAGAAGAGGAAAGGAGAGAGAGAGACAGGCAGGCAGACAGACAGACAGAAGACTAATCCAACAGGGGATTCGTGGTGGTTTTCTCTTATCTAAACACAAAGTGGCGTCTTCACTGTAGATACAGTCAGTCCCCTGCTCTGTTCTCTGACACTCTGCCCTCTGTGAATTCTCCTTGACCTTGACATGCAAGTGTCTCAGTGACCCAGAGAGCTGGCATACATGCATGCATGCATGCGTATATGTGATATTGGAGTCCTATGCCATTTGCCTCCAACTCTCACAGGTTGCCATGTTGTGGGTGCCGCTGTCCTGTTTGCTTTTTGCTGACACTTTCTTGAGGCAAGTTGGCTGATCTGTGCGTTGTGGATAGCGAGGAAAGCACAGACTCCTTCCTCACAGCGCGCTGATGACTTTGAATTGACTGATCTGAGGAAGGAAAGATGGGCCGAGGTTGGTACCTGGGAAGCCATAAAGCTGGCCATCTGGCTGAGCCATAGATCAAACTTACCCACAGTTAAGACTTTCTTATCTCCCATGCAGCCCACACTAAGGAACAAGAGGCATATCTCACCTCCTCTGGGCTGGAACATCCATATTTAATTACTTGGATTGTTTTTGCATGGAAATATGCCTCTTTCCTTCCTACCTTTTGATTAATTCCATTTGTATGAGCTTGAACCGAGGCTGTCTGTTTTATGCTTTGGATTATGACCTAATACCATTCATTTTGTCACTGGAATTGTTCTAGTTCTGGCCAGTTGGAGCACTTGAAATTGGCCCCATTTTTTTTAACATGGCCCTGTGAAGCACGATTAATAAAAACTCAGGGTCATAAACTGGGGTTCAACCTGAAGATCCGAAAAGCAAAACAACCAGTCACTCACTGGCTCTTACCTCAACCTCAGACTGAAATGGTGATCCTACCTCCTGGAAACTCAAGAGTCTGTGTGTTGAGAGCTGTTTTCCTCCCATTTTATAGTCCTCTCTAGGACTGAGATTAAAGGCATTTACTGCCCAGTTTCTATGGCAACTAGTGTGGCTATTGGGATTAAAGGTGTGTGTCATTGTGGCTACTAGGATTAAAGGTGTGTGTTACCGTAACCTGGTCTGTAAGGCTGACCCGTGGGACTGTTTTACTCTCAGATCTTCAGGCAGTCTTTATTTATTAAAATACAGTCGAAATGCCATTACAGTCCTGAAAATGTGGAGCCTACTTCTGAGCTTTTCTTATTTCTGGCACTACAAAATGCCCCTTGTCCTTGTTTATTTCTTTCCCCGCACCGCCAGAGTCAACCATTGCTCTCTGACCCCCCAGTTCCTTCCATCACAATATGGCACCATAGGCTGGGGCTTGAATGCCAGGCACACTTGTTGACACTGGGAATGACCCGCTCCTCCTACAGAGCAAAGAGGCATCTGAATGCTGGTACTCATACCAATAGACAACGCTGTAGACAAGTATTGAATTTCCATGAGAGTAGAAAGATTTTGTGCTGATTTCTGAAATCCCCTTTCTAATTAACACATGTGCTTTCTGCTGTCTTCCTCTCTGGCTCCTCTGTGAGTTCCCACCCTGACATCAAGAAATCTACCAGCTTCTATTCACTGCATCGTTGTTCACTTCTGGTAGCCATGGGGAGCAGTATTACTACTGCTAGCCTGTGTTTCTCCTAAGACAGCTTAGCCTCATCATGGAGAGCGTGGGCTTCTGTGCGGTGCCCTTTGCTCAGCCTTGAACATGCTACTATTTTGTAGAGTTCCCAGGTCATCACTGGTCACCCATACTCTTTCCTGTTGGTTTGGGACCTTCATCATAGAACCCGGCTTTGGTCAGGCAGCATTCTTCTCTGGATCCTCTATCCTCCAGAATGGCTTTTTAAAATTTGGACACAGAAGATTCACATTTTATGCAGCAAGTCTTTGGACTTTTACACATGCACAGTACAATGAAAAGGAACATGTCTCATACCGAACTACTTTATGCTCATTTTTCATTCTTCTCCTGACACCCAGAGGCTATTTTACTGTTCTTTACTTTTTAACATTAAGAATTTCAGTTACGGCCCGAGGCAGCAATGTCCACAGGAGTATACTTGAGCCAGGCCCACGGCAACAACCTCTACAGAAGCAGGTACAAGGGAGCCACTGCTGAGGGAGCAGGCCTAAACCAGAGACCTCTGCAGGACCAGGCCTGAGTTAGTGACCTCCAAGGCAGCAGGCCCACGCCAGCAACCTCCACTGGAGTAGGCCTGAACCAGTGATCTCCGCTTCAGCAGGCCTGAGGAAGCAACCTCCGTGGGAGCAGGCTCAAACGACCCCTGGTATTGCAGAACAACCCCTGGAAGCGCTGAATGACCTATGGGATGACTGAAACCGTGGCCCTGACTGCACCATGAGAAGCAACCATCCGAGCCTTGGATTCACTGGCACCTGGAAGATTGATCACTAGAGACACAGACAGCCCCAACTATACCAATCAGAGGAAAAGACGGGTAGACAGACACTCAATACCACAAAGAGCAACATGACACCAATAAAAACTAATGGCCCTACCACAGCAAGACTTGAACAACTAAATATAGATGAAGCAGAAGAAAATGACCTAAAAAATAACTTTAGGAGAATGTTTGAGGCCCTTAAAGAGAAAATGAGAAATTCCCTCAAAGAAATGGAGGAAAAGACAAACAAAAAATTGGAAGAAATCAGCAAATCCCTTAAAGAAAACCAAGAAAAAGCAATCAAACATATGAAAAAAAAACTATTCAAAACTTGAAAACCGAAATAGAAACAATAAAGAAAACACAAACCAAGGGAATTATAGAAATGGAAATTATGAGAAAATGATCAGGAATCACAAATGCAAGCATAAACAACAAAATATGAGAGATGGAAGAGAGAATCTGAAGTGCTGAAGATACAATAGAGGAAATAGACTCATCAGTCAAAGGAATCATTAACTCTAACCAAAGCTTAACACAAAATATCAAGGAAATATGGGACACTATGAAAACACCAAACCTAACAATAATAGGTATTGAAGAAGGAGAAGTTCAACTCTAAAGCATAGAAAATATCTTTAACAAAATCATAGAAGAAAACTTTTCCAATCTAAAGAAAGATATGCCTGTGAAGATACAAGAAACTTACAGAACACCTAATAGACTGGATCTAAAAAAGTCCCCTCACCACATAATAATCAAAACACTAAACATACAGAATAATGAAAATATTAAGAGCTGCAAAGGAAAAAATCCAAGTAACATATAAAGGCAGGCCTATCAGAATTACACCTGACTTCTCAATAGTAGCAATGATAGCCAAAAGGTCCGGGTCAAGCATTTACAGACATTAAGAGACCATGGATGCCAGCCCAGACTACTATACCCAGCAAAACTTTCAATCACCATAGAAGGACAAAACAAGATATTCCATGACAGAACCAGATTTAACCAATACCTAGCCATAAACCCAGTCCTACACAAAGTACTAAAAAGAAAATTCCAACCTAAGGAAGTTGGCTACATCAACAAAAACACAGACAATAGATAATCTCACAGCAGCAAATCCCAAAGAAGGCAAAAATCACAGATGATAACATTACCAACGATTAAAACTAAAATAACAGGAGCTAGCAATCACTGGTCATTAATATCCATTAATATAAATGGACTCAACTCACCAATAAAAAGATACAGGCTAACAGATTGGATATGAAAACAGAATCCATCCTTCTGCTGCATACAAGAAACACACTTCAACCTCAAAGACAGACATAGTCTCAGAGCAAAGGGTTAGGAATAAAAATTTCCAATCCAATAGACCTAAGAAACAAGCTGGTATAACTATCCTAATATCTAACAAAGTAGGCTTCAAACTAAAATCAGTTAAAAGAGACAAAGAAGGACATTTCATATTAGTCACAGGAAAAATCCATCAAGAGAAAATCTCAATACTGAACATCTATGCCCCAAATACAAGGGCACCCTCATATGTAAAAGAAACACTTCTAAAGCTTAAATCTACATTAAAGGGGCTGGAGAGATGGCTCAGTGGTTAAGAGCATTACCTGCTCTTCCAGAGGTCCTGAGTTCAATTCCCAGCAACCACATGGTGGCTCACAACCATCTGGAATGAGGTCTGCTGCCCTCTTCTGGCCTGCAGACATACACACAGACAGAATATTGTATACATAATAAATAAATATTAAAAAAAATCTACATTAAATCCCACACACCAATAGTGGGAGACTTTAACACTCCACTCTCACCATTAGACAGGTCAGTCAGACAGAAAATTAACTGAGAAATAAGGGAACTAACAGATGTTAGGACTCAAATGGACTTAACAGACATCTACTGAATATTCCACCTAAACATAAAAGAATATATCTTTTTCGCAGCGCCTCATGAAACCTTCTCAAAAATTGACCACAAAACAAACCTCAACAGATACAAAAAAAAAGTGAAATAACAAAAAAGTGAAATAACCCCATGTATCTTATCAGATCACCATGGCTTAAAATTAGAATTCAACAGCAACACTAATTCCAGAAAGCCCAAAAACACATGGAAATTAAACAGTGCTCACCTGAATCATCAGTAGATAAAGGAAGAAATTTAAGACTTCCTAAAATTCGATGAAAATGATCACATAACATATCCAAATTTATGGGACACAATGAAGCAGTGTTAAAAGGAAAGTTCATAGCACTAAATGCCTACATAAGGAAGCTGGAAAAATCCCACGCTAGTGCGTTAACATAACATTTGAAAACTCTAGAACAAAAAGTGGCAAACTCACCCAGGAGAATTAGATGGCAGAAATAATCAAATTGAGAGCTAAATAATCAAATTGAGAGCTGAAATTAGCAAAATAGAAACAAAGAAAACAATACAAAGAATCAATGAGACAAAGAGTTGGTTCTTTGAGAAAATCAAACAAATACACAAACTAACCAAAAGGCAGAGAGAGAATATCCAAATTAACAAAATCAGAAATGAGAAGGGGGACATAACAACACAGAGGAAATCCAGAAAATCATTAGGTTACATTTTGGAACCCTGTATGCCACAAAAATGAAAAACTTAAAGGAAATAGACAACTTTCTGGATAAATATCACTTACCAAAATTAAATCATGACCAGATAAACAAATTAAATAGACCTATAACTGTTAAAGAAAAGTCTCCAAACCAAAAAAAAAAAAAAAAAAAAACAAACAAACAAACAAAAAAACCCACCCAGGACCAGATAGTTTTAGCTCAGAATTCTACAAGATTTTCAAAGAAGAACTAATACCAATACTCCTCAAATTGTTCCACACAATAGAAACAGAAGGAACATTGCCAAACTCTTTTTATGAGGCTACAATTATGCTGATACCCAAACCACAGAAAGACATTACTAAGAAAGAGAATTACAGACTAATCTCACTAATCTCATGAACAATGATGCAAAAGTAGTCAATAAAATACTGACAAACTGAATCCACGACCACATCAGAAAAATCATCCACCCTGATCAAGTCGGCTTCATCCCAGAGATGCAGGGATGGTTTAACATATGAAAATCTGTCAATATAATCCACCATATAAACAAACTGAAAAAAAATCATCATCTCATTAGATGCTGAAAAAGCCTTCAACAAAATATAACAAAGTTCTTGGAGAAAGCAAGGATATAAGGAACATTCCTAAACACAATAAAGGCAATATACAGCAAGCCAACAGCCAACATCAAAATAAATGGAGAGAAACTCAAAGCAATCCCATTGAAATCAGAAACAAGACAAGGTTGTCCACTCTCTCCATATATATTCAATATAGTTCTTGAGGTCCTAGCTAGAGCAATAAAACACCAAAAGGAGATCAAAGGAATACAAATCGGAAAAGAAGAAATCTAACTCTCACTATTTGATGATGATATGATAGTTTACATAAGCGACCCCCAAAACTCTGTAAGGAACTCTACAGCTCATAAACACCTTCAGTAATGTAGCAGGAAGATGAACTCAAAAAAAAGCAGTAGCCCTCCTTTACACAGATGATAAATGGGCTGAGAAAGAAATCACCTGTCACAAATAGCATAAAATACTGTGGAGTAACTCTAAGCAAACAAGTGGAAGACCTGTATGACAAGAACTTTAAATCTTTGAAGAAAGAAATTTAAGAAGACACCAGAAAATGGAAAGACCCTCCGTGCTCTTGGGTAGGTAAAATTAACATAGTAAAAATGGCAATCTTACAAAAAGCAATCTACAGATTCAATGCAATGCCCATCAAAATCCCAGCAAAATTCTTCACAGACCTTGAAAGAATGGTACTCAACTTCATATGGAAAAGCAAAAAACCCAGGATAGCCAAAACAATCCTGTACAATAAAGGAACTTCTGGAAGCATCACAATCTCTGACTTCAAACTCTACTACAAAGCTACAGTACTGAAAACAGCCTGGTATTGGCATAAGAACAGACAGGATGACCAATGGAACTGAACTGAAGAGCCAGATATCAATCCACACAACCTATAAACCTGATTTTTGACAAAGAAGCAAAAAATATAAAATGGAAAAAAGAAAGCATATTTAACAAGTGGTGCTGGCATAACTGGATATCAACATGTAGAAGTATGAAAATAGATCCATATCTATCACCACACACAAAACTCAAGTCCAAATGGATTAAAGACCTCAACATAAAGCCAATCACATTGAACCTCATAGGAGAGAAAGTGGGAAGTACACTCCATCGTATAGGCACAGGAGACCTCTTCCTAAATATAACCCCAGCAGCACAGACACTGAGAGAAACAATTAATAAATGGGACCTCCTGAAACTGAGAAGCTTCTGTTAAGCAAAAGATAAGGTCCACAAGACAAAATGACAGCCTACAAAATGGGAAAATATCTTCACCAACCCCACATCAGACAGAGGTCTGATCTCCAAAATATACAAAGAACTCAAGAAACTGGTCATCCAAAGAACAAATAATACAATAAAAAAAATGGAGTACAGACCTAAACGGAGAACTCTCAACAGAGGAATCTAAAATGGCTGAAAGACACTTCAGGAAATGCTCAACATCCTTAGCCATCAGAGAAATGCAAATCAAAACAACTCTGAGATTTCATCTTACACTTGTAAGAATGGCCAGGATCAAAAACATTGGTGACAACTTATGCTGGAGAGGATATGGCATAAAGGGAACACTCCTGCATTGCTGGTGGTAGTATAAACTGGTACAACCCCTTTGAATATTAGTATGGCAATTTCTCAGAAAATTAGGAAACAACCTTCCTCAAGACCTAGTAATACTACTTTCGGATATATACACAAAGGATGCTCAATCGTATCACAAGGACATGTGCTCAACTATGTTCATAGCAGCATTGTTTGTCAGGGCCAGAACCTGAAAACAACCTAAATGCCCCTCGACTTAAGAATGGATAAGGAAAATGTGGTACATTTACACAATGGAGTATTACACAGCAGAAAGAAATAATGGCATCTTGAAATTTGCAAGCAAATAAATGGATGGATCTAGAAAACACCATATCAAGAGAGGTAACCCAGACCCAGAAAGACAAATATCATATGTACTCACTGATAAGTGGCCTTTAGACATAAAGCAAAGAAAACCAGTCTACAATTCGCAATCCAGAGAACCTAGACAACAATGAGGAGCCTAAGAGTGACATACATGGAACTAATCTACATGTGAAGTAGAAAAAGACAAGATCTCCTGAGTAAATTGGGAGCATGGGGACCTTGGGGGAGGGTTGAAGAGGAGTGGAGAGGATAGCTCAATAAAATCAAATAAAAATAAAAAATAAAAATTCAATCATAATAATTTTTTTACATTTACGTATTTCCTGTGGAGGGGCCTCCTGTGTGTCACAGTATGTCTGTGTAAGTCAGGGGACAACTTGCAGAAGTAAATTCCCTTCTTCCCCCATGTGGGTTCCAAGTATTAAATTCAGGTCATCATACTTGCCAGCAAGCACCTTTACCCGCTAAGCCATCTCATCGTAAAACTGAATCAGGATTAATTTACTCACATGGGCTCACTCAGCAGAGATTCTTCATTTAGTGTTTGGAGTTCAGGGAACTCAAACTGTCTGCTTTCAAATGGCAAGGCCGGTAGTGTGCTTTCTCAGTCTTACCCCAGAGGCATATTAACCCCCGGCTCTGCACCATAATTCAGTCCTCAGTAATCTTCCCCTGTCCTTCCACAAGACGTCACTTCAGTCCTTTGGGTCAATGACATTGTGCCGATTGAAGCTGCCGAGGGAGAAGTCCCAAACATTCTCTACTTCTTGGCAAGATTTGTGTGTCAAGATTGGGAAATGAATATGACCTCAATTTAGGAGCATTCTTTGGGGGAGATTCAGAGGTCACGCTCGGTTCAGATAGGCCAAAGCACCTAAGGTGGAAGACGAACTAGCGTGTATCTTTCTACAGCTAAATTAAAGAGAGAAACGGCACCTAGTTGGCCTCTTTGGAGACAACACATTCCTCGTTTGGGTGTTACTGTCATTTACCGAGTGACCCGGAGAGCTGTTAGTCTGAATGGGATCCAGAACAGAAGAAGGCTCTCCATCAGATCCTGGCTATACAGGAGCTGTACGGCTGCTGGTTTGGGCTGTGGATTCCAGCAGAGTTATGGGTTGTTTGGAGCCTGGGGCTGTTACAGGTGAAATGTCCCAGCCTTTGGACACTGGAGCAAAGCCCTCTATTTCCTAAGGGAAACTACTTTGCTCTTGAGAAATGTTTGACCTGCTATTGGACCTTAGCAGAGACTGAATGTTGACAGGCAGGGCTGGCTTGGAATTTTCTATGGAGCCCAGACTGGTCTCACGTTCACAATCCTCCTGCCTCAACTTCCTAAGTGCTGGGATTACAGGCATGACTCCCATGCCCGTTCTTGTCTTTGTCTTGATGGTCCATGCTGATATCTCAGTCATCTGAGAGTCCTTCATTCTTACTGGACAAGGTCAAGAAGGTCATGCTGGTGACAGATCTCTTCTCCAGACTGCACTACCAGAGGAGGTAGTAACAGTTTCAAAGTAATTTGATGATAGATCTTTGCTGGGTGTCACTTAGCCATGTCTGAGGAGTCGGTTACCATGGAAAAGACTGGGTTCTTCATAATGGGACCCAGTTCCTTATTTGCATCCTTTTAAGCATTTGGGTTCTATTCTCTGTGATGCTACAGAAGTTCTGACCTTCTGACCTTGTTGGATGTAGGTCACCGTCAAATTCAAGTTCAGTCAATGAGCAAAGCCAGTTAATAAAGCCATCCCAGCTGTGAAAGCTAGAACATTGAATTCTGAATCTTGTAAAAGTCTCCCCACTGGCAAGTTCAGCCTGATCCAGCCAAAGTTCAGGCTTCTTGTCTAATCCCCTAATAATGACACAGACAGCAGAAGTTAAGAGTGGCAGAGATACCGTCTCTTCCAGCCCTTGTCTCACCAGAGAACCTCAAAGCAAAAAGAGACCCACGCAAGTGTGAAGAGTCACAGCATCCCAGAGGACCTTGTTTCTTGATGCGAGTAAGCAGTTTTAGAGGCTGCCACTAGCCCCCAGTGGTGAAGGCTGGGGCTCGAATAGGGCAGAGAGCTGGAGACATCTCCAGAAGCTGGGAGGTGGTGAGAAACTGCTTTCTGACTGGGGAAATGCCTGTTAATGGCTCCTCACCAGCCTCCCACGCTCATGTTCTGGTGGGATCACAGGGTGTTCTGCCAAGGCCCTTGGCTACTATGAGTAAGCCTGGCCTGCACAGCCTCCGTGAATGGAGATGGACGAGGACTCTAGGCACCAAGCAAGAGGCATTGCCTGCCCGTATTCACTCCATCCTTTACTGAAGAAAACTGAGGGGATACTCCTCAGCACCAAACTTATCCAGGGGTGTAATTCTATACGCGCTGGCTCCAGTCTATCAGTATGCTCTTACCTGGATGCATCCTGCCTGTCCCAAGCAAGGCAACTGAGAAACCTGAACGTGTAGTAAAAGAATCTTTGGACTTGTGAGAAAGGCTTGCCTACTGCCCCCTTGCTTTCTTACATTATAGAAAGTTGTGATTCATTTCCTCCATAGCTATTTTAGAGCTAAGCTTGTCTGGGGTGCATCTATCTATCAATCTATCATCTATATATGCATCTAACATTTATTTACCATCTATTTTCTGTCTACCAGTCAACTATTACCTATCTTTGTATCTATCATCTATTAGCAGCCAATCATATATCATTACTTATTATCTCTTACTGAGAATATAGATCATTTCCTCAACATGCCTGTCCCTCTTTGTCCACTGACTTGGCAGTTATTCAGTTCAATGAGAACTTGTGGCTAAATTATGTGAAAGTTCGCACTGAGCTCACCCATCCTGTCAGAGGTCAGTGTATGTCTGTGTGAAGATGCATGCGTCTCCAATGCTTTACCAGTCCGCCTGGTACCAACTCATGCCTGCTCATGGAAGGAAGGAAAAAGTAGGGAGCGCTTCAACTTACAGGCACAGGTGAGGACTTTCTGGAGACTCCAGTAGCATGGAAAATAAGACCAACAAATAGGATCTCATGAAGCTGGAAACTTCTGTACAGCAAAGGAAATGGAAGCAAGTGAACAGGTAGCCAACACAATGGGAGGCAGTATTTGCCAGATGCTCATCCAGCAGCAGATAGCTGTTGTCTTTAGTACACACTTAAATTGTTCCACTTTTGGCCCTTGGCGCTCCCCTAGGCTGGCCCCCAGACCTTTGCAGAAACCCATATCCTTTAACCCCACTCACCATAAAATTATTTTTGTTGCTACTTCATAACTAATTTTGCTACTGTTATGGATCATAATGTAAACATCTGATATTTCCAGTGGTTTCAGGCGACCCCTGCAGGAGGGTTGTTCAACGCTCAGGAGGTCGTGACCCACAGGTTGAGAATCACTGGTCTAGAGTGTACTATGACCTCCCTCTGTTGACAAATTGCCACACCTCACACCTTCTGCCACAAAAAGAAGGTCAAAAGCTGTGATGTTGTTCTCTTTGGAATTCAAATATCTCCTGTGGCTGATGGGACTGTGTAGGTCTACATATTGTGTGGCATGCAAGGCTACCGACTTCATGTGGAGCCCAGAGCTGTGGGCTCTGCAGTCTGTCCATAGTGCAAGCTTGTTCAGCTCTGCAGATCAGAGGTTTGGATGGACAAGGATGTGGTGAGGTAGGCGGGTTATACAATTCCAGTGGGTGAGCTGTCATGTAGACCACTGCGACCCTTGAACAAGACCATGCCATTCGTGGCCAGACTCATCAAATCCTCAGATCAAATGCCTGCAGTAGAAGATGGGGTGGGATACATGGGTTAAGTCTGAGCAGGCCCAGACAGCACCACAGCAAGAGGTAGATGACCCTGATTCTCATGTCATTTACTCTCACACTGCTGCTTCCCAGGTAGCTCACATCATAGCCTCATGGTGAGGAGTCACAATAGGGATGGAGATCCCATAATTCTCTGGGGGATGAACAAAAGCACCATATCCTGGGGTAGAGATGAGTTGACTCGAAGGGTGACCGTGCTTGAGACGAAGCTGGAGGACACTAGTGACAGGCAATTATCCAGTGGGTGGCAGCAAGCAGGAGAGGGTCTATCTAGGGAAGGAGGAAAGGATGGAAGCAAGGAGATGCATGTGCTCTGAGCAGATAGAAAGACCTGGTTGATGGGCAGAGCAACCAGAGCGGGCAAGAGAGAAAGACTTGAAGCAATGAGGAAAAGGCAAGTAGATGGACCCCCCATAGGAACAACCACCAGGCTTGCAAATTTCTGGTTCCATGTTTATTTCAGGCAAGACACTTAACAGCCAGAGGCTTGGCTGATTACCTCCTGTTCCAATCCAGAGAATGCATAGTGGGCCCCCAACTAAGCGGCATGTGGCAGGCTTCAGCCTCACTACAGACCTCGTAGTCTAAGTCCATCAAACCTCCTAACTGTCACTGTCAGGACCCTGTCTGCCTGCCCCTGATGATTACGTCGTACCCATGTCACCTGTAAGTCTGAGATTTGTCCTTATTACAACGAACCTCTCTTCACAAACACGAGTATCTGGACAATGCCAACACTCTGAAGACAACTGAAGGCTTGCTTGGTCAAATCCATTCCACAAACCTCTGCTTCAACCCAAGGACCTTCTTGGTTTCTCTCTACAGATCACGATGCAAGGAAGCCTCGGTCCTGACAAAACGATGGGATGGCCTGTTGATGACTCAAGCTTTCTGCTGAGCTGGAAGTGCTCCAGACAGACTGCTAATGGGCCTCACCCAGTGCTGGCACACGGGGCCCCATTAGTGAGAAGCCACAGTTGGATAGCCCAAGGTTGAAATAGAGTCATGTTGCACACTGTGGCTTCCAGAAATTCACAGTTAGAATGTGTGCTTCTGGTTTTGATAACAGCAGGCTCTCGGGCCCTGATGGCCAGGGGTGCAGCTTCCTCCGGGGACACCGTGTTTGCCAATTCAGAGCTCTGAGTACAGCATGTGCAGTTTGGACTCGTCATGCAGGCAAGCAAAGAGTCTTGTTATTGGGGTCCAGGCTTTTCCTGGTTGGGGTGGGAGGTGGGGTGAAGACTCTGAAGTCTGCAGAATCCAGGTGAACATCTGGATTTTTTTTCTCAGCTGGGGTTGCCAAACTTCCTTTTCAGAAGGAGATATAAACAGGCAAGGTCTTACATCTATGGTCCCTCCTTCTAAGGTCCAAACAACAATCCAAGGCACGATTCCACCTCAGTTCACCCTGGGAAATCAATACATTTATTGGCCCTCCTTACAGAACATGGATGAAAGCTTGCTTACTGGGCTGTGGGTGATCTCCTCCTGCAAAAAGAGACCACATCACAAAGTGTTTACCCAGCAAGGATGAGCCCCCATAGTAAGATAGATAAAGACAGACTCCTTCCTCTATCTTTCCTTTGGATGCTCTCTAGTCCCTTCCTGAGGCCACTTGCGAGCGGAGCGGTGTTGCATACAATAGGTGGTAGGGAGTAGCTGGATACTCAGGTGAGGGTCTTACCACCCTCGTTGTCTCCCTATTAGGATATGGAAACTGCCAACAAGCCCAGCTGGGATGACCTTTGGCAAGCAGACGCAGACGAACTCCACAATATGGCGGTCGCTTCCCTCAGAGGAGGATGTCAGCAACAGACAACCGCAGTAATCATGACCTGGAAAGGGAAGCAGGGCTGTTCAGACCCTCAGACCCTCAGCAGTGGAGACTGTGTCTTCTTCTACTAACTTGGTGTTGTGTGTTTTGAAGATGTTAGCTCAGCTGTTGCCTTGAGGCAGCCACCTGAGCAGAACTGACTGAGATGAGAGCCAGGAGTGCGTTGAAGGAGTGACGGAGGTCCCTGCAACAGACAGTCTTGGAACTCCTCTCCCATCCCACTCCACTTGGCTTCACCTCATCAGTTATGACTGTAGTGAGGAAGATGTGGGGAGGGAGCCTAGGGAGAGGGCTCCACCCATGCTTGCCTATCACCTATAACCTCCGGTAAGAGCCCATAGTGCCCCTTCGTGTGTACCTTGGAGCAACTCTGATGCTGTGTACACAGCAGGACCCCCCCTTAACAAACACATATGGGCATTCCAGAAGTGTGTGGGTACCCGATGTGGGATGGAGGCTGGACAAAAATTCCTTTACTGTTTGGTTCTCAGAAAGCCAGTTCTAAAGAGCATCTGTGTATTCCTCCTGAGGGTGAATTGGATCAAGTCCCACTTATCTGATTCCATGCTGGACTCAATATGGTCATTCCCACTTCATTTGTTTCTCTGTCTCCTCAGCTCTAGTCTCTGGGACCAGGACTCAGACCAAATATCTACACACCAGTCTTGGGGGGCAAACTGTTCTCATAGCAGTGGGGTGGAGGGGAAGCTCAAGTGTAGACATGCTTACAGATGTGTTGATAAGTCACTTGCATAATGGGACCCAAAAGGACAATAGAGCTTCCTCTGTAGCTCCTTGCTTTCATTATCCTGTGTGCTCTGGACTAATTCAACACCAGGAAAATAACATGAATATCTGATCCATGACTGTAATTTTCTATCCTTGATCTCGGAAGCTCTGGGCACTCATCTCCTTCTGCCCTGCCTCATACCCTAGTGGGCACATTCGGGGTCCAAACCCAACACACTCTCTTCTGTGCTTATCTTTCCCAGTGTTTCTCCTGGATGCTGATATTGTCCTATTTCCCTCTGGCAGTGGAGCCTTGTTTGATTTTTCTCTACCTTCTCTATGACCTCCTTCCCAGGAGGTTTCTCCAGCTCGTCCCACCCCTTCCACTTCTGCTGATCCTAGGAGGAAATTTCTTATTTGTTGGTAGCAACAAATCTACCCACTTCCTCTTGTATCATACTATGCATTGTTACCAACATTTTTGTTCTAAAACATCTTACTCATTCATCTATTCATTCATTCATTCATTCATTCATTCATTCAACAAATACCTGTGGATTCCCCATCTATTCCTTCAACAGTGAAAATGCTTGGGTTTGCAGAATATTTCCAAGATGATCCACGTCTACTCCTTTGACATCTTGTTGGCTGCTTCTGCAGCCCCACACAGCCAAGTGGCATGAAGACTGTGCTTCTCTGCTTCTCGGGTGCCTGTCTTGAAGCCATGTCACTGATCTCAAGTGGTGGGGAAGGAAGTTGGTTTCTAGCCCAGTGTTACTCCTAGATATAGGAAGAGGACATCAATGGCAAAGGAGTTTGATGGACACACATAGGCATACATGTCACTTTGCCTAGGATGGAGTGGACACTAATCTTTATGGTTTAAACAAAGGGATTTAGAGGGATTCCTGGGAGAGCCATCCTTTGGCTTTAGACAGTCTGTGTTGGTGTTGGGCAGGTAGGTTCTGGGATGTGAAAAAGCCAAAGTCCCCTCCCCTGGGGAGAGGAATATCTGTTTACTTCTTCTGCATGCGAAACATGCACCTCACACAGTCAGTTTGTCATTTGACCTTCCTAAGCGTTGATCTCGTCTCCCAGCACCTGGCTCTGACCTCACATTTGTACGGTGCCCATCATTGGCTTGGAACTTTGGCTCTTTACCCATGATCCTCTAGTGTTTGACCCTGCACCCTCTCGTGGTTCTTGCTCCAGTATTCCTATTAGTCAAAGAGGTCTTTTCCTAACTGCAATCAGAACTTTACTGGGTCCTCTTGCATCATGGAATAACTTCTCAAGGTACTTCACCTTCAGTTCTGGCTTTCTCAACCAACCCCTCTCCTGCCTTTTGCTGTCACTCTTAACTATTCCCATCATGCCTGGTCTCTCTTCACTCTGTGACTAAAAGACGCCATGCCTCTGCTTGCTCCTCTGTACCTGCTCTCCCCCAGCACCCTCTTTCTGTGTTTCCTGCCTGTTCTACGTGTTATGTCTCTGTGCATAAGTTCCTTTCTTAGACAGAAGCCATCTTCAGTCCCTGGATGAGGATACAGAATCCATAACAGTGTTAGCCTTTGCTTCTTGCATCATTTACACGTGTGATGATTTATTTGCTGACCTCACAGTGTGTAAAAGCCTACTACCATGCCCAGTACATAGTAGGTGCTTACATGTGCTGAAAGAATGCATTTTCTGTCGCCAGGGCACTGTGATGATTTGTCTTAACCTGAGTTCTTTAGAAAGGGAAGTCTTGGACACACTTATACTGGGAGGGAGGCTCCACAGGGAGATGAGACCCTAAGGGCAAACCAGCAAGCGAGGAGGTAAGTGCCACTACTGTGGGTGACTTGTATGTAAAGCCATGAGACCTATGGAGAAGCCATCAAAAATGTGACTTCGAATTGGTACTGTCAGGTGGGGTGGCAGGGAGTATGTATGCACTGGTTCCTGTTTTCTGTTTCTTAGGGACTCCCCTGACTCCCCACTGTGGAGGTAACACTCTTGCTTTGTGCTCTCATAGCCACCAAGAGACACCTTTGATTCCTCAGTCCTGGGGATAGTGAGAAACCAGAGGGTCACAGTAGCTATGAGACTTGTGAGCAAAGCTGAACAGGACACTGTCGGGTTGCGCCTAGATGAAGGATGAACCTAGACGGAGCCTATCAGAGCCGCGCAGGGTTGGCTGCCTCACTCCTGGATTAGGTGCAGGACCTCATTTATTGCGTGGCTTCAACTGCTCAGATGTTTTGATACCTTATGTAATTGCTGGCTCCAGTTCTAAAGATGTGATTTCACTGATTTATAAATCGAGATTCTCTCATTCCTTCTTGGATCAAGGGAGACTTAGTGTGGTCCAGGACAGATTTCACTTACACCCTGGGGGCCAGATTCAGTCTCTGCAGATGTAAGCCTAGCAGGTTATTGGGACGTATGACATGGTCACTGGAGTGAGCCATAGCTGGTGTTCCCATCTTCTCTTCCCCTCTCCTATGGCATATTTTCTCACCCTTTAGAAGGACTTTGGTGGGTCTGAGTTGCTTGCGTGTGTGTAGGAGGGAGTTGAACTTGTGTCCCTGAGGGGTCTGAGCCTTCAGCAGACTCACCCTTGTCAAATAATGAGAGTTTCATTTGCCCCCTCCCACAGCCAGAACCACTGTTCACCAGGGAGGGTCCTGGGTTCAGGCATCCATCTTAACCACTATTGGGTACCACAGTGGTTCTTAGGGCTGACTGAAGGACCTTTGGGGCTCCCCAAATCCCTTCTTTATGTTTCACAAGCTCAAGACTATTTCATAGCACCTAGAAAACCTTCCATCTACAGGACTGCAAATGCTCTCCATTTCACCATGGTAGAGGCGGAATATAGCTCTCCACTGTTGGGGTGGGCTGACGGATTGACTTCCTTTCCATGGGCATTTCAGAAAGAAGGAAAGCACAACTCCAACTCCATGGTAGACAAGCCTGGTAAACATCGCCTTGTCCTGGCTCACACGGTTAACATGTACTATGAGTCACTGAGATGGCAGTGTGCAGAGGCACATGGGGGTTTGGCATTTGGTATGAAGGGCCCTTTGCCTTGGGTTCTTTCTTCCTAACCCCAGAAACTCAGCCTAATCAAGAGGGAACACCAGAAAGAAATCATCGTGGGACATCTTATCAAATCCATAGCCAGCATCTGTTGTTTTTAACTAAGTCTCTACATCTTTCTATTTTATCAATAAAGAAATAGGAGCCAGATGCGGGGATGAAAAATCTTCTGACTCAGAGAAGCAGAGAAGGCACCCAGCTGCTTCCTTCTCTGCTGTCTTCCCAGAAAAGGAGCTTTCTCACATGACATCTCAAACAAAAACTCCTCAACCAGATGTCTCTACCTTCTCCTTCCTGTGCATCCCTCTGTCCATCCTGACTGCCTCTTGCTCTCTATCACTTTTACTTCCTGTCAACTGGTTGCTTGATTGGTCTCTTGACCAAGGTTGATTTTATTTCATCCTTTTTATAATGTTCAAGCAGAAGGCTCTTGGATTAGGCATATGCCAGGGCTGAGCCACACCCAAGCTAGAAGCAGGTTTTTCCAGTAAATAACACAATCTCGGGGTTCATGGTATGATTAAATATCCCGCAACAAGCTTCCTTCAAGACCTTCTAGAGCCTAAAACCAAAAGAAGCCTCAGTGATAGACAGTGCCCGATGAGATGTAAAGGCTGAGATGATGTGGGGTACTGGGTGGAAGGAAACCTGGAAGAGGAGAAGGCCATTAGGCAAAACTAAAAACTTTGAGTCAAGGATGACTTTGGTTAATACAGTTTCAATTCTGTGTTTCTGGCTGTCACAATGGACTAAGCTAACCCAAGATGTTGATAATAGGGGAGAACTAGCTGTGGGGTTCATGAGACCTCTCCAGGTAATTTTGGTCATCTTTCTCTACTCATCTTCTTCCTCTCCCTCTTCCTCATCTCTCCTTTCTCCTCCCCCTTCCTCTCTCAAATGCAGGCTCTGTGGAATGACAGGTGTGTTGATTATATTGACAGCTGCAGTCATTTCACATAGTATGTGATGAATGTTCACACTGTGCATCTTAAACGTCTGAATTTATAGGCCAAGTGTGCATTAGTGGAAAATAAAGTAAAAAGACATGACAAACGAGAGACATACAGCAAGCACGCAGTGCAAAGGCTACCCCAAAGGATACCTCGGTGGCTCTGTGAGTTCTGGGCTGATCTTTAAAAAACAAAAGAGAGACAAATTATTCAGACGTACACATTTGGCAGGAAGCTACTCAGCAGCACATGAAATGAAGTGTCACTTTGAGAATAAGTGACAGTGTTTGTGGCTGTCCTGGTGTCCTAGCTAGTGTCTGTCAACTTGACACAAGCTGAAAGCTCTCAGGGGAGATTAATGAACCTAAGGAATGGCCTCCATCAGATTGGCTTGTGGGTATGTCTTCATTGATGATTGATTTTGGAGAACCAATTATGTGATGATCTAAGGAGTCAACTTCAGTCTCTTTCTCTTGTTCTACTTTCTAATTGTTTTACATTATTATTGTGCTGGCCAGGGTTTTGTCATTGTTGCTGCTTTTCAGTTTGACACAAGCTAGAGTCTTCTGAGAGGAGGGCACCTCAGTTGAGAAAATGCCCTCATCAGCCTGGACTGTGGGCAAGCAAGCAAGGTTTGTTCCTGATGATTGATGTCGGAGAGCCCAGCCCACTGATGGTGGTGCCATCCCTGGCCAGGTGGTCCTGGGATGTATGAAAAGCAGGCTGAGCAAGCCATGGAGAGCAAGCAAATAGCAACATCCCTCCACGGTCTCTGCTTCAGTGCCTACCTTGGTTTCTCTTGTTTGTTACAGGAGAGTTGTAAGTTGAACCAAGCCCTTTCTTCCTCAGGTTGTTTTCAGTCAGTGTTTTGGCACAGCAACTGAACAGCAAAAATAATACTGGTTTAGCTTTAACTGGGAGTGTGATGCAACCTACAGACACCTAGAAAGAGTCCTGGTTGAGGGATTTCCCAGGTCAGATTGGCATGGGAGCATGTCTCAATTGTTAATTATCAATGTAGAAGGGCCTGGAAGTGTCTTAGTTATGTTTCTATTGCTATGGTCAAACACTGTGGCCAAGGCAATCTATAAAAGAAAGCATTTAATTTGGGGCTCGCAGTTCCAGAGGGTTAGACTCTCTCATCCTCACAGTTGGGCAATCAGGCTGCAGACAGGCAGGCAGCTGAGGCACTTGAGCAGGGAAATTGAGCAGCAGCTGGGAGTTTACATCTTGACCCACAAGTACAAGGCAGAGAGAGCTAACTGGAATGGCATGGACTTTGAAAACCTTAAAGCCCACCCCAGTGACACACCTCCTCCAATAAGACCACCCGTCTTAATCCTTCCCAAACAGTACCACAAATTGGAAACCAAGTATTCAAACTTATAAGTCTATGGGGGTCATTCTGATTAAAGCCACTACAATAAGAAAGTTAGCTAAGATGAGCCAGAAACCAGCCTTCCCCCATAGCTCCTTGCTTTGACATCTTCATGGGTGGATTGCGATCTGGAAGTGTAAGTCAAATAAACCCTTCCCTTTCTAAGTAGGCTTTTTAAAAATGGCACTAACAGAGAGGAAACTACAAGGGTAGCCAATAATAAAACTTTAACTCACAAACATAAGGAATTTCATATAAGTTTTAATAATTGTATGCATTTTTTATAGTAAAGTAAGTTGGTGCCTTAGAACCCTGAATCAGTCTTGGCTGAATCAGTTACTTAAGGAATATATTTTCAGCCTTTTCATCTTCTATGGTTTCATACTGAATAAATATCATCTTACCGATATGTGAGTGAATTGTCAAAACACATAAGTCACAGGGACTACTCTCTTCCATTCTTTAAGTCTAACTACGACTACTTATCTGGGCTTGGTGAATGTTCACAGCAATGTAATCATAGTCCCTGTCCCATGTGAGGTTAAACTCTGACCGACTCAGAAAGGATGAGGGCTTCCTTGAGAAGAGGGTGGGGTGCTGGGTCTTAGAAAAGGAGTTGCTGTCCTGAGGACAGCAAGGTATGGGGGCGTCAGAGAAGAGGCAGAGCCAGGAGGTGGTCCTGGGAGGAGCCTGACTTCTGCTTGCTCCTGGGGGAGCGGTAGAGCATGTACTGCTCCACAGAGTTGGTTCCATTTTGGGGTGCCTGGTCTGGTCCATTGTGCTGATTTAGGCACTGGCCCCTACCTCCCCTTGTGTGTGTGTGTGATTTTCTGAGCCAAGAGGTTGTCACTGTTCCCAGGCCCCTTCTGGGGCAAAGGGAAGCTGTGAGTCCTCAGAAACCCATATGCACTGCAGCTGGCGGGCGTGCACCAGACCAGAGCTCTGGGAAGGCACATGAGTATTGATTATGACTTATCCGTGATCCCTGTTTGCTGTAAATAAAACCCACACCCCAGAAGCCAGAGCGACTGAAGTGACCATGATATGCTGAAGCAGTGTTTCCCAACCTTGCTAAGGCTGTGACCCTTGAATATAGTTGTGGTGACCCCCAACTTTAAAATCACATTCATTGCTTCTCCATAACTGTAATTTAGCTACTATTATGAATCATAATGTTAATGTCTGTGTCTTCCGACAGACTTAGGTGACTCTCAGAGGGGTTGCGACCCACAGCTTGAGAGCCCCTGCTCTGGAGCCTTGGTGACTAGACCAATGAATGCACCCATTCTTCCTATGGAAACTTTGGTACAGATTCAGCAAGGGCCGTGGCATTTTGTAAAGCTCTTCCATTAATTTGTTTTTCTAGACTCTTGCTCTCCCCACCCTCACAGATAATTTTTCATATTGGTCTCAGACTAACAGATTCTCTCCCACCCTCACCTCCACCCCTGGCTGCCAGGAATCGGAGGAAACCTGACATGCACTATGAATTCCCACTCAGCCACAGGGGCCCAGGCTCCCCTTAGTGCCCCCACCGCACTGCTGTCTGCTGTCTCTGGCATTAATATCTCTTCCAATAATGCTCTTATAAAAAGAATACCCCCCTCCAAGTTCCAAATATATCTTTCATAGACTAGAGAAGACCCTGGCAGCCATTCAAGAGTGAATTTGATCATGGAGCTTCATCTCAAGAGTCATCCTTAGGGCCATGAGTTTCTTTGGATCTTTGCCATGTCAAGGCAATCCCAGGAAAGTGGTTTTGTGTGTGTGTGTGTGTGTATGCGCACACATGCTGATACACATAGGTGTGCAAGCATATACCACATGCATACATGAACATAGGAACACAGAACTGCATATTTCAAGTCCACAAGTACACCTGATGATAGGGATCAGTTCATCCTCATCCCAGCTGGCTAGATATGGTTCATCAGCTTTAAGAACACAGTTTGCTGGGTTCTAAATCATTGTAGTTTGTAGAACAAACCAGAACATTGAAGAGCAGAGCTAGAGGAAAGGGGACCGGTGGTCAGTCAAGCTGACAATTATCTACATGCGAGGGAGTCTAAAATGGAAGAGATGGAAACTTAGGTTTGGCCACTGGACTAGAAAAGGTCGTGTCTTCCTGGCTACCTAGGCAAGCATTTAGGTGATGCTCTGGCGGCAGCTGGTATACCGATACAGTAACCCACCCTGGTTGTTCTACTTTCAGAGGGACGAGTTGAAAACAGATACCAGAACGGTACATATTTGGGAGCCCGTGAAATTCGACACTGTCAATGATAGGAAAATTGAGGAATCAGTACCCACAGCAGTGCCCTTGGTAATGCCCATGGCAGTGTCCACAATAGCCCTGAGAGCTCCCACTGGGCCATTTGTTCTTTAGCAAAATTGTAAGGCCCAAAGACGTGCTCCAGGGTTGCAGTTTTGAGAAGCTGACTATTGAGATGGAACGGTTTGGGTGACACTAACCTGACCGTGGATGAACTCTCCCTGCGAAGCTGTTTTGTGCCAAGGTTTTTATCATCTGGAGAATAACTGCTTGTGGGATGTTTAATCAATGTGGCAGGGGCCAATCAGTTTTTCATCAAACAAAAATGTGGGGATTGTAATACTCCATCCCTGTGGTCCATTATTTTTCTTTGCCTAGTCAGATAATTTTTTTCCCTCCTTGAGCAAAATGGCAATCCACCGCCAGTATGTTGTAAACAGGAAGTGCACCATCTGTGACTGCCCCCCCCCCCCGCTCTTCCAGCTAAGGCAGCACCTGTGTTCCACAGAACACAGTCACATGTCACAGACATAAGCATGGTACCCAGAAGGGGTGCTTTGCTAAACAAGAGTGAGCTCCTCAAGATGCCAGCTTCAGTACTAAAGAAAAGAAAACAAGCAACCATAATCTGACTGGATCCCAAGCTTCCTGTGGAAGTCATGGATTCAATAGTCCCGATAGGAAGCTATGACATAGCCAACCCAGATCGTCCCTACAAGGTCCCTGTGATTGAAGCCTCCTGTCATTTTCTAGATGAAGACTCAAGGCCTAGAAAGGGTCACCAGCCCAGCAGGGACAGAGTTGAAATGTGTGCCCAGGCAAGCAGAATCAGCGAGTTACCTGCATTCCCTCACAGCTTCCAGGTTCAGGTCCTGCGCCCTGGTCCTCTGGCCCAGCGGATCAGCTCTCCAGGTTATCTCTGCTCCTAGTTTCTGCAGAGCAGCGCAGAGAACCTGGGCAATAGCACAGCCTCAACCATAGAGGGAGGGAAGGGCCACTGACGGTGGGATGGCGGGATGGGTCTCTATTTCCTCTTCCTGGCCGAGTCTAATACAGTTAAGAAATCTGGTAGACAAGGTTGACGGTGACGGGGGATGCTGTGTTGTGGGGGTAGGTGCCACACCCACGCTCTACTTTCTTCTTGCTGTGTGATGGAGCAGTGCACATACCTCTTTCTCTTGTCTCCTTCCAGGAAGAGAGGGTTAACAGAGCGGAAGTGTAGAAGCCATTAATACAGATGAAGGTGGTCCTGTAGGCTGAGGGCACTGAACTACGGTCCCGTGCAGTGGCAAGCATTCTCTACCACTAGGCCATCTCTCCAGTCCCCACCCTTAAAAATTATGCAATCAAAATTCTTTTTAATTGCCAAAACCTTCTTTCTAAAGTAAGGAAGTTAACTGCCTCTCTACCTTAGGTTGCAATGCTTTTTTTCCCCTTAGCCCCCGGCTGGAGATTTAAAGTGTGAAACCAGAATTGTCTTCCAACTGTTTCTTTTTTTGATCGATGATAATTTGACGTGTTTGGATTTCTTTCTTTTCCCTTATACATTTTGGCTGTGAAGTCAGTCTACCTCAATATTATTCAAATATCATTCAAAATAATTCCTCATCATTTTGTGATTTTTATGTTTTGTTTTTAAATATTTTATCCATCTGGAATTCATTTTGGTATTTCGAGTGAGTCAAAGAGAACCAGCTTTATTTTATTTATAAGTGTTCCAATAATATTTTTAAAAGACTCCTTCTTACTCATTTCTGTCTTAAGCTGGACTCTCATCCATTTCTCTTTCTTGACTCTCATTTGATTCCATTACATACCTATTCCTTTACTCTCACCCCAGAGTATGCTTGAATATCAGACCAGATAAATCTGGTTTCGTTAACTCTCCTCATGTCAAGCTTCTTCTTAATAATTACAATTACTGCTATTTTTTCTATTATAATTTTATCATATTCTCCTTTCCTTTACTTCCTCCCACCTCCTCCCATTTCCCTCACTTGCTCTCTCTCAAATTTGTGGTTTCTTTTACTCTGACTGTTGGTACATATGTATGCATATACACATATGTACTCCTAAATATGTGAATACAACATGTGTAGACACACGTATACACACACATATATACATACACACTCCTAAATATATGAATACAATATGTGTAGACACACATATAGACACCCCATATATATACATATATATTCATATTATATAAATACAACCTGCTCAGTGTGTATAATGTTTCTTCTACACATTTTTTCGGGTTGATCATTTGGTATCAGATAACCAGTCTTGTGCTTTGCCCTGAGGAATATTATTTCTCTTATTCTCAGATTCCCTAGGTACCTGTATTTTTTGTTGTAGGATGAAGGCCTCCTGAGCTTCCCCCCAGAGTTCTCTTAAATCTTGCTTAGAGCCAGTCCCCCTTGTCAGTTAACTCTCCAGTTGCTGTTTGAATTATACTGAAGTTCTTTGAGCTTTAGGTATGCTATATTGAGGCCACTAACATTCCCAGAATTCCCTGCCAACACAAGGCATGAGTCAGCTCAGCGGTACCTGTTGGATAGGGAAGTGAAGCCATTTGTCCTCCTGCTATTTAACACAGAGGGTCAGTTGCTTACTAAAGCACTCTGTCTAGCCAGGCTTCCTTTTGCTGCTTGCCTTGAGGTTTCCTTTACGAGCTCATTGAAATTTCGGGGTTGCCAGACCCAAGGTGGATAGTTGAGGTATACAGAAGCTGAAGGAATTCAACTTGTAGATTGTTCTGGGGGTGCTACACTTCCTAGTTAACCTGAAGTCTTCTGTCTACTAGTCAGAGGTCTCGTGCTCATTCACACACAACACCTAGGGGTTTTGTTGGACTTGAAGGACTAGGGAGGGTAGCTCTACCCATCTTCATGGAAGCAACGCTCCTCTCTGGTCTATGCTCAGGTTCTGGGCTGTCCTCACATTTATACCTACTTTTTAAATATTTTAGTAGTAATAAAACTCTCAACAATCTGTATCCACTGTTAAATAAAGATACAGGAACTTTGAGGCAGAGCATCCAGTGCTCCCTTCCTCCCACACGCTCCTCTTTGTCTCTGTCATGAAACCCCCAACATAGCAGATCCCACGATTGCTTCACACGGTTATCTTTTAATGGATCAATAAAACACATGAAAAGGTGAAGGCTTTGTTTTGCCGCCGTTATTTCTTCCCAAGCATGCCACCTTTCTTCAGGTAGTTCCAGGTTTCTGGCCAAAGGCAAACACATCTCCCAGGCTGACACGAATCCCTCAGTTTTTTGTTTGTCTGAGAAAAACCTTTATTCTCCTCCCTCTAGCAAGGGTAACTCTGTAGGACACAACTCTGGGTTGATGTTGTCCTTTCAGTAGTTTTCAAGTCTACACTCCCGGGGGATCGGAGGTGGGAAGTGCCGCGGCTCAGGGGCTCTAAATCTCTTCAGCGTTTCCCTGTATTGTACCTATCTCATGTCACCAAACCCAAGCTGCTTTTGGTTGGGGTGTTTTGCCACAGCGAGGGGGTTGAGACGAGGACAGGGTAAAGACACACATCAATTCCTTGCCACCTATTTGTGCTGCGGGTGCTCTTTCTGGCAGGAAAACTGCCTTTCCACTGGGTCTTAAAACAACAGGGTCCTTTGTTTTTAGTGCGAAGGTGTCTCAGTGATATCGAGCCTCGCTGTTTTTGTTCTAGAACTTTCAGAGATTATTTTTTTGCGGTGCCACCCTCTCGTGTTTGTTGTTGTCCCTTCTGTCACCTTGCCTTGGGAGTTACTTCTTTTCTGTCTTGCTAAACCTTGAGCTGAATGCTGAGTTGATTTCTGTTTACTCTTTCTTTGCTTCTAGCCCACGCTGTTTAGGAAGACAGGTGTTTTTGATGCCCTGTGTGGCAGGTTTTGCTTTCCTTCCTTTTTCCTACTTAGGTCATTACATGAATTTTATTGCATGGTAGTCAGCGATCCTGAGCTCTGGATCTCTTTTCTTTCTCTCAGTCTCTGTTTAGTTCAGGAGATTTTAGCATTCCCTACCGCCCATGTTGTAGAAGACACGACACACTCTTGCCAAGCATATGTATGGATGCTTGCCCTGAGAAAGGTGACTGATGGACCCTCGGGGAGCTGTGTGTAATGTACAGCTCTTGCTGTCTGCTGCGGAAAAGGCTCATATACATATTTGATCGTTGAGTTTACACCGACCTTGCCTGCTGCTTCTAAATAAACTGAACATCTCCCTGGGATTTCATTGACTATTAACAAATCACTCCTCTGCAGTCTTTCCCACGGCTCTGTTTCTTGTATGACCAGTCCCATGTGAGCCAGATGGGCCCCAGCAAAGCTGCTGTATGTGGGGGAATAAGGCATAGCTTGGCTGCAATGTAGTCTTTGCCCTGATGGAAATAAACCCTGGTTTGCTGGTCAGTTATGCCTCCAAAAGGTTCTTCAACGAGGGCCACCACACGCTGGATCCTGCGGCATCTCAAGGCCAGAAATAGAAAAGACTCCAGATTTCAATAATGTGAGACTTCCGTTGTTGAAGTTCCGTGCAGCATGAGCGTCTGTGCTCCAAGTCTCTCCCCTCCCCATAACCTCAAAGGCAGGAAGACCCTTCTCAGTTTCTCCTGTCGGCCCTGTGCTCAGCAGATGTCCAGCCCCCTGTGGTGTCTGTGGAGTCCTCAGCCAGGAGAATCCAAGTCAGCAGCGTGGGGGAGGGGGCGTTGAGGACATAGACCTGTCTGAGTCATTCTTTGTATTACCACCGTCTCTAAGATATGGTGTTTCCCAGGGTCCGGAGCCCACAGAGTGATCTATAGCTGTTGCTCCATGTGTCTTCACTGACTGCTAGTGATGAGAAGCAGCTGCTCGCTGCTCCTGCTAACTCATGCATTTCCATATTTCTCTCTCTCTCTTTTTTTTCTGTAAAGCAGTCCATCCCCCTGAGGAGACTCCCACGTCTGAGCAGCTGAGGTTCCAGGCCTGATCTACAACCCAATGCTTCAACCCCATGCTTCCCTGCTTGTTTCAGCTTGGCCACGGCTGGGCCCCAGGTCAGCTGGGCACTGCCAGCCCTGTGAGAATAGCAGAGGCTGCCTGGGGACTCTCACTATGGCACTGGAGAAGACAAGAGGAGGTCACCCTGAACTGTGACAGTCAGGGAAGAGCAGAACAAACTGATGAGCAAATGTTCTCTCAAGCATCCCTGCCTTCCCCCGATTGTCATGGTCTCCTTTATTCCTCTCCTAAAATACCCACACATGGCCCACATGCCTCATACACATGCCATGAATGCACACATACCCATATTCATACCACATCGCATGTAAGCCATAAAAATGCACATCCACGCACCGCAAAAATATGCAACAGGCGTGTGAACATGCACATCACGCACATCATATACATCTCACATGCGTATACATGCCATACATATTCAATGCCATTTAACCCACTCCCACAGATAAACCATACATGAAAACACCCTTCTATACCAAACAGTAAAAAGTAAAAGACTTGTACTATTCCAGGTGCAGAATCTCTGCCTCCGGCCGGCAGATACAGATGTGAGCTCTCAGCTGTTCCCGCTGCCACGCCTTTGCTCTGCCATCACGGATTTTAGCCCTCTGCAACCATATGTCCAACTACATGATTTCTTTGATAAGTTGCTGCAGTCATGGCGTTTTATCGCGGCAATAAAAACCCCGATAGAGTAGGCAGTCACTTTTTCTCATTTTCTTAGCTCCTTGAGAGTTCTGTATGATGTATTTTGATTGTGTTCCAGCTGAGAAGCTACTGGAAGCTGATAGCTGCTGGGAAAGGGAAAAGTCTGTTTTCTTAAGAGTGAGGCCCATGGTGGGGCAGCTACACACATCCAAGAGGATCTGGGCGCTACAGACTGTATTTGATGTGGCAGGGGACACACAAAATCGAATGGGTTCAGAGAAAGGTGGATCAGGAGGATTGGGGGGAGTGAACATGACCAAATGCTCTACCTGTTAAAACTGCTACTTTTGTTAGGTATTTACAGCCAGGCTGTCACGATACAAACATCCTACCTGTTTCTGTGCCTTCTCTGTGTGGCCCTCCTTCCTGTTGCTGCTATTTAGTACAGCGGTGAGGCTTCGTGCTTAAAGAGGAGCACCTGAGTGGGATCAGTAGGACTGACCCCAGCATCCTGACTCCCTTCTCAGTCCTCTTTGGGGACCCCAGCTTCTGGTCTTCACAGATAAAGCCAGGCCTCCTCCACTACAGGGCCTTCACACTGCTCTTTTGGGGGTGTCAGGTGTGCTTTTCTCTGCTATAGTTTTAGAGAGAGCCGCTCACTTTGGTCACGTTCCTTCCTGACCCCCAGCTCCCCTTCTTCTTATCTCCCTTTCTGACTTTGGTTTTCCTCTGTGCTATTTTCCACATATAGTTTAATCAAAACTAATGAAGGACTTCTTTTATCTCTCTCTCTCTCTCTCTCTCTCTCTCTCTCTCTCTCTCTCTCTCT
>JABTXL010021416.1:1995560-2117660 GCA_025134845.1 Neodon shergylaensis
CTCTCTCTCTCTCTCTCTCTCTCTCTCTCTCTCTCTCTCTCTCTCTCCCTGGAATAAGGGATTAAGAGTTTTGTCTATTTGCTCACCGTTCCAACTCCAAATCCAGGCATGGTACCCGATACACTGTATTCAGTAAATGTTGGTTTAGCAAATAAGTAACAGGTTTGAGGCCCAATTGTTGGTAGACTCTGAACCAAAGACAGGGCCGCACTGGTGGCAATGGGAAGACCAAACTGATCAGCTGTAAGTTCATGGCATTTCTTACAGTGACCACTGGCTGGCATCTGTGATGATCAGTCTCTGTGGGGCTTTAGGCTGGAGCCTCTTTGAACTGGGTTTCAGTGTATGTTAGAGGAGGAAGGGGCCTGTCAAATATATGATACAAAAGAGAGTGTTGAAAGAAGTTAAATGGGAGCAACACCAGGTATTTATTTTGGAAATCTAGAAATGTAGCTTAAGTTTTACTAGCTACATTTCCAAGTGATAACTCTGTGTGTTAGGTGTGTGTGCGCACGCGTGTATGTGTATGTATTTATCTATATGTCTGTGCTTATCTGTGTGTAAGTATGTTTAGGATGTGTGTGCACATGCATGAACCATATTCTTACCTGCATGATGTCTCACACAGAACATATTCTGAATGGAGAATGCTTGATGTAGAGCCTTCCACACGGGCCTGACCACAGTGCTCGGGCTGCAAGGAGCCCCCTTGACCCTACATCCCTTCGCTTGTCAGCATTTGGATTCAATTTGGCAGATGCTACAGACTTTGATCATCAAGCTAGTCACATTTTTGGCATCTTGGGGCCCACAGACCCCAATTCATAACCAAGAGACCTTGGTGGACTCCCACAGCTGGTCAAGACCCCGTGTCACACACCGTAGCACAGAAGCTGCTCTTAGATGTTTCCCAGTGGCCCCATCACAGTCCTTCCACACTCATCCCTGCCTCCTGCATGCTGTTCATCTGAGAACACACCCCCACCACCACCGCAGGAGAGGTTACTACTTCATCCACCCCTTTAGGGAAAACAGACTGTGAATGGTTTATTTTTGTCAGGGGAAAGAGAGTCACAGCAGGGGCGAGGACCCTTCCCTCTCTCCTGAAGGAATCATCTGGAAGGATTGATTTTCCAAAAGCCCCACTGAGCCATGCTTTCCCATGGTCACTGCACGCCAGTCAGTTTTCTCTTACCACAACTTAGAAATAAGAAAGTTTTTTGTCGGTCTAGAAATTGCAGTGAGTCTGGGCAGTCGGAAGCTTGTGGTGAGGCTCCTGACTAGAGCATGTGATGGAAGATCTCATCAGTAACTAGGGAGTAAAATGGGAAGATACAAGGGTAGAATACTGTGGGCTCCTTCCAGGGCAGGCTACTGCCATCTAAAGACCTCCGGCTGGCCTAGCCCCTTCCAGGTCTCACTCCACCCCCTGGTATCAAGGTACTTGTTACTTTTCTCATTGGTGTGACAAAAAGGGACCTAAGGGAGGATTTACCCTGGCTCACAGTTTAAGGAAACAGTACATTCCAGTGGGGGAAGGCTTGGCAGCAGAAGCAGCAGGCAGTGATCACACGGTGTCTGCAGTCCAGAAGAATGCTGGTACTCAGTGTTGCTTTCTCCTTCTTTCTTATTGTTTCAACTGGGACCTCAGGCAGTGAGATGAGTCGAGGCGGCCCGCCCCTCATTGACTGGGTCATCTCTCTTCAGATAAACCTCTGTGGAAATTCACAGACACAGAGGTACATCTCCTAGGTGACTTCAAATGTTGACAATGGGAGCAGAGCATCACAACTATCTTTGGGGCCAAACTGCAATTCAAGGCTATTTGGGAGACATTCTTGGTCTAAACCTGCTCAGCTTGCTTACTATCTCAGAGGTGCTCCGAGAAGTCTGCTTCATCCAGCAACAGCCCTGGTGTAGAAGATTCTGGCCTCTGCTGTGTCAACGGGAGTGTTAGTCGCCGCCTACATCACCTGGTTGTCATGCTGTGTTCTTCTTGGACTGTCTAATTTGTGAGCACATCACTTCCTCTGCTGCCTTACAGGGGCAACCTGTGGTTTCCTCCATGGGGAACACAGGGCTGTGCTGTTGAGATTGTAGATTAGTACTCTGAGAAGCAAGATGGACAGGAGAGCGCAGATCTTGGAGCCAGCCTGATTTCTCGAGAAGCAGAGGTGAGACCATCTTTTCTTCCTCGCTCCTATTTTTGCCAGTTCTGCCAGGGGCCTTCAGAGTAACAGGGGGCAGACCCTCTCTAGGATGGATGCTGAGATTTTTTTTCCAGTTTGGTAAAATAAGATCCAAAGTCATGGATGGCATTAGGTTTAGAGCTTGAAAATGTGTCCACTAATCAGACCCACGTGCTCGTGGAGCAAGAAGGCGACATAAAGAGAGAAAAGCCTGCAGCGTGTCTGCAAAGCATCAAGGCCAAGGTGACAGATGCTTGCTCAGCTCCTTCCGGGATGGCCAAGAGATCTTGTTCAGGGGCGGTGGGTGCATCCAGCAGTGTGCACATGTGTTTCCCTGGCCTTACCAGCATATGTTCGCAATTTGTAAAGATCATTTCCTCTTTTCCAGGGTGTGGATTTTTATGACTTTTACAAGAACTATGTGTGATGTCTCTCTGTCATAGTATACATCTAAACCTCAGCAACGGATGAAGCCAAAGCCATCTCTAGGTGTTTAAGGACGTGGACAGTACCGGCTAATGGCAGAGAGTTCATGTGAGTGTCAGGGAACACAGCAACAGAGCATGGTCTCCTGTGCTGTTACTGTGTCTCCAAGGCTTATTGTCACCATACCACAGAACACGTTAGGAGTCTGGGGCTCTATCTAGTTCATTGTATCAACAAAACCTATAGTGACCCAATCAAGGGAGTCTCCCCAAACTTCAGGGCTTCTTTCATCAGCTTCCACAATAAAGAACTCTGCCTCTGGGTTGGAGAGATGGTTCAGTGGTTAAGAGCACTGCCTGCTCTTTCAAAATTCCTGAGTTCAATTTCCAGCAACCACATGGTGGCTCACAGCCATCTGTAATGAGATCTGCTGCCCTCTTCTGGCCTGTAGGAATGCATACAGGCAGAACACTGTATACTTAATAAATGAATAAATCTTAAAAAAAATAACTCTGCCTCTGATTTAAACCAACAGGAGGAACCCAATGGACACATTGAAGCTACCCAAGAGAGAAGCTGGACACATCTGTTTGGGAGGAGAACAGTCTTCCTAGGCCAGGCAGAGTGTCAGACAGTGTGGGGGTTATCAAGAGTTACTAAGTCTGCTGAACAGGAGACCTGCTCTGTGCTGTGCTGTGCTCTGTTCTGTGCTGTGCTATCCAATGCTGTGATGTGAGGCGGTGCTGTGCATATCCAAAATGCAACTGGTCCTGATCCGTTGCGAGGAAGTGTCTGTGGAGCGCTGATGTCTTGCTATCTGCATCTCTGCCCCTCCACACCATCTCCGCTCTCAGATAAAACTGACACCTGAAGATCTCTGAAAGATTTCAATGTACATTCGTGGCACCACATCCAATCAGAATTGAAGATGCTATAGCCTGTGGAAGTGTGACACACCTCAGAGACAGCAGGTGCCCCAAACTGTCCTGCCTTCGATCTCTGAAAGAATGGGGGTTGGGAGAAGGAGAAGTTGGTCAGGCCTGTACTGGGAGCAATTTCGCAAGCAATCTGCAGTGTCTATTTTATTTGGACTCCAGGGGCTGGTAACTCGAGCTGAACACAGACCATGATTCTGGTTCACACATCGTAATCACAAAGCATGCTTGACAGTGAACCTGCCCACTTCTTGACCTAGTTACTAGGCCCCAGTTCCCACACTCTGAGCACACTACAACCCCACTTTGCCACTGGGAGACATTATATATTCGCTTTAATACACACACACACGCGCACACACACACACACACACAAAGCGACACACACCCACACATTTTCTTTAAAGGGGCAGGACTGTCCCCCCAACTGATTGCAACTTTTTCAAGGCAGTTGACTATTTTGCAAACATCTTTTCATGTGTGCTTTGCCCAGCACTTCCCCCGGGTACAGTTCCTGCTCCACTACATGGCACAGTTCCTGGGTCAATCCTAGATGAGCTTTGGTAGCTCATGAAGTCGAGGCCTGGGACCTCTCATTCCAAGGCTCTGATCCTCCTCCTTTCTTTCTGATTCCATGTCGCTATTCCTGACAGGGCCTTATGAGACATGCCATCCCCTTCCCCACTGTTTTCCTTATAGGCAGAAGCTGCTGGTTTGCTTCCCGGCTACCCCGCAGCTCAGACCCGAAATCACCACACAGAGACTGTATTAATTAAATCACTGCTTAGCCTTATCCAATAAGAGCTCTAGCTTCTTATTGGATAGCTCTTACATCTTAATTTAACCCATTTCTAATAGTTTATATTTTACCACAAGGCTCGTGGCCTGCTGGCAAGTTCTAGCTACTGGCTTGCATCTTTCTTGTTGGGTGGCTCCATGGTGTCTCCTTCTTTCTCCCAGCATTCAATTTAGTTTTCCCTGCCTAGTTCTACTCTGCCCTATCACAGGCCAAGACAGTTTCTTTATTCATTAACCTATAAAAGCAACACATATACAGAAGGACTTTCCACACCATTTCCTGACTGGTTTTTATGTCAGCTTGACACAAACTAGAGTCATCTGAGAGGAGGGAACTTCAGGTGAAGAAATTCTTCCTTAAGATCCAGCTGTAGGCAAGCCTGTGGGGTATTTTCTTAATTAGTGATTAATGTAGGAGGGCCCAGCCCATTGTGAATGAATCACCCTGCACTTGTTGTCCTGGGTTTTATAAGAAAGCAGGCTGAGCAAGGCATGAGAAGCAAGCCAGTAAGCAGCACCCCTCCATGGCCTCTGCATCAGCTCCTGCCCCCAGGTTCTTGTTCTGCATGAGTTTCTGCCCTCACTGCTTTTGATGATGAACTGCTTTATGGAACTGTGAGGGAAATACACCCTTTCCAGCCCAAGTTGCTTGTGTTTCATCACAGCAATATCAACCCTAACTAAGACTCTTGTGGTATTTGTTTATCTGTTCCACATATCTCCCTTCCATTCCTTTTCATTCTTTTCTTCACAGAAGTGAGATCACCCGGCCTGGTCACCTTGACAGAACATCTTAAGTCAAATGCCCCTTTTTAATTTTAAATATTTGTTTATATATATATTTGTGTGTGTGTGTGCATGTAGGTGCACTTGCCCAAGGAGTTCAAATGAGAGTGTTGGATCATCTAAAGCTGGAGTTAGAGGCAGTCACAAGCTGTCAGATGTAGGTGCTGGGTATTGCAAGATCAGCCAGTGGCCTTAACAGCTGAGCTATCTCTCCAACCCAATTAAATGCTCTGTAGACTCAAAGAAACAATTCCCCACTGCCCACATACACCTGCCTGGTCTTAGTGGGTTCAAATCCTGGAAACAATGGGCCCCAAGTGTCATACCGAGCTTCCAGTATCTTCATCTAGATAAGGATAAAACTGCCATGTCTCTGGTAGGAAAATGCTGGCTTCCAGGTTGTGGAGGTAGAGTCCCAGGATCAAAGGTCCTTTGATGTGGGAAGGTCATTTGTCAATCTGTTGTTTCATTGGTTAATCAATAAAGAAAACTGCTTGGTCTGATAGGTCAGAAAATTAGGTAGGTGGAGTAGACAGAACAGAATGCTGGGAAGAAGGGAAGTGAGCCAGATGCCATGGTGCTCCTTTCCAGGGCAGACGCGATGAAGCTCCAGCCCAAGCTGGACATAGGCTAGAATCCTTCCCGGTAAGCTACTGCCTCATGGTGCTACACAGATTACTAAACATGAGTTAAGCAAGATATGAGAGTTAGCCAGTAAGAGGCTAGAGCTAATGGGCCAAGCAGTGTTTAAATGGATATAATTTGTGTGTTGTTATTTTGGGACATAAGCTAGCCAGGCGGCTGGGAGCTGGGTGGCAGGAATGCTGCCTGCAGCCCGCTGCTCCTTCTACAAATGGCGCTCAACATGGGACCCAAACCCACGATGCTGAGATTAAGAGTCTCATGCTCTACCGACTGAGCTAGCCGGGCGGCCAGGAGCTGGATGGCAGGAATGCTGCCCGCAGCCCACCGCTCCTTCTACAGTTTTTGATCTTGGCTTCAGTTGAGAAGCCCTGGGGGCCTTTGAACACCTCCCTTCTTCCACACTCAAGCCTTTCCAAGACCAGATAAACCACAATCATTGGTACGATATAGCAGAACTGAGAACTGTCTATGTTGTTATAGAGGAGATGGAGAGCTTGGGGCCAGGCCAGGAGATTCTGCCCCAGTGAAGGATCAGATGCAAAGGCCTGTGTAGATGGTTACAAAGCACGCTGGCACCTCTTCTAAGCCTTCCCAAAGTTTTCTAAAAACCAAAAGTACACCCTTAAAACTTGGAAGAGCAGAAAGCAAAGGTGTTCACCTGGATAGTCACTGCTCTAAACTGCCTACATGCTGAGGGTTCTATTTACACAATGCTTTCTCTAGTTTTTAGCAGTGAAGGTGACTGAGGACTCAGCTTCTGGATTTGCAAGGCTAGCTAGCTTGAAAAAACACACTCAATTCAGATGGATTTACTCCAGAGCAGTACAGAGCATTTTCCAATCTGCTCCTAGATTTATGGGTTTCATCTCGGATGCAAACAATTAGCAAAACAATTTCTGGTTTATTTTAATGACTTGATGCTTCTTGAAAGGCTGCCACCCTGGGCCTTTCCCCTGGGAACAGTCATGAAACTACCCATCTGGGAGAAATCCCCAAGGCTTTGTTCTGTAGCAATGTCCTCAGTACTGAGACTTCTCGAGGAGGCTTGTTAAGACTCAAGTAATAAACACACTTTACTGGGTTCAGGAAGTAAACAACTCACAAGTCCCAAGAAGTTCCCGAGATTACAGGATTCATCAGGCTCCTCCCTGGAGTTATACAAGCAGTTACAAATGCTCAGGAAAGATGACTCTGATGGGCCCACAGGTTACAAAGCCATGCAGGGATCCCCAGGGACTCATCTCCCATGAGCTGTCATCCATGTTGCAGTAGGGTTCTTGGTGACGGAGTGGCCTTTGAGTCACCCACACCCCTGTAAGTAACCCCAATAAACTAGTTCACTAAGCTAGTCTTCAATGTAATATGTTTTTTTTTGTCTGTTGTCCATGCCCTATCTGTGAAGAATAGACATTTCATCACCTCTCCCCAGGGACAGTCACATGACAGTCATTCACTTACTTCCTAGTCATTACTATCTTGTTTTAATTTCTTCTAAGAACTTTGGCTAGTGACTGGCTGGCTGAGGCTCTTCCTTCTGCATGTTAATTAGATATGTTAGGTAATGCTTGGATCTGGTTGCTTGTTTTTGAAGTTCATTAACAGAGAAAATTACTATTCTTCAAGAGAGAGTGAAAGTCCTTCAGGCATGCCCTATGAGTTCCACAATGGAATATAGGATCATGTGTTGGTGGGAGCTGCGGGCTGTGTTCCACCCGGCTCCCAGCCGCCTGACTAGCTTATGCCCAGAAATAACAACACACAAATTGTATTCTTTTAAACACTGCTTGGCCCATTATATCTAGCCTCTTCTCAGCTAACTCTTGCACCTGGACTAGCCCATTTCTAATAATCTGTGTAGCCCATGAGGTGGCTTACCAGGGAAGATCTTAACCTATGTCCATCCTGGGTCGGAGCTTCATCGCGTCTGCCCCAGAGAGCAGAGCTAAGGTGTATGAGCTCACTTCCTCTTCCTCCCAGCATTCTGTTCTGTTTACTCCACCCACCTGTGTTCTAACCTATGAGGCCAAGCAGTTTCTTTATTAATTAACCAATGACCTTCCTCCATCAATCATGCTTCTAGTAACAGGGGACAATATGGGGGTCTCTCGACTAGGACTTTATGTAGAGAAGAAACTTTGAGCCATGTGTGTTTTGTGTGGTATACCAAAAGTGTAAGAGAGAGGACTGCTAGAAAGAGCTGGCATGTTTCATATAAAGCTACGTCTGAGTCAAAGCACGTGTGCTAAAGGCGGCTTTCGTCATGGTGGGTTGGATAGTTGTTCCCATGATGAGTTGGCTAGTGTGTGCTGTGTTGCGCTCCTTTGGGGACAGACTAGGAACAGGAGCAGTGTGAACTTGACATCAAGTGTTAGAATTTAATTTTTAAATTATTATCATGTGTGTATAATGATTGCATGTGTGTGTGTACAAGTGTGTATGCACGTGCCATGGCTTATGTGTGGAGTTTAGCAGATAACTTTTGGCTTATATAGCAAGCACTTCCGTCTTCTGAGCCAGCTCACGAGCCTGACAGCAGATATTTTAGCCAAGCTCACATCAGCTTTCAGGAGTGAACAAAGGCAGACATCTTGGGGAGAATTTTCCACTTTTGTCACGCGGTGTCCCTCGAGTCTTGCTAAGGACAGGACAAAGCATGGGTAAGGATGCCGAGAAGGACAGATGTGAACTTCTTCAGCTTCCTGTTGTTGGGGTCGTTAAGACGCTTTGAGAGCGCTGTCCAGGACAGCTGTGCTGTTGGAGCTGAGCACACCTTCTCTGTTGCCCTGCAAGTCCCTCACACCCGGGACGCACACACAGCCTTCTCCCTTACCATAGTTCTTGATTTCCTGTCAAGGGGCCGAGCCAACAGAGCCAAGAGTCCAGATGTTCCCACCACTTCCAGCAGCAACCCCGCCCCTCCCACACCTGTGCTGGGACCTTGGGCTCCAGGGAGAAGCATCTTCTCAGTGCACGCATGCATGACCCCAGTTGGAGACAGGAGCATGAGACACCTTGCTCCTTCTCAGTGAGCAGCAGACTCTGTACCAGGAACGGGGTGTGTTTTATTTCCTTCTCAGATCTCCTTCCCTTGGGCCTTTGCTGTGTCTTTGCATCAACAGTGCAACACACATAGGGGGAGGCCCACCACCTTTCCCTTTAGATACAGGAAAGCATGGAGATGCTCAGAACCTCTTCAGAAAGCAGAACCTCCAGCAATACACTGACATTTGGACTACAAATTGGACACCGAGTGTAACTGTAGGCAGAGGACAGGATGTGCCGTGGGACTGGCCCCTGCCTTCTCTGTTGACTTTGGTGACCAGAGGGCTTAGAAATTAAGTCTGCATCTCAATACGAATGCAGAGGGTCAGCTTCGGATTGGGGGACTGAAGAAAGATGAGCAATTCCCTTCTCCACAGACATGCACGAAAAAGCTGGAACTGGCGAGCCGGCTCCCTGAGGTTCTCCATGGCTTTCCTCCCTAAATGAGCTTGAATCAGGGAGGATGCTCAGGAACATCCATTGGGCTTAACCATGGTCACAGAAGTATATACGGGGCACATACGGGGAGAAGGCCACATGACCTTGGAGGCAGTGATGGAAGGAAGCCAACCCCAAGTCAACACTGGAAGCTGGAATCGGGGAGGGGAGGCTTCTCTGCAGCTTCCAGAGAGATGGAAGCCTTGTTCCTATCTTGGTTTTAGTCTGTTGATACTTATTTCAGACTTCTGGTCTCCTTGTTATTTTAAGCCGAAGAAGATATGGCAGTTCATTGCAGAAGTTACAGAAGCCCAAGGGGATCAAACAGAATAGGCCCTGGGATGGAGCCAGATCCTGGGCCAAAAACACACCCTGTGTCAGAGACCAGGAAGTCAGTCAGTCAGACAGACAGACAGAAAAAGATGGAAAAGTGGGATAGAGCCAGGGTCTCCTTTCTCATGGGCTCCAATGCACTTCAGTTCTCTCTCAAAATAGAATTTTCCTCTTTATGTTCCCAAGAATCGTATCCGAGAATCGTATGACCTGGACACAGAGATGTGGTTCCATCTCAGCACAGATTGGTCCTGGGGGAGCTGCATGCTTCCCAACCTGCAAGGATGCAGACAAAGCCAATGGCTCTCCCCAATGCCCAGTCATGAAGCTGACTCTTCAAGAGGAAGGCTGTGTCCCATGAGGGAGAAAGAGTGAGGTACCTGAGTTGACAGGAGCTAGTGGCAGAACCCACGCCCCAGCTCTGAGGCAGCAGTGCTGGTGGCTCACAAGTGTCGTCCTGTGTTAGTCACCATTCACCACTGTGACAATCACTTCATGTCTACATCTTAAGAGGAGGATTTAGGTTCATGGCTTCAGATAGAGTGGGTACCATTGCTGTGGACCTGTGACAAAACAGAGCGTAATTATAGAGGTGGGAACCATGTGGAGGAGCAGCTCAACACAGGGCAGCCAAGAAGCAGGGGTGGGCAGGACAAGACGGGCCTCTGGTACCCACTTCTTCCAATCGGACCGTCTCCTAACAGTCCATTTGGTTATGGACTTGTTAGTTGGGTAATTCATTGGTGAAGTCAAAGTCAGAGTTCTCGGCGGATCGGACCACTGATGAAGCCGGAACCCTCAGTGGGTTGGAGCAGTGATGAAATTGGAGCCCTTATGATCCATTCACCTCCCAGCCGTGCTACCAGCTGGGGATGAAAACTCCAACACATGAGGCCATTGGGGGAACACTTCATGTTGGAGTTTGAAAACGAAACATCACTCCTATGCTCATGTTTTCAACACTTCAATCCAAGCTGGTGGCACAATTTTTGGAGGACATTGAAGGAGGTGGGACGTAGCTGATTGAAGGTCACTGAGGGGGGGCTCTAGGGAGCATCTTTGCTTTAATCCCTTTATCTCCATCTCCCTGCTTCCTCTCACATGCTCTTACCACCACGGCATGCTCCCCAAGATCATGGGACTGAGCAACAACGGCTGAACCCTGTAAAACCACAAGCTGGTATAAATCTTTCCTTCTTCAAAGTCTTTATAAGGGATTTGGTCCCAGTGATAAGAAAAGAGAAATAATAACCTCACATCTAAGCCATCTCTAAAAAATTCTATCCATTCCCCTTTATGCCTCATACCTCAGAGTAGGGGAGTAGAGACATTAGTTGACTCCCAAGGGAACTTGCCTCATGAGCTTTTCTGAGGCCTTCCTCTGTCCTGGAGATTTTGCCTTGAGGCGCGTGAATTTCCCAACAGGCCCCTAGGTTCTCCTGCCTGATGTTGCTCTCAGACTTCTCACGGAATTGTGAAGTTAAGTAAACTCCTCTTCAGCAACACAAGAGGTGGGTGGGTGCGAGGCAACAAACAAAAACACTTGATGGTTCCTAGCAGCTGTGGGCAGGACCCAGAAACTGAGAGCTGAGGTGGGAGCAGGTGACTGCTGGGGACTTCTTGCTGAGCCTATGAATGATGACAGGAAACCCTACCAGACTTCCGGTGGGGAAGGCTGCTTCCAAAGACGTGTGTCCTTTCTTCAAAGGCAGACCTGCGAGATCTGCTCCCCAAGAACATTCTCCCTTTTGCCAAGATTGGACAACAGTTCCGCTCTGTCCTTTTGCTCCTCTGTGCGGAACTGATTTCCAGTCATGGGATGGAGAAAGTATTTGACCTTAATGCAATAACCCATCCTATCCCCTAGAAGACTCTTCTTGCTTCACATGCCAACAAGATAAACACTTCCATGCTCCAAGTGGAGGATCTTCCAGGCAGAAATAGCTGCTCATTATGTTTGCTGCCCCAAAACTTGTGGTGACAATCCCCAATGGGAAGTTCCGAACATTTGTGGGGTGGGTGAAAGATTAAGAACAAATGTCTTGGCTGTGTGAGCTGTCAAAGCCCCAGGGACACGAATGCGTCCATGGGATTCGGGTGATGACTCAGCCCAGGGTCAGTGAAAAATTGCTGAAAAAGAGGTGGCAGGGTGGGTGACTCAGCTTCAGAACCTCCCAGGAGCAGATAGACATGGGACCACCAAGATTTGTAACCCGCAGCTCCAAGAAAGTGCAGAGCAGGGTGACATGCTATGAGCATCATGAGATCTTCTTTTATCTAAGAGCTGGTTGCTGTTAGAAGGTTGTGGGTTTAGACTTGTCCAAATTCTCCAGAAAGGTACGGAACTAGAAAGCTGTGGCTGCATGGAAAAGTTGATTTTATTCCCCAAAGCCAAGCAAACCTTGGATATAGCGGCCTCTGAGACTGTATAGAACTTTCTAGAAGCTCAACAATCATCACAATTTCAACAAGGGCTATGCTTCCCATAAAACAGACTGCTTGGGTCCTCTTAGGGTGTTCCATGTTCAGTTGACCCACTGGCAATGTGTGTGGCCCTGCAGGGAAAGGACACAAGGTCCTGGATATCTCTCTGTAAGGGCTCAGGTGAGCACCATAGGGCCATGGAAAAACCAGCTCAACTCTGAGTTCTGCTCCCAAATTTCAGCTTTGCAGAGAAGGAAGGAGAAAAAGGTGTTTAGCCATTGAATGACGCTCTCAGCCTTTGTTTGTCTATTGCCACACTAGAGGCCCATGCCAGCCAGCAGGGCAGTGACAGGAAATACCAGCGTGCCAAGTGGGACTAAGAGCACTCCTGTGAGCACTTGGTGTTGACTTGAGACTCTGGCACTGTCCAGGTTCAGTGGGCAGGGGGTGATTGACATGGCTGTGGGTGGGAGTTGGTAGCACAACCTGGAGGAGAGAACTCACTGGGCTGGGTCTTTGCTTCCACCCAGACTCCACTCATTAGTGCAGAAACAGCAAACACCCTTCTGCTTTCCAAGTCCTTAAAGACCTGCTGTAGCAAGAGGCTTTATACTGTCTGATTGTCCCATATTATCTGCAAGTGTCTGTAGAGTTCTCCCTAATACCTTCTCTGGCAGATCGCATCCACTCCAGTGCTGCGACCCTTCAACTCCAGCTTTTGGACCCACCCACTCCAGCTCCTGGACACATCCACTCCAGCTCCTGGACCCATCCACTCCAGCTCCTGGACCCATCCACTCCAGCTCCTGGACCCATCCACTCCAGCTCTTGCACTCATCCACTTCAGCACTTGAAGCTTTAGGGTCTACTCATTATCTAACTGAGTTCTCCTCAGGAAAAGATCTCAACTCGGGTTTCACATGCCATCAAGTGAGCCAACCTTGTACTGATCTGGCAGATCTATTGCAGAGTGTGCACTTTGTGACCTGAGACCCTGGTCACCAGGAATACCACCAGTGAAATACTCTTGAGCCCTGGTGCATGCCTCTTTCACCACAGGTGACAGATAAAAGGGAGGACAGGGTATACTCGCTGCTGAAATGGAAGATCAGGAAGGGGGTTATGTTGGCATGTCAAAGAATGCCACTCAAAAAGGGCCACCTGAGCTGAGATGCCAAGGCTGAAGGGCTGTGGTGGCTGCCCTCCACGCATGCTCTGGGAATGAGGATTTCATTCAGCATTTTACAGAGTCACTCTGTCACTGCGTAGTTCAAGCTGCCAGAGGTCAGCACACCATGCTAATTGAAACCATTGAGAATTTGCTCCTGGTTGTCAGGCGTCCAGGGCTTCAGTTCTCTGTGGATGGTGTCAGATGGGCACAAAGGAAGATTATAGCTCTGAACAAAAGGCCCCACCTCCTTAGAGTCCCAGAGGCCAGAGTGAGGAGAGAAAAGCACAGGAAATGAGGGAGTCTGAGGGCCAGGCACGGAGACCCTCATGTCAGAGGATCTGCCTCAGCAAGCTCTTCTGCTTGCTGGGTGTTAGCCTGTGCCCTTCTTGGCTTCATGACAGAGAGACAGCATGAAGGTGGTCAGGAAATGTGGACCATACTTGAAACTTAGACCATAAACCCTTGGGCTGTCCTGAGCTCTGTCATGTGTTGCTTCTGTCTTTGAGAGGGTGGCTTTGTGTCTGTGAACCTCGTTTGCATAGGTGGATTATGCAGCAGACTTGGGGCTGTCAGAATGCCCTGTGGGTGTGTGGTTAGCACACCCTATACAGGACTGTCAAGTGTGGGCGCTGAGGAACTAGTCACATCCCACTACAATCTCTACAAGTTGCGTCAACCTAAGCATAGCTTCAACTTCACTGGAGAAACACGGACACTGGGGTCTGGGGAAGTAACTCAGTAAGGTGCTTGCCATGCAATCAAGAGGGCCTCAATCCCCAGCACCCACAGAAGAAGTAGGATTTGGTGGTGCTTGCTTCTATTCCCAGCTCAGAGGAGCAAAGACAGGTGGCTCCTTGGGGCTCCCTGGGCAACCTCAAGCCCCAGGTCTCAGTTCTCCTGAAGAATTACAGCAGAGATAATTACAGAATTACCTCTACCTTCCTCATGCACAAGAAGAAGGAGAGAGGGAGAGAGACAGACACATACAGAGAGAGAGAGAGACGGACAGACAGACAGAGACAGAGAGACAGAGAGAGACAGAGAGAAAGAGAGACAGAGACAGAGAGAGAGAGAGAGAGAGAAATCTAGAAGTTGTAGAGCCTAGGTATTATTTTTATTATTTCTGTTTTAGATGAGGGTAAAAAAACCCTCTCTTTGTGAAGTACAAACATACAGAGACTTTGTTAACCAATGGAATAAAGAAGTCAAAATAAGCAATTAAGGCTCACAAGTACTTTCTTAATTTATGTCACAGAGACAAGAGACATTTATAGTAAATGGATGAATCTTCAAACACAAAATACTTAATTCTGAACTTGAGCACAGTGGACGCCCTGCTGTTAGCGGTTTCCCGTACTTCTCCTCACACACCTGTGATGCCATCTGCCCCGCATGACACGAACATGTGACAGACAGGTCTGGAAGTCGGCCTTCCAAGGCTCCTGGCAGCAGAGCCAATGGACCTGGTGTTAGGATGTCTTTACAGTGCCTATATTCTCTGTCTCTGATTTTACACCAAGCACATGGGCTCCACCTACAAGGTGATATCTGGCACTGCTGCCCAGTTAGAATGCAAGGAGAGGGGTGGACCTGGATGCGTAGGCTCAGAGTGTCAGCACGTGAATTCTGCTGGTTGTAACTGTGTTAAACTGGCGGAGTCAGAAGCTGCATGTGGGAAGACTTCTGGAGACCTAGCTAGGGAGAGCTGTGAGCAAGGCCTTCTTCTTAACATCTGGCATGTTCCCCTTGTGTCCTTGTGCCATCTGGAAGCTTCGGCTGCAAGCAGAGGTGACCGTCCCCAGGTTATCCTCATCTTCTGTTTCCACACCGTTTCCTCTGTCACTCAAAGAGCACAGACTTGATGGTAACAAACCTGAATACCGACAATCTAGTGTCTTCTTGACTTTGATGAATCACACAACTATATATTGCATAGTAGCACTGCATCGCAAACCACCCCAGGCTTCTACGGATATCTACACCAATGCTCATGAATCTATAAACAATGCACAGCTGGGCTGGCTAAACCTGGACTCAGCGAGCATCCTTCCTTCCGGCTGTGTGAGTCAGTCCCCCTCGGGTCTACTGCTGTGTTCTGTTCAGGGTCTGGACTGAAAGGGAAGCAGCCACCGCTAAATCTTTTAGTAGCAGGTAACAGTGTATGACAGACAACTGGACCACACATGCACAGTGACAGCTCACACTCCATTGGCTAAAGCACGCTCAGGGGCTAGACCCATGTTGTGAAGCGAAGATAAAAGCTGGATGGGAAGACATAGGTGAATGTTAGTGAACAACAGTCCAAGTTCTCAGACTGCCTGAAGCTCGTCTGTAAATCCAGGGACTACACTCCCCCTCAGAGGCTGCTGTGAGTGTGTGGGTTGGACAGACATATCTGCCCAGTGTGTGAGGTCAGTATTATACTGATTGTATTGTCCGAATACTGAGTAACGAGCCTCTGGCACCCACATAAATAGCTTCCATTGACCCAGGAAGGCATGCAACCAGGGCATTGATGGGTATGTCCCCTGCAGAAGACCACCCTCCCCTGCCAGCTGTCTACTCTGTGGCCTCCTCCCTGCATCCCTGACACCAGTCGTCAGAGGACTCTGACAGCAGAAGCTGTGACTCTGCTGGTCTTTCCTGGTCTGGAAAGCCCGGTGCAGATGTTGCTTCTTCTGGCCACTTTCTTCCTTCTCCCAAAGCTACACCAAGAACCATTCTCAGGCAAACACGTCTTTGATAGTGTGACGGGAATTTGGCACTAGTGTAAGGTTCTTACAAGAATTTATACTGTCGTTTGGATAATGGAACATTCCACAATGAATCCCCAGAGTCTATCTTGTTTGATACAGAGCGGTTTAGATGTGGCACTGCCTTTGAAGTGGGCCAGCTCATAGTTGGTAGCCATGAGTGTGATGAGCCTTTTGGCCCAGGGACATGTGAAGCCTGACTTTTCCAAGATGGTTGCCTGACCCTGAGTCATTTTTGGAACTGATCCCTTCCAGAAGAGTCTCCCTAAAAGCTCTGTGATTGTGGGTGATGGGTCCATCTTCTGTCCAGTCACATGTCCTTGGCAACTTGGCAGCCTCTGTCTGGTCTCAGCCTAGGAGTTGACAGGTGCCATGGAGATAAAAGGAGGCATGTACTAGAAGGGACCTGGCACGCATGAGGAATAGTGGTGCCTGTGATGGTGAATGTCACATGGAAGAGGGAAGCGAAGACAGTGTGGCAGGCCAGGGCCAGGTCTTGGAGATGACCACAGAGCCCTGGGTGGGAGGCTGAACTGCTCGGCCATGACAGCTCAGGTCACACTACTGATGGAAGACAGACAGAACCCCAAGTCCAGCTTTTTAAGAGACCTTTTTAAGCCCCAAGTCTTTTCCTCTTTCTTTCTTTCTTTCTTTCTTTCTTTCTTTCTTTCTTTCTTTTTTTTAGACAGGGTTTCTCTGTAGCTTTGGAGCCTGTTCTGGAACTTGCTCTTGTAGACCAGGCTGGCCTCAAACTCACATAGATCTGCCTGCCTCTGCCTCCCGAGTGTTGGAATTAAAGGTGTGCACCACCACCACCCAGCTCCCAAGTCTTTCCTAATGGGCCAGGGTTGGATGGCACCGCAAATGGGCTCCAGAGTAGAGTGACCTCAAGAAACCCACACGAAGATCCTTGATGTTGATGGAAAATTGTCCAAGAGCCTGCCAGAGGTTGGGCAGTCACTGTGGAGAGAGATCACAGTCCAAGTAATGCAAATGACTCTTTCATTGATCTAGGGTTTTAGTATGTTGATGTCTTGTTTTGAAAAGGTGTTCTGGACTCAGGCCAGAGCACCCGGAACATGCCTGTGTCATCCTATCATGTGACAGTGCTCCTTTCTCATTTTATCTCCTCTTTGGAAGAAAACTTATCTTTGCCTCCTATTCCTCTCCCTCCAGTATTTAGGCAAAGCACCCATTCCATTCTCACTTATAGGCTTCACCTTTCCTGTTGAGGGTAGGTACACAGAAAACCAGAGAGTCCCCTGTAACATGAGGGGGCTGGCTGCTTGTTTGTTGGGGTTTTTGTTCTGCCCGGTACTCCCAGCTCTAGCCTCTCACTGGCTAACTCTCACATCTTGATTAACCCATTTTTCTGATCTATATTAGCCATGTAGCTCAGTACCTTTTTCAGTGAGGCAGATCACATCCTGCTGCTTTGGTGGTCTGGGAAGGAGTCGGGAAATCAGCTTCCTCCTTCCCAGAATTCTCCTGTTCTCATTGCATCATTTCTACTTCCTATCTGGTTTTCCCACCTATACTTCCTGCCTGGCCAATCAGTGTTTATTTAAAACATGATTGACAGAATATAGACAATTCTTCCACACCAGTCCCCAAAGTCATAACAACAAAGCTGTCATCAAGGGTCAGAGAAGGACCCTTCAGAGGCAGCACCATGACCTCCTCGGTGGTACACTGAGCCTCAATATGCTTCCAAAAGGGTTTTGCCCCCATAGAGAATCTTGCATGGCTACTGTTAGGTGGTTGCTGGCAGGCTCACTCTTTCAACCAGAACTGCCCAGTGTCTGCCAGGTGCCAGGCAGGACTCACCTGGCCCCTGCCCTCACAGAACTTGGGGACATATGCACTGGAGTCAGACCAGTAGCACATGAGTCAGCATTGGGAAGAAAAGCCCTTGAAGCCACCACAAGTATACCCAACATGGGCCCTGGTTTATTCCAGAAGATGAGATTTGTTTTTCAACAAATGGTAGCCTTTCTGGGGTCAACAGACCTGAAAGTTTCTCAGTTTATTGGGAGATTTATGAGGAGGGCTCCCCAGGAAGTACCACAGGAATGCCAGGCAGGCAGGATTGGGCAGAAAACCTTGTCTACACCTGAATTCAAATAAGCCCGCAGCAATCCCAGCCATTTATGAGGATAGCAAGGATGGCTCCTCGCTATACCCCAGCCAATGCTAAGGGCCTCGTCTCTATTTTCTACACCCCAAACCAGCCTAGCTCTGAGTCATTACTGGATTAGGAAAACCCTGAGTCAGATGTTCTCTGGGGCTGAGAACAGTTCCCATCAGGGACATGGCTGTAAGCCATAATCCCCGAGGGTCAGCATCTGGGGTGGAGTAGACAAAAGCGAAGCTAGTGAAACTCCACAATGCCATTGGTGAAGATCCACAATGCTCTCTCACAGAGGGAGAGCCGTGGGAGTTTGGTGACTTGAATCGACAGTGCATGGGAGAAAATGCTCTCCCTGAATACAGCCCATGAGCTGGGAGCTGGGTCAGGCAGGTCGCCAGGAGGAAGGCACAGAGAGAGCCCTGTGTTCTGGGCTTGTTCATAAGTAGAGGCTGCTGGTGGCTGGACCAGTAGGAAGGAAGTGGGTGTCGCAGTACATCTCCAGATCCATGCCTCTTGGAGTGTCCCGGAGTTTCATCTCTATCTCTGTCCATCACTAGGAATCCCGGCATGATCTCATCTGGCCTTCGGACTTAAAATACATCTCCTGTGGAACAATGGCCCTGAGTTCTCCTGCCACTCCTCCCTTGGACTCCAACAGCATGTCCAGCTACTTCCCATAGGAGTCCTAGATGCAGAGCCCAGGCTATTTCGTACTCCTCATCTTTGATGTTCCCTGGCTTGACCTTCCTACAGCCTTCCTATCTCACCTAAGGGAAAATTCATTCTCCCAAGCCAGCCAGCACCCGCTTCCAACCTACCAGCTCCACCCCCAGGAAATCCAGAATCCCACCACTGTATGCACCTTGGCTGAGCCCCCATTGCCACCTGTTTCAGGACAGAATGCATATTCAGGTGTTTGGAATTGGGGGTTAGCTCTACTTTCTCTCTGCCATCACTATGTCTCCCTTACCATGTGTATATGTACAATCATCTTCTTAATGGTGTTTGACTTTTTTAGAACCTTAACTACAAATTCAAACCATCCCTTTGATCACTTTGTGATGTGATCACTTTGTGACGGTGAATAACGTCACCTTGACTCACCCAGGAAACCGGTCTTTAGCCACGTCTGTGACAGATTACTGGGAAAACTGAATTGAGCTATGAAGATTTCCCACTGTGGGCGGCCCCATTCCCTGGGCTGCAGTTCTAAACTACATGAAAAGGAAAAGCAAGCTTGGCATTAGCGTTCGTCTCTCCCCAGTTCCCGACTGTGGGTGCAATGTGACCAGCTTCCTCGTGGTCTTACTACTGAGTCTTCCCCACCATGAAGGACGGTACCCTTCAACTGAGCCCAAATAAACCCTCCTTCCTCAGCTGACTTTAGCGAAATCACTGATACATAATTCATACCCCCTTTACTGCTTGACTTATCATCTATCTTGTCTACTAAAATAGAGGTTCAATTGATTGGAGGTCTTCCTTTTGAAAGATTTGATTTCTTATTCTGTTTCTAGTACCAAGAACAAGACCTGATACATAGTAGGTTTTCAAAACTAGTTTGAAAAAAAAGAACATCTTGACTGCCTAAATCTCTACCCCAAGGGGGAAAGGAAGATCTGGAATGGGATGCACCCTCAGCAAGTAGCCTAAAATGTGGCTGTCCCTCTAGGAAACAGAGCTCGGCCATTTGTGATGCCCCAATGAGATGCATTAACTTCCCTCCAGTCGACATTAGGGGCTGACATGGGAAAGGTCTGGCTAGCCTTGGTTACATTGGATGATTGCTGTGATAGCCCGTGTACTGAGCTCGCACCGGGCCAAGCCTGGATTCTGCCTGAGTTGGGTCACAGACAGAGGCGAGAGGCCCTAGAGTATTCTGTCCCCTAACAGGAGGATGAAGCCTGCATCTCCCTGGTCATGTGACACCAAAGGCTGTGAAAGGAGGAGGCACAGGAAAATCGGTGAGGGCCCATGGAGGGTCAAACTCCTTCTCCGTTAACCCTCAGCGAAAGCCAGGGCCGCTAGCTGGGAGAAGCACGTGACCCCATACAGAAGATCAGGCCAGCCTTCAGGGCGGCTGATAAGCTCACAAGCAGGCCTGTTTGTCCTGACACCCGGATGTGGACTGAGGCCAAGCACCCTGTATTTTGCGGTCACAAAAGCAGATTCTGTTCTGCCAGAATGATGTGTGTGGACTTTCAGTGAAGAGAACTCAGAGAAGTCGACAGTTTCCTCCAGTTAAACGGGGAAGCGCTGGCCTGGAGCTGAACGTGTGTAAAAACAGTTTGCTGTAAACTCTGTAGGACACGAGTAGATCCAGCCATGCTTGGAAAGGAATACTCTGAGCTGGATTCAAGGATTCTCCCCCCCTCTTTGATTAACAAGGTGAGCTGGGAACAAGATTCAAGTGTTTCCTGAGAACAGCCTCACGGGACTCAGTTGTAATTACAAACTGAATTCTCAGAACCTATGAAGCTCATTTTCCCATGATATCTGACAGCTTAACAAACATGACTGAAACCAGATACAGAGGTGAAGCCAAAGGTGTCAGTGAAGGCCCAGGAACTGCTGCCTGGTCTGGGCTGAAGGAAAGAGGATTGGGTGGGGGTGGAAAGGGACCACACAACTGCCTCACCTCTCACCTTCCTGGTCCTGGGAGTCCGGATCCGTCAACAGGAGCAAAAACCACAAGGGCCAAGGATAGTGCCTACCTGATCCTGTTACAGAGTGAGGAGGCCTTCCAATAAGAGCTCATGTGTTCCTCATGACAACCACTCTCTGTTGTGTCTGCTAGAGAGGCTGTGGTCTGGAGATGCCTGTTGTGATCCCAAGAAAAGAGAAATTGAGTGGCTGTGTATGGAAGATGCAGCCAACAGAAACCAGCAAGGACCCTGCAGCAAGGCTGCGGACAGAGCTGGACCCTTTGTTCCCTGTGCAGGTGGATCCAAGGGATGTCTGCTTGTCCTGCAGTGACGTTGCCGAGCTAAAGGAGCGGCCACAGATGTCCTCTTCTTCGCTCCACCTCCCCTGCACCCTGCCACGAGTCCCCTCTGAAGAAGATCCCCAGATTCCAAAAACAATTCTCATTGGCCTCTGTGGAGAACCCCAACCAACTCTCCTTCCTCAGAGTGGGCACTGGTTTATTCACCCAAGATGATTCTTTTCCTCTACCAGGTCCAGGATTCAGTGACCAGGGACAGAATCCTACACTGGCCCAGCCACCTGGGGCAGTGGCTGCAGACTCACATAGCACAGCATCAACCCTGGTCATTGAGGGTCTTCACTCCTACATGAGACATGCACGGGCTAATGTCTATCTTCTGCAGACAAAACACAAGCACAGCTTTCCAGAGCTGTTCAACCCCATAGGGAAATCAATGCTTAAAGATGCCATTTGGCTTCTCTACAAAGACGTGATAATGAAGACCCAGACAGCAGCAGGGCTTGCCTAAAATAATATGAGGAATTCTGGGAGTGGAAAGAAAACATGGCCTGCACACTGGCTATTTAATTTCTAGCGCTCAGAAGAAAGGTGAAAATTCAGAACACATATGTATGAAGGCCAGAGGTCAGACTTGGGTGGTGGGTCTCAGGAAAACTGTCCATTTTGAGTTTTGAGACCAGGCTGCTCATGGGACCCAAGGCTCACTGTTGGGCTAGGCTGCCTGGCTTTGGAGACTTCCTACCTTGGTCTCCTCTGTGAGGATAACAATTGTGCTACCATGCTCACCTCTTAAAGCCTGTCTGAGGCTTGAACTCAGGCTTGCAAGGTGAACATTTTACTGACTGAGCCACCTTCCCAACAACTGCTTCATTTCATGTTGATGTTTCTTCTTCCGGTATTATATAGCATTATAAATCTATGAATCAGATGAGATGTCTATGATTTGGATATCTTTGGGAGGATTTCAAACAAAGTGTTTAGGGGGGGCAAGAGATTGGAAGATAAAGATGGAAGAGAAGAGGTGGGGAGGGAGAGATGGGAAAGACGAGAAATACAGAGAGGGAGGTGAGACTCAGATAGAAAGGCTGCAAGGTTGAAAGTATGCACCAAGGATTTGTGTCAGGTCTTAGAGTGAAAGGATGGACCAAAACCAACTCATATTTGCCCAAGTTTTTCTTACTGAGGTTCCTGAGTTGCTGCCCTTAGTTGTTTTCCTCTTTAAAAGACACCTTCTACCACAGGAGCGCTCATCCCCACCCCTGACTTCCAGGCCCAAAAGCTAATCTTACACGTCTTAATCATATCATCTTAATTCTCTTTATTTCATACAGCTGGTCAGCTGTCTGTTGCTGTAACGAAGACAGGAGATGCATCAACTTATAAAGGCTTGCCTCTGGAGTTTCTGTCAATGCTAGGTTGGCAACATGGCTTCGGTGCCTGTGGCAAGAAACACATCCTAGCAGGAGGTGTGTGGCAGAGCGAACTGTTCACCTGGAAGTGGGGTGGGGGGGGATGTGGAAGAGGCCAGGGCTCCTTCAAGGTCACGCCTTTAGCAGCCTATAATCACCTTGCCAGAATTCATCTCCCAAAAGTTTGAGTTCCGTGACAAAGACCCAAGCATTTCACTGTTGAGCGTACGCAGCCATCCCAAGCCAAGGGACCAGCATGCCATTTGTCTTTGTTTACAAGCGCGTATGAAGCTCATGAAGGCACCATCCACCACCATGAGCATGAACCAGGAGGCTCAGAGTCTCATGAATCGAGCGTTATGGAAGAAATGAGACCCAGCCCTGTGGGGAGCATGTGGTCACCCACGTGTTTACTTTTGTCTGTTGCTGAGATAAAACACCGTGACCGAAACAACCCATAGAAGAACGAGTTTATTTGGGCTTGTGGTTCTGGAGGCAAAAGGCCCATCATGGATCTAAGACAGGCATGGCGGAGAAGCTGGGATCTGGGATATCACATCCCAAAGGCAGAGATGAAACCGAGAAAGTGAGCTTATAGTGTCAATAGGCTCTTTACCCCAGCACCTGCCCCCAGTGATGCCTTTTCTCTAGCAAGAATGAGCCACCTAACCCTCCCCAGTGTTACCACCAACTAGGAACCAGAGCGGATGAGAGACAGTCTCATTCAAACCCCCACACTCCATTATGTAGTTCAAAAACTGAGCCTTGAGGCAGTTATGCAACTTGCTAAGAGCCATGTCAGCATCAAAGCTGACAGGAAAGCCCCAGTTCCGGTGGACTTCGGAGTCCTTGCCCAGCTCTGTGCTATGAAGCCAGACAGGATTGAGGCTAACCCCAGGATGAATGTTTCTGCTGCCCTTGGGTCTTGCATTTATAGACTCTTACACATGTATACACACCCACGTTGCATCTCACTTGACTCCAAGAGTGCCTTTTCCTCCAGGTTTTGCTCAGACAGACCTCCTAAGACCTCCCCAGTTAACTCAAGAGCAACCCCCATTTTGGATCGGCTGTCCCCCTCCTTCCTTACATTTTGTTCTCTGGTTTATGGGTCTCAAATGTGGAATATCAAGTCCACATCCTGTCCGTTGCTGGCCAGAGCAGCAGGCAGCATTCTTGAGGAATGGCCAGTTGATTTCCTGACTTAAAGCAAGGATCTCGCTCCTTCCTTCCTTTCATTTCCTCAGCCCCAGAGCTCATGAGAACGAGAGCTGAGCCACGTGTTAGTGCAGGCGCTTCTGGAACAAAGGCACTGGCTGCAACAGATGGGAAACATTTGGTGCTAGGGTTGTTTCTCCCTTCTGGACAGCCCCGAGCCTGGTCCTCACTGGTGGAAGTGTTGTCTTGGGCTTATCAGTAAGGACTCTGAACCCTAGCTTCCCCAGCACTACCTTCTCACCCTGACACAAACTCCCTGCTTCACCCCAAGAGTGATTTTCCTCCTGCCATCCAAAGTCTGATTCCAGAAAGAGAATGTATTTTCAGTTAATACATACGGACCTTAAAAAAAGTCAGTCTAATTTCCCTCCTTATTTGTGTGTTTGGTAAAAAGTTGTGTCCCCATGTGGCCAGTCTGGCTGTAAGCTAGCTGGAAGTCGTGCGGTGTGTTAGCTATGAACTGTCTCTTTTCTTTTTCGTGGAGATTGAAAGGTAAGAGAATTAAACATGACACACTGTATTTTCATCCTAAGGCTTGGTTCACTTCCAAAGGGACCTCTCTAAGATCAGGAGCCTCATGTCCACAGCAGCCTGTCTCCAAAGCCTGGGACAGACTGAGAATACATGGAATACTCTGCACCCTGGTTACAGGAGCTGAATTCCCAGGGAACTCTTCAAGGGGTGAGAGGCATAGAGGGGAGCTACAATGCTTAGAAACACAGAGTCAGTTTTGCTTACTTTTCTCTGATTTGGAGGGAAACTCATCCAGGAGTCCTCTTCAGAAACATTATCACCCGAGTCCCAATGAGGACAGGGTATTTGACCTCACCAGACCCTAATGCCACACCCACAGGGATAGAGTTAAAGGAGTATTCCCGTACACTGAGCTTTTGAGTGGGGTGATTGGAACCTCTAAAGGGAAGGCGGTGGGAGATTTTTGAGAGAAATAAGATGGGTCTCCTTGGAGACCATTTTGTGTGATTGACAGCAGATAGGCTGGGAAAGGGGAGGGCATGGTGTCCATGCACTAAACGGTGTAGAAACATAACCAAGTTACACCTGGGCGATTGTTCCTCTCTTCTTACATGGCAGTGTGCTTCTTAGTTGGAGTGCAAAAGAGGGAGAGGTGGTGTACTCTCAGGGGAGTCTGGAAATGCCTGACTATTCTTGTCAGCTTTATCTGGAGGGCTGTACCACACCTGAATCCGTAACGACCACTATGCCCCCTCAGGTGAGTTCTGAGGCTCTTCATCTGGGGTGTAGTTGGACCATAGTGAGACACGGTTTTAAATGTTTTTAAATACTTGTTTGTCCTTAAGTCCTTCTGAATGTCATTATCGAGGACACCGGAACACAAGAGATTTTGTGCTGTCCAGGGAGACAAAGCTGATGTGTGGATAGCTGGGATTCTGGAATCCACACCTGCAACTGCCAGGCTAGGCTACCTCTTTTGCTCCTGAAGTCAAAGTGTCTGCCCACCTGCTGCCTTCCACACATCACGCTTACATCGAGTCGGAAGACATGATGCTCTGAGTTCCCTGGGAGCGAGCACAGGGAGACCCCGGGATTCCCTTCCAGGAAGATTAGCCAGAGTAAGCCAGGGCACGCAGCAGCACCCACTGCAGACTCCCAGTGGCTTTCCAGAACCAATTAGCTGACAAGATAAACTGCTAACTGCCATGAAGGAGTTGCCACCATCCAGGCCGCTGTGCTGGTCTGGGTCAAGTATCTTAGGGTTTCTATTGCTGTGAAGAGACACTATGACGACGACAACTCTTATAAAGGAAAACATTTAATTGGGGCTGGCTTACCATTTCAGACGTCTAGTGTCCGTTATTGTCATGGTGGGAAGCATAGTGGTGTACAGGCAGATAGGGTGCTGGAGAAGGGGCTGAGAGTTCTACGTCTGGATGGACAGGCAGCAGAAAGAAAATGTCACACTAGATCTGACATTAGCCCCCACCCCCTAGTGACGCACTTCCTCCAGCAAAGCCACACCTACCACACCTACTCCACCAAGGCCACCCCTCTTAATAGTGCCACTCCTTATGAGCCCATGGGGGAAATTTTTAGTCAAACTACAACAAGCAGGTTGTAACAGATGCCCCCCTGTCAATTTTGTCCTTCAGCCCTCACTGACCCACACATTCTTCTACTGCATGAGCTCACAAGCCCCCCACCAGGGTTCACTTGTCAGGAACTGGCACAGCCATTGCAGAAAGCTGCAGAACACTTTGTCGCTAACTTCCTGGGAGCAGCCTGCCAACTGAATTGGAAGGTGGGAGCATGGTCTAGCTTGGATACGAAGCATCCCCGGTTGTCCATATGTTGAAGATATCGTCCCCCCTTCTGGTGAAACTGTTGCAAGGTGATTATGTCACTGGGGTTCTTTATCCATAACTTAACCATTGGCCTAATCCTTTGATGGGCTGTAAGACGGTGAGACCTAGAAGGTGGGGTCCTAGCTGGAAAAAGTGGGTCCCTGTAGGTTTATCTTTGAAGAGCATATCTTTGGCCCAGCCCCTGTCTGCCTGTCTGTCCATCTCAGTCTCTGTCTGTCATGAGCTGAGTCACCCGCCCCTGCCCCCATGTTCTCCCTGTGTCAATGGGTGTTCTGTTCTTCAAGGGACATGAAGCAGCAGAGTCAAGTGACAGTAGACAGAGACCTTTGAAACTGTGAGCTGAAATGTATCGTTCCTCCTTTTAAGTTGTTTCTGTCTGACGTCTTGTCACTGGGAGGAGAGGCTGTCAGGACGCCCCATACTGAGAATTCCTTACCCTCCACGCTGCAGTTACCACCAGGGAAGCTTGTTTATCTTGGAGAGGTTTTGTCCAATGGGCCCAGTTCTTCCATTTTACAAGATGAAAGGGTTGTGGAGATGAAGGTGGTGACAGCTATGTGATGTTACATATGCTCTTAGTACCACTGAATTCTAAGCTTAAAAATAGTTCTGGTGGTAAAACTTAGGTGTGTTTTGTCGCATCCACTTTGGAAAGAGGTTTGGCAGTTCCTTGCAGTTAAAATACACTTACCACCCCTCCTGTGTTGAAGGTCTACTTACCATAGCTGTGTTCAGGATTGCTCTAAGCTTGAAACGACAAAAGTGTCTCTCAGATGGTGAACAGACACATCCTCAAACACAGATACAACTGAATACCAGGCAGTCGAGAAAAGAAACAGACTGAGGATTTGCAACAACATGGATGAATCTTCAGTGTGCCCTGATGGAAGCCAAGGGTCAGAAGTCTCATTTTGTTGCCATGACGATCGCAGCAAGGCAGAACCATGAGGACCAAACAGATCAACAGTTGGCAGGGCCCAGAGAGAAAATGAGGGGCTGACTAGAACATGGCCTGAGGGGCTCTTGGAATAATAATATTCTATGCATCAGGTACTGTCATTGGTTAGTCAACTGCAGTCCTTTGATAAAACGCAGAACTGTTCATCTGAAAGGGTGATTTACTGAGTGTAAATTAAGCCTGACAGCCTGGTTTTGAAATAAACAGCAGTCCAGAGAAGCTGGGTGTGTGGTACACATCTCTAATCCTAGTGTTCAGGAGGCTGGAGGCTGGAGGTTCTCAAGTTCCAGGCACACAGAGATAGATTTTTGTGCCCCTCCCGCCAAAAATAATCAAGCCAAAACACCAATATCAAAACCTATAAGCAAAAATCATTTTTAATTATCCATCCATCCATCCATCCATCCATCCATCCATCTATGACAGGGTCTCAAGTATCCCAGGATGTCCTCCAACTCTCTGTGTCGCTAAGGATGACCATGAACTTCTATGCCCCTGCCTCAACTTTCATTACAGATCAGCACAACCATCCCTGTAGTGGCAAAGACTAAATCCAGATTTTGTGAGGTTTAGGCAAGGACTCTACCAATTGGACCACACCCCCATCCCCTGGCTTGGTTTGTCTTGCTTTGCTTTGTTTTCTGAGTCAGTCTTACTAAACACTTCACTAAGGCTGTCTTCAAACCTGTAGGCACAAGTGACCCTCCCACCCGAGACTCCCAAGTAGCTGTGACTACATGTGTGCGCCACTTGGCTCAGCTTGTTTGATTTTTAATTATGGCCAAATCTATAAAAGCATAGTGACAGAAACAATACATTGCAGTGGTTCACAACATCCCTGATTCTGTGACCCTTAATACAGTTTGCCATGTTACGGTGATCCTACCCATAAAATTGTCTTTGTTGCTACTTCATAACTGTACTTTTGCTACTGTTATGGAGTATAATGTAAATACTTGTGCTTTCTGAGGGTCTTAGGTGACCCCTCTGAAAGGGTCATTTAATCCCCAAAGGAGTTGAGATCTACAGGTTGAGAATCGCTGTCCTTGATATCCCACAATATGGTCTGTTATTAACTATTTTCAATGGCTAGTACAATACCATCATGGTTGGACAATGTTTTTCAATCAAAAATGATGACCATTTTTTTAAGAGAGAGAGAAGAAAAAGTGAGGTTCTAAAAAGCAAACAAAGAATAATTATTTTGATTACAAAATAGATGCAGTTGAAACTACAGAGAGACTAGGACAGATGTGTCTTCCAAAGCTGCAGCTTGGGGCAAAACAGATGTGAGTCCTCCATTCCCAAGATTCTTATGCAACTGGCCCTGGCCAGAGTCATTGGCACTTGGCTTAGAGAGGAGCTGGATTCCCATTAGCTAAGTTCCTTTACAGATGACACCACTGGAGTTTGCATCACATGAGTGGCGCAGGCAGCAAGGCTTTGCTGGGTGACACTGACATGGAGCCTTGGCTCCACAGTGTCAGATGGCTCTTGACAGCTGTGTAACAGGAGAAGTTGGGGACGATCGTTGACTCTGGTGACACAAAAGTCTTGAGGCTTGGTGAGCTTTGATGTGGTCTGAAGGACATGCATGGCCACAGCACCATAGTGCCATGAGTCGTGACAGAGGGATTCTGATTTGTTGACACAATCCAGGGGGAGCAGAATGAAGTCACAGGGTTCAAAGAATCTTTCTTACACAGACCCACAAAGTGTCTTCAAGGAAAACGTTTTTTACAGGAATTTCGAACTGAGAGATACATAAAATATGCTTCTCCTCACCCCTAGTGTAGACAGTGCTCAACTCTTAATCAGGAAGTGTGTTTCAGCAACACTAAGATGCCTGGACTAGCCAGGTCTGACCCTGGGAAGTCACAACTGTTTAGAGATCAAAGTTTGCTAAGAGCCAACTGTGGGCAGATTGCTGAAGTGCCTGACTTCTGTCTGCAGTCATGGCTTTACCGGAGAGAAAACAAGGTCACTGGGGAGTTATTAAGTATTGAAAAAAAACACATCCAAATTCTGCAACCAAAATGAAGAAACGTTTCCCAGAACCGTGTGCCACCGTTGACTAGACTTGGAGTTGTTACAAAAAGCATGCATATCCTTTGGATATATCTTAAGCAGAGCATGAGGTGGAAATGAGCCTCCTCCCCAGCATCCAGCACCCCCAATTCCTGGGGGGAACCATTCGTCATGTCGTGTTCTCAGATGTCTCTGTGTATGCATGCACTCACATATAGCGGAACACATCACACACACAGACACACACACACACACACACGCCAGATGGCAGATGAGGTAATTCGTCTTTGAAGATTCAAATAAAATTGGCTGAGCCCCCATCCCACATGTGGTGGGCATTCCGTGCCTCTCAAGCAGCCTCAGAGTTTGCAGCAGGGAGGGGAGGAAGACGTGTTTCCTAATCCCTTCTGCTTTTCGGCTTCAGCTCTTGCCAAATTAGGTCAGGGAGTGATTGCTTTGGTATCCCAAACATAGACATGCTGTGTCTCTTTTTTTCCCCCTTAAACCCCAGATGCAAAAGGCTCAAATTATTCTTCTGCAGCTCATTGTCTTAGTTCATTTCCTGTCGTCCTGATACAATACCCTGACAGGAGTTACTTGGGGGAGAAAGGGTTTGGTCCAGCTCACAGCTCCAGGTCACTGGGGTAACCATTCGTCATGTTCTCAGATGTCCCATTCTCTGCATATGCATGTACTCATATATAGAAGAACACAGACCACATACACGCACACACATGCGCACCCACTCCCACACACCACACCGTCCATCACTGTGGGGAAGTCAAGGCAGCAGCAACCTGAAACATCACATCCATAGTCAAGAGCAGAGAACAAGAAGTTAATGCATGCATGCTTACTCCCAACTCACCCCCCCTCACCCCCTCACCCCCCCACCCCACCAGAGTCCTAGATTTAAAGCTGGGGACTGGCTCCACCCACTTTTAGGCTGGGTCTTCCCCACACTGATCAGCACAGTCAAGGCAGTGTCTCCTAGGCAGACTTGGTATGGATGGTCCCTCATTGAGACTCTCTTTTTCGGGGGATTCTAGATTGTGTCAAACTCACAATTAGGCTAAATATCACATTCGTGGACCATTGCTGCCAGGGATTCCTGTTGATGCTCCACCTGTCTGTGTCTGTCCATCCACGGTCTAGTCATCCACCCATTCACAGCTCCATCCAGACATCATCTATTCCATCTCTTCACTTCAAGCCATCCCATCTGTGGTGTTACTATGAACTGGCAGCCTGGCGGGATTTGTAATCACCTTGGGACCATGTCTGAATGCGTCTCCGTCTCCGTCTCCGAGGGCATTTCCAGAACGATTTAGATTTAACCGATCCACTGTAATGGTTTGAATGAGAAACATCCCCAGAGTACTGAACATTTGAATACTTGGGCCCCAGGTGATGGAGCTGTTCTAGGAGGTTTAGGAGATGTGGCTTTGTTAGGGAGATAGAGCCCTGAAAGAGGGCTTTGAAGTTTCAAATGTTACATGCCTGTCCAGCTCTCTTGCTCCGTGTCTCTCTCTCTCTCTCTCTCTCTCTCTCTCTCTCTCTCCCTCTTTCATTCCTGTTCGCCATTCAAGAGGTGAGACCTAAATTCCCACTTTAGCTGCCACGGCTCATTCTGACATCATGGACTTGGGTGGCCTCATAGTTCCCATGGGCCTGAGGGTAACCTTGAACTTCTGGTGTTCCGTTTCCTCCCAAGTGCTTGGCTTTCGAGTGTGTGCCACTGCACACGGAGTGTGCGGTGCTGGGGATCAAACCCGGGGCTCTGCGAAAGGCACACGGGCAAATCGCCTACCAAGTAGCACCTCCAGCTTGCCTTATTTCTTAAACACACCCTGTGGGAGGCAGGTGTTGGTGAGCTCCATTCTGTCCCAGTGACCCCTCTCTAGACGATGATGATGGCATTCGCATAGCATGGACCCAGGACAAAGTCTGCACCGAGAAGCCAAACTTAGGAGGACAGGAGACCGCTGAAGAAAACCTCTCCGGACTTGCGTATGTAAGCTGAGGCCGTCATCATGCCTCAGCTGACCGCCCTTCCTCCAGCAGCTGTCCGTGTAAGAGAACATTTGGGCCTTGCTGACCGCATCCCGGCCTTTCAGTGTTTATTCAGGAAGACCCTCTTGGGATGTCCCGCCCACCTTTCCTTTCCAAAGCTAGCCCAGCCCAGAGTGAGAAAACTTGTTCAGCACTGAAGTCTTTGTTTCTTTCCTGCTCTCACTCTGCCAAACTTCTCATCCCTCGGGGAGCATTCTTCTTTCCCCTAGATTCAGTTTTTTTGGGGGGGAGACACCATCCATTATTCAGACAGGAGAAAGAGGTTCCAGAGGGAATTGTGGTCAGCTCTACGTTCAGTGCCCGAGTAGAGTTGGGCTTCCCATTTCCCGGTGCCTCCTGAGGGCCCTCTCATGTGATGCTGGCTGGATATGCAGCATTTGTCTGTTCCAAGTTCTTTCACTAAACTGTAGCACAGTGCCTGGTTTAAAAACCACATGTTACGTGGCGTGTCTTCCTCCAGTTTCCACAGAACCCAGCCGTGAGCCACCAACAGTGTGTGGGAAAAAACAGTCTAGATGTCTCCTTTTGGTTTGTGCTTTTTCTGGTGCTTGAGATGGAAGCTGGGGTCTTGTGTGAACTAGAATGTTCCTCTACCACTGAGACACACCACAGCCCCTTGAAGAGGGGTCTTTGGAGGGTGTTGTTCTCTGCCAGAACCTCTCTGGGAAGCCCAGGGCCCTTTCTCTCCAACATTTGCTCTTCATCCAGAGTCACTTGGCTTGATTCTGACTTTGATTGTTTACAACATAACCAGACAGAAGGAAAATATGAAGGATGGACCAGAGATAACCATAACTCAAAAACCATCTGCGGATGACATTTAAGAAATTTGGTGCCAGGCGGTGGTGGTGGTGCATGCCTTTAATCCCAGCACTCAGGATTCGAGGCCAGCCTGGTCTCCAGAGCTAGTTCCAGGACGGGCTATAAGCTACACAGAGGAACCCTGTCTCAAAAAAAAAAAATAAATAAATAAATAAATAAATAAAATAAAAAACAAAACAAAACAAAGAAAGAGCTTTGGGACACTTATGCAGATGTCACAAAACGGCTCAGGTATCGACTTCTGCATGCTGCATGTCACCTTCCCTGTAACTGATAGTCATTGTATTTTCTCTGTCCTCACTTTAGACCTCGGAGTCTCCACACTGGCTAATACACTAGCATTTCACTTTCTGTGATTATCGCAAACATAGTTGTTCCTTATCTTCCAGGAGAGTAAATGATACTACAAAAGGTCATCCCAAACATGAATTGTTCTTTTCCATCCAAATCCTAAGAGATGGAGTTACCAAGGTTAAAGCTTACACGTGGCTCTATATGTTTTGGAAAAACACAGCCACAGGAGCTTGGGAAACAGGCGAGCTAGGATCATCTTTGGCAGGTGTGGGGAAATGGCCCCCAGGTTCTTCCTTTCTGCTGAAGGCTCAGGTATCTTCCAGGCCACAGCGGCTGTCACCATCATTGGTGACCTCCTCTCAGGTGAGTTCCTCCCAGCCCTGTCTCTGTTTCTTTGATCCCCAATGATGTGTCTCTCAGGGTCTCCTGACCTTCTTACCCATCACCCTGGCCTTGGACATGGTTGGGAATCACAGCATCTGACGAGGAACTTGGCCTCTCATCCCCTTCCAGTAACATTCTTAGGGGCATTTGATAAGGACCCCTAAGAAATAGTTCGGAGGATTTGTGAGGGCCTGCCCACTGTCTGGAGTTCCTCTGGTCTCAGAAGCTCTCTGGCTATGCCAGGGACTTGTTAGTGTATGTCTTCCAGTTTAGGGTCCCTGTTCTCATTCAGCACGGTCCCTGGCCCCCACCATGTCCATGCAATGGACTCCCTCCCCCCATCTCTCCTCTAGGCCCCTGAGGATTTTCAAGGCTTTGTCACCTCTTAAGCAGGTCATTGAATTCTACCTGGGAGTACGGAGCACGGCATTGTTAAATATACAACAAAGCCATCCCAAGAAAATTCTAGCCCTGTTATCTAACATCTCTTCAGACCACTTTTGGGAAGCAGCCCTCCTGCTTTCAGCTCGACAACAAACCCTTAGAGATTTGGCCCAGCTGTCCCTTCCCCGCAGTGGCGCCTTGCTCCGCCAGAGAAAACGGGTCCTCTCTTCCCCACATTTGCCAAGTTTGCCAGATGCAGCTTCCAAGACCTGGGGAGTCTCACCACTACCACCCAGCGCTATGTGGGGCCTTTTCAGGTGGGCACACAAAAGCTGTCTTGGGAGGAAGCTGAGAGGCCAGCTCTGGACTAGCCTGATTCCCCTCGTGAGCTCCATGCAGGGCTGGTCAGGTCAGTCACCCTACAGTGTGTGACTCTCTGGGAACACGGCATAGTCCAGACAGGGCTCCTTCAGGGGATGTTTGAGAGCATGAAGCTCCTCCCAAGGTTGTCAGGAGGGGTGCCCTGAGCATGACTGATCTTGACAGTCTTCAGGCTTCCTACAAGTCTAGGTCTTTAGACTTTGAGGTGGTTTTCTATCCATTTTTGTGGACACGGATGGTGTTGGAAACGCTCTGAGACTATGAAATGTACTGAGTGTGGGGTCTGACCTGGAACACTGGTAACATCAAGTAACGGCTCTGCTGGAAAACAAAAGAGCAAAGCCAGGGGTCTAGCAGAATGCTTTCCATTTTCACAGGGGGAAAACCTCTACCAGGGCTGAGTGCGACCTACTGAGGCAGAGTTCAGAAGGGACACTCGGCACCACACCGGCACAGACAGTCACCACGCGGATGTGCCGTGTGGACTTCTGACTAGATGCGAAAGCTCATCTACTCACCTCAGATAGGGCACCCGAGGTATACCGAGCCTAACCTGGTGCACCTGAGTTTGTTGGGATTACAAACAAGAGGACAGGTCAGGCGTTATTTACAGCATAGGTGACTCCCAAGTAGCTACATCACTGACAAGCGCTACCCCAGCATGGATGATAACTTCCCTTAGCTACCCAGTTGGAGTCCCCCCTGCTTCAGTTAGCTTTCCAGACCTTTGAGATCCTAGCATTTCCCAAGACCGTGCTCTACTGAGGCACAATAACATATAGCCAGGGGACAGATGTAGGAGGGAGTAGATGTCTGGAATCTCCGGTGAGGGATTAATGCCCCGCCCCAGCCTTCCTTCTGTGAGAAACATGAACAAGTCTGATCTTGCTAAGGGTCAATGACAGTCACCCCAAGCCGTCCCGTGAGGGGGTGCCAACAGGCTTGGTCTTATTGATGGCCTCTTGCCAATATTCATTGACCCCTTATCTGTCCTGAACTGTTTTCTCACTTGCAGAGTGGCCATACTCTGTTGGCCCATCTGGAGGGTTTTGTGTGGGACCATGCCAAATGCAAGCATCACAATGGTCCAGAAGGTAGTGGCAATGTCTCCTCTCTCAGCATTGAGTCCCAATAGTTCTGAGAAACCTACTGTAGACTGTAGGGCCCTTTGACTGTGCTGCCCTATGGTTGATGGGCTCTCAGCTCCTCCACTGAATGTTGGGTACTGTACCCACCTCTTTGCGGCCATCACTATAGGAACATGCGGGCGGTATGAAAGCCAGGGTCCCTTTAAATCTGGGTTTGGTGAGCTTAGGCTATGGTGTGCAATGGGAAGTGTTTAAGAGAGTGGAATCTGCTTAGAGACTTTGAGAACAGACCTCAACACTGAATCTCCTCACCTTTGCTCCCTCCCTCTGAGAAATGGGTCAAGAGGTGCCTTCTTACAGGGATGCACAGTGGCCCAAAAGAATTAGTCTATTCTCTGGTTTGCTCTGGTCATAATGGCTGGGCTCACGGGTGCCACAGTGCAGAGGGAGAGGGGCAGCAGAACTGTCATTTCACAGAGAACATACCAGCCACCCCTGGACACCATGTCATAAAAGACCAGGGGACTGAAGACGTTGAACTGCCAGTAAAGAACTGTTCCCTAGACAGACATGTGCAAAACAGCTCTGGAGAGCCTGGCTTGTGACTCACAGGCAGCGTGCCCCCACAGTGCAGCTGTGGGCAGTGCGGCCACCTTATGATTCACATTTTCCACGGCTCTCCAGAAAAATGAAAACCATCTGGACACACCAGGACCACTCAGATGGACGCCGGAGCCCACACGGCTCACAGACTGGCATGGAAGCTTCCACAGTCCCGCCTCGCCCAGAGCTGCCTCCCCAGCTGTAGCCCCTGTCTGCCTCCACCACCTTCAGACTCCAGGCCCACTGACCCAGAGGCCTCTGCAGAGAACACCAAGTGGACACAGAGGTGCCTGCCTGCAGCGAGGCAGGGTGCAAACTTTGGGGTCTTTTAAAATTCTCTTACTTGCTGTTTTGGGTAATTGTCCTCACACCAATCACAGGCCACCATGTGGTGCCTCTATCTTGAGTCATCTCGTGTCTGACCTGCACAGGGACACTAGGATTCCTCTCTGATTTAGGGTTTTGAAACTCGTGTAAGGGAGGTAGGGGTGTCCAGAAGGGAAGGGTGTCTTGGAAGGTTCCCAGCATCTGCCGTCTTGAGAAAGCGGCTCCCTAGCCCTGTACAGCCAGCTGCTGACAGTCTGATTCCTTTTGTGTGTGTGTGCAGACCTGTGAAGAATGTTCCCCTAAGATAAGCCCCACCCACGTTTTAGATGAGCGAACACCCGGTCCAATCTGAAGCCTGGCAAAGGGTGCTAGTCTTGCCAGCTGAAGAGCCAGACACCCTGGCTCTATTTCTCCTCCCACGTTGGCTGCCTGGCTCAGTTTCCTTGGGACCTTAATGGTTCGTCTAGAGAATGCCTGGAAGTTCGAAGGAGACAGGCCCTGGGGAGCACTCAGACAGACCTGGGGGTGGGAGAACAGCAGAGGAAGCGTCAGCCATAAAGTCACTGCTGTGGGGTCCTGGGGTGTTCCCTGCCCTTTCTGGCTGGAGGGTAACTTGAGTACCCCCTTTCAACAGCCACCGAGTTCCATGAGCCGTACATTAGTAACACCTTTAAGCCCACATGTAAAGTTCCCATGGCTGTAAGAATCCTCCCATTCTCCTGTTCTTACAGACAGGCTAAATTCCCAACCATTGCCCATGCCATCCCCTTTATCGGCTTCACCCCTATTTCCTTTCCTCTTCCCATTCCACTGCTCACCCCCCCCCCCAAAGGCTAGGACCCTGTTCTTGGCACCTCTCCAGGTCTGAACAGTGTCTTGTCTCTGGAAGACAGCAGAGGCCTGTGTGATGAACAGTGGCAGGGCTGGTGGAGAGGTGGGCCCAGGAGGCCCTCTGCCTGGGTCATGCGTATGAGCAGAAGATACGGAGCTGGAGATGTGAAGGGTGGAGGATGGGGGATGGGGGATGGGTAGCCAGTCCAATGGAGGATGGGGAGAAGACAGCCTGGCTGTAGTTAAATGTAAGGGGAGTGGGGAGGGGAGAGACAAGAGCAAGAATGACAGTCGTGGCTCTGTGAAGCTACTGAAGGCCCCGCCCTTCCCAGGGAGACAATTTGTGCTCCACACTGCAGAGAGTACCAGCTGGGAAACAGAATACCATTTGGAACGTGCACCCAGGAGTTGGGGCGGGGGAGGGGGCTGGAAGTCGGGGCCAGCACTCACTTCCTTTCTGGAAGCAAAGCAAGGATGATAGCATTCTGGGTGTGCAAGGACTGGCGTTCGTCTGGCTTTGGCGTGGGCCTGGGGCGGTTCAGAAGCATGGTGGGAAACCACTGCTGAGTCTACAGAACATCCCCTGGCCAAACGCCCTGTGCTTCGGAAAGCGGTTGCCGCTCCTGGCCAGACCAGGAACCAGAACCAGACAATCTTTTCACTAAGTGACCCTTCGCAAGGAAGGAGACCAAGAAAGGCCTCTCAGAAGTGAAGTAGCCTCCCCCACTTAAGATACTGGAAGCAGCTGCCAAATGGGCCACCTCCCTGTGTTTCAAGGCTGCCATCTGGTGGAAGGTCAGGGAATAGCAAATCCCTTAAACTAGGCCCTTTCCCTCCAGGGTCTCCTGTAACTATTGATTCAGCTTTTGAATGTTACATACTCCCTCCCCCATAAAGAGCTTTCCAATTGGGACATAGCATCTCTAGGCCTAGTTGATTGACTGGCAAACAGAGAAGGTAACTGACCTTCACGCGCCTCGCTCCAAATCCCTTTGTGTCTCCACAGTACCAGTCAGCAATGCACAAGATAGCTGGCACTCCAATCTTGCCCAGCCTTTGACAGTGGCGTGTGCTTGTGTGCAGGGTGTGGATGGCTACAGAGATCAGTGTCCTCAGGTAGCACTCGCCTGCATCACCATGGAGTCTGACGACTATCGCTCCTGCCTGTCTGGCTGCACTGTGCTGTTCTCACGATCCATCAGCTACCAAGACCCACTATTGGGAAGGCCAAATGATGTCCTCTCCGGTGAAGGTTCTGGAGTGGGACAGCTTAGCCAGGAGGGTGGGGAGACGTGGGAGCCCATGCTGGGGTGATATGCTTCAGGACTGGAAGACGACTGACATCCTCGGTGAGGAAACAGACGCTCCCGAAGACTGTACCTACCAAAGCTGGGTTTCAACTTCAGCCTCCAGAGCATCAAGACACTGCATCTGTGTGACGTTGGCCCACTGGGCTTTGGCATTTGTTGTATTTGACTTGGAACGTTAATGCGGACATGGCCTCAGGGTCGCGGTTGAGCAGTTGGATCGACATCAGATCTCACAGGCACGGCGGTGTGCAAACTAGTGTGTTTGCACCATTGCGCCCCTTGGGCTGGTTTCAGATCCTTTTCTTTTAATTGATTTCTTAAGGCTAGTGAACGGCTCAGTGGGTCAAGTACTTGCCATTCAATCCTAATGACCCAAGTTCTATGTCCCTGGAACCGACACAGAAGTGGAAGGAGAGACCCAGCTCCACAGTTGTCCTCCGACCTCCACACACAGGCTGTGACAAAGGGCATGCCCCACGTCATATATGCATAGACATAGTAATAATACATGCTTTTGAGTTAAAGTAATTTCTCAGCATTTTGAAATCATGACAATTCTATATCGTTATTTTTTTTTATCTGAAACGCACATTTACACATGATGCTATCTGGACTTTGCAGCCCTTCCAAACCTTTCTCTTCCACCAGACTTTGAAGACTATTTGGTCACTATGGCCCAGGGGCACAGTTTAAAGAGGTGGCATGGTACTGGAAGACATGAACAAAAGCCAGTTATCTCCCTGCTTGACCTTTCTATTTTTAAATAATATTGTCCAACCTGGTATGCTGATCTCTTTCGTTTGTGGGTTTAGAACTGAAGATGAAGACTTAGTTCGCTGGACCTCAGGCCGAGCCTGCTCCTCTCCTGTCTTCTCTCTGTGACTGAACCATAGCATTTGAACTTCGAAAGACCTTCCTGAATAGCTACAAAGGGGACTAGAGGCACCCCAGGGTCACACCACATGTTGGAACACTGTTGGAGGGAATATGGAGATTGGAATCGCAGGTTCCCTAGATGGAGGCCCTTATTCCCCAGGCCGCATCTCATCTCACCGAATAAAGAATGTGTTAGAAGGGAGACACCCTGACAACGGACATATAAGGAAGGGAACACTCTTCAGAAGAGGAGCCCAGGGGTGCTGTGAGATCCCAGGACCTGTGACTCTGGGAGACAAGCAACTTGGGAAGGGTATCACCTTGGACTCCAAGAGGCTCTGAGGCCCCCATCCGTTCTGACAATCCCTAAGGATCTGGCCAGACCTCCTGGCTCTGCTATGGAAGAATGTGCCTACCACTATGGAGGACAGAAGAGACGGCTGGAGCCCAGCATCGAGACCGCAGCATTCCCAGAGCAGGTTGGGAACTTACAGAAGAGAGAGGATACTGTCCCCATCTGTGGCATTGGGGCCATTATCTACAAGTCAATTCCCTTGTGGTTAACTGGTTGATTAGCTTTCCAGGACAGAGTCCTGCTTGGAAGTTTGCAGTTAGTGTTGCAGACACCAAACCCTGTGTGTGAAATTAAGAACACAGAACTCCCCAAATGCATGCCCCAAAGGCAAGCTGGGACAGAAGACAAGGTGAACACCACAGACTAGAAACAGCCTAGTGTTTCCGAAAAGTGGATTTCTGAGTAGTGGGGATCGGTCCTGATGGCAGATGGCTTTCACAGCAGATGGGGGGCTGTCCCAGACAGTGCTAAAGCCACACAAAAGGTCTTCCCCTCTCCCAACCTTAGCTCATTCATCTATGGAATCGGTCTCTGAGCGCTACCTATCAGGTAGCCATGAGAGTCACCCAATATGTGGCCGTCTTTAGCAATGGCCTTTGATGACACACAGATTAGAGCTGTGGGCTTCTTTCCAGCACCCGTGACCAGAGCTTGAGAGTACTGTGAGCGCAGAGTCTGACTCTATTCTTAACTGTCCCTGTGTCAATTGTCTCTTGTCCATGTGGCCTCTTTGCTCCATCCTTCTCCTCCACCACCTTTCCTTCCAAAGGGCTTTCACACTGCCAAAACTCTGCTATAACATGCCTTGGATCAGCAGGCTTTATTCACCAGGGGCTTGTTTGCTTGGCTTTACCCCTGCACTCTTCCTAAACACATCCCCAGAGGAGTGCTAGCTGGGTCAGGGAGATGTCACTGGATGGCCATTCTCAACTCTTCCTCAGGGTCCACCTGGGACCTGTCCCCAGTCCTCCAGGGAGTGTGGGGAGTATGTTGGCATGGCCTCATATAGGGAATCTTGGGGAGTGTGTTGGCATGGCCTCATATAGGGGATCTCAAGTAGACTGGATGATGAGGTGGCCCTAAAGCCTTAGTAAGTGGGGACCTCTGCTTTTTTGCCCAGACTGACACAGGGCTTTTGAACTAGGACAAATACCTCTCTCCTATGTTTTGCTTTCTGTTGCTGCCATGAGCATCACGGGATAAGCAGCTTGGGAGTGAAAGGGCTTGTTTCATCTCACAGCTTACAGTTTGTGATGAAGCAAGGTCAGGGCGGGGACTCAAGGCAGAAAGCAGAGCAGAGGCCATGAAGGAATCTTACTTACTGGCTTGCTCTCCATGGCTTTCTCAGTTCGTTTTCTTATGCCTCCTAGAATCACTTGCCCAGTTGAGGCACTGCCCATGGTGGCTTGGGTCCTCTAACATCAATCATCAGGCAAGAAAATGCCCCACAGATGTTTGCCCAGGTCAATCTGATGGGGGCATTTTCTCAGATTGAGGTTCCGGCTTCCCGCCTCCAGCTTGTATCAAATGGACAAGCATTAATCAGTATAACCACCTTTCTAATTATCCCAATGTGCCCCCCGCTCCGAGAAAGGCTCGAAACAACCCCTCCATTCCTGTGTGGGTTTCACAATCCCACCTTCTGAAGGTCGTGTTTCTCGCAATAGAACAGTGTGGAGGCCAGTTTCCTGGTGCTTTGGAGTTACACCAGAGGGTGGCCTGTGTACCTGGCCCTGCTATTTACAGCAGTTTGGTGTGACTCAGGTCTAGCCCACCGTCTCCAGACGACACCCCTAAGTCTTACCCAGCCAAACACACACTCTCAGGAATTCCCACACTCACTCCAGCAAATGCTAGGAGCAAATCTGTATACTCCCCAAAACTTTCTTATTAGAGTTGTGTTCTCAACAGCAAGAATGAATCTGAGGGGCTAAACACTTTTATGCACAATTAGGCAAGGGAACGCAGGAGGCTGCCTTGCCTTGCTCCTGGCCTGTTTTTGTGTTTGCTTGTTCGTTCTTTAGGTCTGGCTCCTCCAGAAGTCGTGCATTGGCTCCTCTCTCCCATCGCGTTGCTCAGCCAGGAGCTGGCAGTGGCAGCCCTGCAGCATAAGCAGGAAGAAGCTCATCTCTCCGGAGCCTGCTATGCCATCCAAGAAGGAGCTCCTGCCCTCAGGGTGAGGTGGGAGCCCAGTCCTGGGGAGGTGAGCATGGGTCACTGGCCTGAGAACGATGGTGGCTACAGAGCTCAGTCGCTTGTTTCATTCAGCCATTATATTATCAAATAATGACGACAGAAGTGTGAAAAGCCACCCCAGAAGGAGCCAAGGATGGATTTTCCAGGGACCACTGCCCACTGAGAAAATGGTACCCTGTGTTCTCAGACCCTTGGGCAGGAGAATCTGACCCAGTTATAGAAGTGCAGTAACATGGTAGGAATATGGGGATATGTAGTCTTCCCCCAGTGCTCCTGGAGGAGGGACACTGAGTAGCTTAGGACCACAATCCAGGGGAGGGGATGCAGGGAGAACACATGACCTTTCCCTGAGTTCTTCAGGCCATCTGAGAGCGCCATGGGCTGTACTGGCTCTGCACACTGTGCCTGCAGGAATAGGACGGTCTTGGGCTTTCTTCACATCCAAGGTTTAAGGCTTGGTGATGGAGGTGGGCCTCTAAAGGGACAGGAGACTCAGCCTGCCTCCTGGGCCACCTGGAGGAGACTGAGTAGAGCATCAAAGGTAGGCCATTCAGAAGCCCCACCCTGAGGAACAAAGTGGAGGACTCTCAGAGGGAAGAGGCAGAAAGAAAAATACACCTGTACCGAGCACACACGGAATTTTGTTGTTATTGTTCTCCCCCTCACACGCCAACTGCTTACACAGCATTTCAGAGGTATTCAATAGGGAAAGTAATCTGCAGAGGAGTTCAAGGCTATGGGGGGGAGGAGAGCAGACGGGAGGGGAGGGCAGGTGGCTTAGCAGGTAGAGGTGCCTGCTTTCAAGCCTGTCGACCTGAGTTCGAGTCCCAGGCCACCAACGGTGGAAGGAGAAAGCTGACTCCCTGTGTTGTCCTGTGACCCCCACACATCACTATGCACACCCAAACACCCCATAAATTAAAACTGCATATTTTTAAGTGTAGGGAAGAGTATGTGCAAATACCATAGCATTTTCTGTCAAGGAGATGTCTGCAGTGGGTCGAATCCTCAGTTTAGGGTCTATGGATATGAAGGCTGTCTGTATCTTCCACCGTTCTCCCTGCTCTGCTAGAATCCCCACTATCAACTGTGACACGAAAGAGTGACGACGTCTTGCATTCTCTGGGACTCTGATGGCTGTCTTTAGTCTTTCTCATTTTCCTCAATTCATCTGATTTACTGAGTCTTTCCTCATCCTTCTCAAACTGGTGGTTGTGCCTCCAACCGCTAACATCTCTGCTCTAAACCTTACTGTCGTTCTTATCTTGTAATCCAACTTCCATAGAGTCTCCCTGGCTCACAGGGCCTGGAGACCACGTGGTGCTCAGACCCCTGAGTCTGTGAGTTCTCCAGCCACTAAGGACCAGTGTGTCGGTGGGTTGTAGGCACTTTCAGATGTGGCTGGTGACATAGCTCTCCCTATGCTTGCTCTCTTGCTCGCTGGTCTTGCTTGCAGCAAGCAGTGCCCAACCTCCAACTGACCAAGGCATCTCCTCTTCTTCTGCCATCTGCTGCTAAGACTTCTGCTTTTTCTCAATAATGCATCTGAGCCTTGAACGGTTCTGTGCAGGCCTTGGGATTAAGCCCCTGCTGGTGGCAGCGGCTGCTTGGCAAGGCAGCCATTCTGGTAACTAACATACAATTGTATTGTCTGAGTTAGGGAGGCACAGCAGCTCCCAGGTGAAACACCTCGGACTCTGGGTTTTTCCACTCCAGTTGTTTGATTTGGATAAACGTTCTCTGTTGGTTAGTTGTTGGGTAATGTTTCATCCCCGAAATGGTTGTTTGGATAATTTTATCCAGTTTTATTATCATGATTTTCTGCCACTCCAGAAGTCAAGGAGCTGACAAGTTCACAAATGATGGACCATCCTGGCAAGCCCATAATTGATGTTTTGTTAAAACATCTGTATGGCTCAATCCCACGCCCAAATTGCATAATCCCCATGTCAGCACAGAGACTCAGAAAAGCATCAGATTGATTGTAGGAAGACTTGGCTTTGCCCTCTGCCAAAGTCACCAGCTCAGTGGCTCCAGATTGCCATCAATTAATCTCTCTGGCTTTCGGGATGTGTATGGAAGGGTGGGGCACCCAGAATTAGCAATGTAAAAATTAGATCCAGTAATGAGACACATGTGTTCCGGAAACTAAAATATACGGCTGAAGTTTACTGCCCGGCATGTGGGGGCGGGGAGGTTCTATGCTGCAGGCTGTGACCCGCAATGAACAATGCTGAAGCTCTCTTTGTCCTCAGGGAGCATATTTTCTGATGGGAAAGCCAGGCGTCACTGTGCATGCAAGAGGTTGGGCACCACGGCAAATAACACCCCGCTGCTCTTTTTCAAAATCTTTCGCCAAGGGAGAAATGAGGTACCAGTATCCAATAGACAGAAATGAAAAATATCAGTTTTGTCAGTGACAAGGTTAAGTAGAAAGGTAGATCCATTCTATATCCACCATAGAGATCCCTAATAACACTCCTTATATCCCCAAAACTCCTCCATTCAGTGAATCTGATCAGGTGGATGACGGAGGAGGTAGGTGGATGACGGAGGAGGCAGGTGGATGAAGGAGGAGGTAGGTGGATGAAGGAGGAGGTAGGGGATGAAGGAGGAGGCAGGTGGATGAAGGAGGAGGTAAGGGATGAAGGAGGAGGCAGGTGGATGAAGGAGGAGGCAGGTGGATGACGGAGGAGGTAGGTGGATGACAGAGGAGGTAGGTGGATGACGGAGGAGGTACCTGCAGTGGGTGGGGGGGTGTACTGTTGAAGGTTTGGACCAGAATGGTTGGCTAATTTTAATCAATGTCTCCTCAGAAACCATGTGTGAAAGAAGGGGAGATGCTCTTAGCAGGGTGTTCGGGAGACTCCAACACGTCGTGGTTGAGTGGAGGAAGGAGGAAGAAAGAAACAAAGGGGCCTCCTGGCTAAGAGGCACACGAAGGAGTGTTGTCTCGGCCCAGCAAAGAGCTGTTCCTATATAATGTAGTCCTCAGTCCAGGCTGCTCAGGAAGTCAGGTCTGGTGGGTAGGAGGCCTATATGTCTGCTGGGCTGTCTGATGTCCACGGTGGGAGCCAAGCCAAGGAGATATACAGGAGGCCTCCAGGTTGTATGAATGGAGGACCGAGTAAGCAGAAGTAGAGACAGAAAGTGATAACAAGGGCTTGGCGGGAGGTAGAGGGTGCTGAGCTGGGGGGGGGGGGGGGGGTGGAAGGAGAGAAGGTGGAACACTAGCTCCAGGGCATGCATGGAAGGCAGTTGCTCTGACCGTGGGAGTGTCTTGGGCTGTCGTGCTGACTCTGATTTTCTATGTGTGCCTAATTGTGACTGGTTGAGGGACATGCCACGGGTTCATTGGTGTGACAGTCAGCCTGTTGAAGGTTCAGTGGGGTGCAAATACACCTGTTGCTCTATAGACGGAAAAAAGTGGGGAGGGGATGCAGAGCCACAGGAGATGCCTAGGTCTGCAGCCTGGGAGAGCTGTTCCTTCCTGGATCGCAGGAAGAAGGGGAATCTAAGAGCAGACCCAGGAAGTGCAGATTTGCCGGGGTGAGAGCCACCGAGAATGGATTGTCTCTGAGAGAGAAATGAGATCTCAGGAGAGGAAGGAGTTAAACAGGGCAAGAGGCCGGAACAAAATGGAGAGAGTGGGTCGGGTTGGACAGTGTTGGCTTGGACCACTAATACTTAACCTGTGGGTCTCAGTCCCCACTGGGGTCGCATATCAGAAATCTACATTACAATTCATAACAGTGCCAAATTGCAGTTACGAAGTAGCAATGAAAATAATGTTGTGGCCAGAGGTCACCACAACCCGGGGAACTGTACTGAAGGGTCACAGCGTGAGGAAGGTCGAGAACCGTCCTGGACTTTCACAGACGCGCGTTTTGTTCTGTTTGCATTTTTCAAGTGTAAGAGGCTTTCAATATGATACGGGTTTGCTGAATTCTTGAAGTGTTCTCTGCTCTTCTGGGTTTTGTACTTCCTCACTAATCCCGCCAGGGCTTTCATTAATTGTTTCCAGACTCTATAAAACTAGGAGCTTGGCAGGGACGACCCGCACCGCTCACCCTGGGCTGGGAAAGACACGTTTCCAAAGGCGGTAATGGTTGGGGTTCTTCTCCAAAATCTTAATGACCAGAATATGTCAGAGTTTGGTTCCAGAAACACATATTGATCGAATCAATTTATCTTCATATACTTTTCTCCCGGAATGACTGAGACGCTCCCCTGAGAGTCCTGACTCCCTTGGTTCAGATCTAGACCAGAATTTCTCTCCCTGCCCCCCCCTTCCTCTCCCTTCTCTCTCCCTCCCCATCTCCAAGAACTAGTACTTTCTCACCGCTGTCAGAAAACACCCAATGGAGGCAACTTAAGAGGGGAAGAATTTATTTCTGTTTGTGGTTTGACAATACCATTAGTCCATTGTGGCAGGGAAGGGACGGAGGCGGTAGAGGCTCGCTGTGGAAGGAAGGAGTGAGGCTGCTCGTTCACTTCCTAGTGGGCCAAGGAGGGACTCATTGCCCCCTGTCATGACTGCTGTGGTGATTAGTTTAATAGTCAGTCAGACACGCTCTAGAATCCCCTAGGAAGAGAATACCAACAAAAGACTGTCTAGGTCACGTTGCCCTGCGCACAAGTCTCTAGGGGATTGCCTGGATGGCCTTAATTGATTTTGGAAGATCTAGCCTGAAAGTAGGTGGTGTCATTCCCTGCTTTGAGGCCCTGGATGAGGTGACAGTAGACACAGTCAGCTGAGTACTAAGCATGTGTACAATCATTTCTCCCTGCTCTTGGCAGCAGATGTGACAGCTGTTTCAAGTTCCTGCCTTGAGTTCCCTAGAGCGATGGACTGAGACCTGGAACTGAGGGCTAAAATAAACCCTTCCTCCCTGCTGAGTTCTTTTGGTTAGAGTATTTTATCATCACAGCAACAGATGGCACTAGGACTCCTGCTGCTGGCTTGTCTCTAGAGACCAATGTCCTTTTGGGATTGCTTGTGTCTGATGACAAATCTGTGGACTGTGAAAAGCAGGGCTAGCCTGATTGGGAGTGGGGGGTGGGCTTGCGCATAACAGAAACATCACATCACCCTCTGTCCCCCCTCAGGAACCTCTGTCTTAGCCGATGTGAACAGAACTGGCCAGAGCACTCCCTAGTCACCCATTGGCCACTGCTGTCCCTCCAGTGACTGCTCCCCAGTCCCGTGCCCTCCCAAACATGTTTGGGAACACTTGGGGAACCCCCAGGGACCCACCCCATTGTCTTCCTGAGAAGCATACACAGCGTATACCAGCTAGCCCTTCCCTCCCAGGCCCCCTGCTCCCTGGAGTCCCTGAAGATGCTCCTGAAGGTGCTGGACTGTGAACGCAAGCTGCGGTGTCCACTGTTAATGCACCCCTCAGTGCTGCTCTTGCAGCCATCCGTTGCCATGGGAATTTGGGAGACAGCGAGTCTGATGTGTGAGCTCGTCACTTTGAGCCAGGAGTAGTTGGTAGTTGAAGATGTTCACACTACGGTTTCTCTTCGGCATGTTGCTTTGGTTCATGATGAGGAGGGGGTGTGGCAGCCAGGCCTGAAGCATGACAGACACCCAGGCAACACCTAGCCTGACCCATCTTTCCCTTGGTGAGCAGCAAAGACTTCTCAGGGAACACTTGGGCCTCGCCACATGGGGTGTGGTTCACATCCGTGGTTGGAAACCCTCGATCTGCAGATGACTTTGCCCTTTCCCTGTGGTTAGAAAGGGTCCATTAAAGAAGAACATGAAGTATACTGTGTCTTGAAGATATAATTTTCCCACCCACAGCTAAGGGCTGATGACCAAAAGCAGTTCTCTCAAGCCTAAGAAAAGATGGCCAGCCTGTGGGAACATGAGTCAGTGGCCTTGGCTCTGGGAAGATCTTCGGCTCCCACAGTGCCAGTTGGGATCACGCAACCCTCTCTCTCCTCCTCTTGTGTCAGAAACTTACCCATGATGCAGCATTTATGGGCAAGAAGTCTCTAAAGAGGCGAGAGGTATTGTGGGTGCAATGGTCTCCTCTGTGGAGGTCCAGGGCTGAGGAAGGCTGTCTCAGGCTAAGACTTGCTGCTGCTCAATCCAGTCTTCCTATGTGGGGGCAGAGGCTGACTCCAGCCCTAATGCCCATGCCCTATTTGTCTAACCACATGTGGTTTCTTCTCCCCACCCTGGTGTTCTCGACATTCTGAGAAGACTCTGTGGCCTTATAGACCAGCTCAAAGGGCCGCCGGAAAAAGGCCGGGCCTGGCTGGCTCACCTAGGCACAGTAAGGCCCACTCTGATCATCTTAGATGAATGATCCGGTGGTCATCCTTGGGGTGATCTCACACACTCTCCATTCTAGCACTTAGACCATGAAGTTGCAGTGATTGCATGAGGGATCTTTGAGGATTAAGCCCCCTTAGGTCTCTGGTGGCCTTCCCCTGCTCTCCAAGCCTCCTGAGCAGTTATGCCATACATGACTTCTGCTCCAGCTCTGTTCCTGTAACGTCTCCCAGCCTGAGATCCACCTTCAGACAGTCTCCCCTTCCCCGTGACCCTCAGTCCGTGCCATTGGGAATATGCCAGGCTTTCCACAACAGGCCTGCCCTGCTGTTTTACAAGCCAGGCAACCTCATTTGGTAAAGAGAAGACAGTGAAGATGTATATATGAGGAATCTCAAGCCCAGGGCCCACAGGACATGGTCATTGACAGGAAGGAGTGCCACGGGCCATAATGTGAGGTCATAGTATCAGCAGGGGTAGCAGTGACCAGCTTGTATAGCTTGCTGAGTCAGGAGGATGGACCAGGACCCTCTGATACTCAGACTGCCCAAGAGAAGTGGAACCATCTGGAGCTATCTGTAAAATCTCCCCATTTATAGCTGACAATACATTGGTGTGTCAAAGCACACACCACACACACACACACACACACACACACACAAGATCTATAAACCATAGACTGTCTGGTCCATGGGCTATTTATGAACTCTGCTCTGGATGGAGTTGCCTAACAACAAAAATAAAATGGTGATGTTGCTGACAGCAAGGGACACTGGGGGCTCACCAAGGGCTGGTGGTATCTGGGTGTCCTCTATGACCCTCCCTTTCACCGTCGTTCTATCAAGTCTATAGAAACAGTTATCACCTCCTGCTTTGTTCAAGGATATGGGGCAAATCACTTTAAAAGAGGCTAAGGGATGTCCCCCAGATCACATGCCTAGAAGCTCCTATGGCTAGGCTCTCCCTGGGCAACCCTGGCTGTCACACTGTATCTCCGTCAGCATCTCTATGATGCTGGGCAGGGAGTTCATTCTTCTAAAACATTGATAATATTATTATTTACTTTAACCATTAATACTGCTAATAATATTATTACCAATAATAATACCAGTATTACCAATAATAATAATAACAAATACACAAAAATGCCAAGTGGCCCCTCTAAAGAGCTAGAGTCATATGCAACTCTTTTCGTTCTCTTTGGTTTTCAGATATTGCTTTATATTTTTAAAGCAAATTTGGTAGAGTTGTTAGCCTACTACAATTCCCAGCTGGGAAGAAGAGCTGTCTTTTTTGGAACAGATTTCCTAACCCCTTGGTGGTGCAACCCCACAGTGGAGAATAAAAAGTGTGTGTGTGTGTGTGCTTGTGTAAGTGCATGTGTGTATGTGCATGTGTGTGTTCATTCATGTATGCATTTGCATGTATGCAAACTCACCAAACATTGTTTTTCAGCTTCCTATCACATCCCCGCCGCCTCCACATCCCTGATGTAGCCTGTCTATGGCTCTTCCATATTCGGTCAGAGTGGTGGTAGTAACTTCCCACCTTCCTTGCAACTGACTGTCTCAGGACGTTTCCTGCTCAAGTTTGCTATTTCAAAAATTACAAGATGAACCTCTGAGTATTTATTAGCCTTTTAATGTGTTGATGCTCAGATTTCCAGAGTGGAAATCCATGAGTAAAATATCATAGACATCTATGATATTTTATTAATATCATAATATCATTAAATATGTTGCAATATTCTTTACAAAACTTTTGAAATGACTCATTCTCCATATAAGAGTGAATGGAAGGGCCACTGCTACACCTTCCAGCTTTGGACAATGTTATTTAAGCACAAGCCAAAAAGACAAAGGGGGGAACAAACATTTTAATTTTTAAATTTAATTTTTATTTTTCTAACGATTTATTTTTACTTAGGTATCTTCATATGTGTGTGCATCTTTGTGGGGTTATGCATCCATGAGTACAGGTACCCTTAGAGTACAGGCACCCTTAGAGGCCAGAAGAGGGCGTCAGAACTCCTGAAGTTGGAATTATAGGCAGCATGGGTGTTGAGGACCAAGCTCCAGTCCTTGTCAAGTACACTATGTATGCACTCTCAACCTCTGAGTCATCTTTCCTATTTTTTGTTGTATTTTTAGTTATGTATTGGAGTGCATGATACAGTATGCTTGCGGAGAGCAGAGGACAGCCCGAGAGTCAGTTCTGAACTCCCACCAGGTGGGAGACAGGGACTGAACTCAGGTCATCAGGCTTGGTAGCAGGTGCCTTCCCCTCATTGAGCTGTCTCGTCCACCCAAGCCTTCTGTTTACAAACTGCCACTGCACGGTGCTCATTGTGAGAGGGACAGCCATCTTGCCTTTCACTGGGAAGTCCCTTGCCTGGTCAGTGGTGTGTCACGGGCTGAATGACTTTACTTGAGAAGCTCAGTGCCAGGAGTGCTTCAGAACATGAAATTTCCTTGGATCTCTTCTTCTCTTGATTTTTGTGGCAACATTATCACGATGTTTTAATCATGATTTCTTAGGCATGGGTGATAGCACCAATTATGCCGATTGCTTTGTAAAATACCACTGAACCCTTAGATCACATGGCTTTGTTGCTCTGCCAGAAACTAACAAACTAACGGAGGCTGGCAAAATGGCTTCGTGGATAAAGGTGCTTGCTGTGCAAACATGACAACCCCAGTTCGAGCCTCAGAACCCGCCCGAAGGGGAAGAAAAGAACTCGTTCTGCCATGTTGTCCTCTGACCTCCACACGTGTGCTGTGTTCCCATGTGTCCACACAACACACCAATATACACAAATACCATGCCTTATGCATACATGATAATAAATTTAATAAGGAGCTAGCAAACTGATCATATAAAGTTTGTTTAAAGACTTCAGAGTGAAATTAGTTGGAAAGGACCATGTTTCCGTGATGAGGAGTGAGGGCCAAGTCATCCAAGTTCGGTAGTGAAGACTGGACAGAGGTCAGGCTCAACTGACCACGGCAACCCTTGCCATGTTGTTTGACTTTGAAAAGAGCGCAAGCGAACATTTATAGGACTCCTTAGCAAAGACTGACCTAGAAGCTCACACATGTGTGTTTGTGTCTTGGAGCTTTTGCAGCTGGACTGCGAAGCGAGGCAGTTAGCGTACCTAGCCAAGACCAGCTGCGGCTTCAGCGATCGTTAAATCAACACCACTTGGGTCATTTAGATAAAATGTACATTGCCAACAGTTCAGAATGAGCCAGTGAGTCAAACTCATCGATTGGCAATGGCGTTCGTCGTAAATGAGACGATAGTCAGCCGTCTAGATGTTAGTCACAGGATCTCAGAATCTGTCTTTTGAAAGTCACGTAAGACAGCAGATGCTCTCCATCCCGGAGCATTAGTGAATGCTCCTTGTCCAAGATGTCATCACAACCTTTCACTGTTTTATATATCTGTTGCATCACCAAACTCCCTCTAAAGTGATCCAACAGAATTAGGGAAAATACTCCATGACCGCTGGCCGCTTGCAAAAGAACCCACCTGCCTTCTCTCCTGGCAATTTACACTAATGAATGGTGCCAGAAAGCTAAGTGGATCTGGAAAGACCTTCCCACCATGCACATGTGCCAGAAGCTACAGAATGAAGAGCTTCCATTAGCAGGGCATCCCAGTCCTGCTGAAGCTCCCGTCTGCAGTCACTGCCTGTAAATGGAGGTGGGAAGGCAGTCGTGGGCGGTGTACAGAATCTGCTGTGTGGTTCTTGCTGAAGTGTCCTTTCCCAAGTCCGTGGCGAGGAGATAGAGGCTCAGTACTGGCCCTATGCTGGCTGTGGGCAGACACCCTTTAGATACAGAGGCTGTCTTCAGCACTGGTTTCCCGAGCTCACATGACCTTCTACTACCTTCAGCTCCAGCATGTTAAATTACATTAAACCCACAGAAGAAAGGGGAAGAGTGCCTTTGTTTTGGGTTGAGTTCCCTCTGCCAGAGAGTATGGAAGGATTGTTACTGTCTGAAGACACAAAGAAAACCAACAGTTACCCTGCTTAGGTGGAGGATGCCTCTAGGAAGCAGAGATGTTTCAAGAAACAGAAACAAACTTTAAACAAGAAATCAATGTTCAGAAATGTGACAACTTAGCCAAGTGATACTTGAAGATCCATTGTTTCCTTCTCATGACTATTTCACAGACCTGGTCCGCAACAAAAGCAAATTTCTAAGGTATGGGTATGAGCAAATACCAAGAGCAAAATAGTTACGAGCTCAGAATCAATTAGACATTTACAAAATCACTCTATCACCCGAACTCGCAAATGAATGTATCACTCAGATAGATTAAAGCAGCCCCTCAAACACTTACCCAGTCCTCAATTCTATATGTCTTAGTAAACTTCCGTACAGTTAGATTGGCCATTCTGAACCCATGGAACCTTGCTCAACACAGCAGGAAACACCATAGATGTCCATCAGCAGGTGAAGGGATCATGAAAAAGTGATACCCATATGAAATGCAATGCTATTTAGCTAAAAAGAACAATAAAATAATAACAGTCATGTGAATATTTATTTGGCGGACCTAGAAAATACAATGTTAACCAAGGCCACCCAAACTCAGAAAGAAAGAAATCTCATGTTCTCCCTCATGTGTAGATCCTAGCCTATAATGTGTACATACATGTACACATGTGAACAGCTGTAAGTGGGGGTAGAGTGTAACGTGTAGAAAGGACACCAAGAAAAGGCAGTATTAGATGGTGAGGAAGACTGAAAATCAGGCAACGGCTGTGGAACTTGTGAAAGAGAACGTGAAGCTAACTGATTTTCTAGTTTAAACTCTGTTATGGGTTTAATTTTATTTTCTTGTGGTGGCAAAGCGCAAGAAGATGCAATTGACGGGGAGAGTGTATATCATATCCTTTTAGAGAATGGAAAATCATTGCAAATAAAAGAATCTGGAGCAGGGGAGATGGCTCAGCAGTTGAGAGCACTGGCTGCCCTTCCACAAGTACCAAATTCAATTCCCAACACCCATGTGATGGTTCACTATCATTCCTAAGTCTAGTCCCAGGGGATCCCGCATCCCTGCCCCGACCTCCACAGGTACCAGGCCCGTAAATAGTACACAAAACAACCACATACATAAGCAGTAAAATAAAACTCTTTTTTTTATTTTAGAAAAAGAAGAATCTAAGGAAAAGAGATGTGGAGTCAATGAATCCACAAACCCCTGGGAATAAACCAGAGCCACAAGGAAAAGACACTATATCATTAAAATGGACCATGGGAGGAAGCCAAGGCTGCTCATAGGTCAGCGACTGTACTTAGCTTCCTAGTGTCTCACAGAAGACTCTAAAACAGTGGCTCTCAACCTGTGGGTCGTGACTCCCTTGGGAGTTGCAGATCCAATATTTACAGTAGCATGAATTTACATGATTCATAGCAGCAGCAAAATTAGTTACAAACTAACAACCAAAATAAGTTTATTGTTGGGAGTCCCCACAACATAGGGCTGCAACATTGGGAAGGTTGAGAAGCATGTCTCTAGGGCATTTGTAAGGTTCCTACAATTCAGTAATAGCAAAATGGGGGAAACAACCCAAAATGTTCTACAAGAAAGACTTCTTAGTGACAACCATTTGCAAAGCCATTCAGTGTCCTTAATCACTGGGGCCAGGCACAACCCGTGGTATTGGATTTTTTGACTAGCATTAAGAAGCAACCTAGGCTGAGCAGGCGGTGGTGGTGCACGCCTTTAATTCCAGCACTCGGGAGGCAGAGGCAGGCAGATCTCTGTGAGTTTGAGGCCAGCCTGGTCTACAAGAGCTAGTTGCAGGACAGGCTCCAAAGCTACAGAGAAACCCTGTCTTGAAAAACCAAAATAAATAAGTAAACAAATAAATAAATAAAAAAAGAAGCCAGCCAGACGGCATCAAGCATTGGTGAGGATATGTGCTGAGACCCTTGCTTATAAATTGGCTTCACTGCCTTGGAAAAGCCATTGGTTGGCCAGCAAGCCTTAGATCAAGGATTTGGAATCCTCCATGTGGGTTCTCCCTGCTGTTTACTGGAAACATTTGGGGCTCTGTGGGGTGGGAACCGCTCTGTGAGAAGATTTGGCTGAGGGGTAGTCAGGGCCCTACCAGGAAGCAGACACTGCTGCTCTCACATGTGACTGAGCTCAAATTCTGTCTTTCCTACTCACCCACACCCCTTTCCTTCCCATCCCTGGAGAGGGCCTCCATGGATTGGAGGTCTTGCCTCCACCAGGGGCCGCGCTAAGGGATCCTCTGAAGGGAGGCAGCCATTTTTAGCCTGAGGGCTATGGAACCCCAGGCAGACAGGCCTTGTTCTGTGGATATTCTGAGCTGATCAGTTCTCTGTGGTGAGACCAGCAAGTGCAGTATGGCCTGTTCAGCTGCCATCACTGGTCCCTGCCTGCTTGATGCCAAAAGCTCCCTGCACTGGTAACTGGGACAGCCTCAATGTCCTCAGGCATGGCTGACCGTCCCCCAGAGGACAAAGCCACCCTGGTGAGGAGAGCTGCTTTAGGACAAAGTCAGGGAAGATGCTTAGCTTTGTGGCGCTCCCCCACCTGTGATAGACTCGCCCAGTCTCCAGGGTGCTTTCCTCAGCAATTGCACCGGCAGGTGAGGACCATGCAGGGCACCTCACACACCGGCTTCCTTTGCCCAGGCCTTCAGACCACCTCCAGGCCCCACCCAGCACTGAAGAGGTAGACTTCCTGATAAAGTCACCAGAATTAGTTGGTTTTCCCCCCCCTTAATCTCTTTAGAAATCTGTGAGACCACTTGGAATTGAGGAAATAAGAGTTCTAGAATTAGGCAGATGCAGTGCAGAGCCCTAGCCATGCTGTTTCCAGCTGGACGGGTTAAGTTTCTGACCTCTGGGACTGGGGGTCAGATATGAAAGTGTAGAACACAGAGCATGGGCTCTTATAGAGGAGGAAGAAGAGGAGGAGGAAGAAGAAGGAGAAAATGAGAGGGAAGAGAAAAATGGGGGAGGAGGAATGAGGAGAGGGAGGAAGGAGGAAGAAGAGGAGCGAGCACTGTATAGCCTCCCTCCACCCCCCACGCCACCCCCGCACAGATGTAGCTATGCGCTACCCTTTCAGCACACGCTCATGCTCTGTCTTGGTCTGTCCGGCTTTCTGCACCTCCCTTCTTACAGGCTGTGTCCCCAGCTCACCACAGGGGATGAGAATGTCAACAAGGAGCGGCTAACTCCCTCATTGCTGCCTCTGTTCCTTGTCCTCAAGAGCTGGGCAGTGACGAGCCCAGTGCCCAGCTGAAAGCAGAACTTGAGACTTTTGTAAACAGCTCCTGAGGTAACAGAGGACAGCCCAAGTAAATAGATAGGTGTGACCCACAGAAGAAGACCTTGTGGAGCTACAGGGCCAGGCCCAGGAGGGCCAGGCGGGTGGAGGAGGCAACTGAGGTGGCCTGTGGAACCAGGTCAGGGTGTAAACCAGGACTGCAGAAGTGACATCATCAGGTGTCATTGGAAGGAGCCTTTTTCAAGCCTCTCCCGCAGGATGCAATTGAGAGAGGGTAATACAAGGTGAGGAAAACCGGGGTTCGTCAGCGTCCTCACACAGTGCACTAATGCAGCCCATACACACATATACTCAGATTCCCTTTACTCATTTATACACACATGCATGTTGACTTACACACACACACACACACACACACACTATACACGTACACACGCACACACACATGCTCTCCCACAGTCAGACAACTGTTTTGCCCTCATGCAGACCACAGAGCACACATGTTTCTTCTCTCCAGTTTCCCATCTGTGAGAAGTGCCAGCCTCCAGTCATCCTCCATAGCTCAGGTCTCCAGAAGGAGGCTCCGTGTGGTTTGGCTCAGTTCTGCTCCATGTGGAGGCTGCCTCACCCGGCTTGAGTCATAGGCTTCTTGTTTGTTCAACCTTCAACAGGCTGGCCTTGTTTCAGGTGCCTTCTTGGGCAGCAGGAGACTGCTGGGAAGTGAGCCAGGAGCAGAAAGCAAAAGCAGAGGAATCCTTCACAAGGAGGGAAGAGGGAGGGTGGGAGTCAGGAACATGCAATGGGGCAACTTGTAGCCTGGGGAGGGTGGGGCCCAGGACATCCAATGGGAAGCTTGTGACCTGCCCGTGGACCTCTGGTGCCCCCTACAGATCAAGAGAGTGCAGGCATCTTGGGTCTGTCTGGTCCTTCAGGCCCCTAGTGGAAGCCTGTGAAAGAGAGTGGATCCCCACCCTCGGAGCCCATTCCTACTGACAGATCCCAGGTCCTTTGAAGAAGGAAGATACGACCCCACTAGAACCTCATGCGTGAGCATAGCTGAGCAGATCAAGTGGAAAAGCATCACTGGGGAGGTTTGTGCGTTGATATCGTGGCACGCACAACATCCCGGGAACAGAGATTTCAGTGGACAAAGGCAGTGCCCTGAGAAGAAGAAGGGAGGGCCTTCATCTGAGTGATGGCAGGACCAGAACAAGAGGCTAAGTTCTGTCTCCTTAGAAGACAAGCCTCGCCCACTCCCTCCCCCATCTGCTGAGGCAGGCAGATCTTCCTCCCTGCTTGCAGCCTGAGTCTCTTCCTTTTCTTTCTCCCTCTCAAAGAAGCAGCTTCTGTCTCTCCCTTTTCTTTCTCTCTCTCTTGCTCTCTTTCTCTCTCTCCACACCGATTCCCCAGACCTGTATGCACCCCCTCTAATAAACTCCTAAGCAGGTTTGTTGCTTGTTCCATGTTTCCTTCATGCTCACACCAGGTAATTTCATTGGTGCTATGAGACTCGGGAAGCTCTCCTACCTCGAGCCCATCTCCCAGGTCGGGATCTGGAAGCAGGTATTTTTTTCCGCAACAACCACATGTTCCATATGCCCTATGGGAGCCTTGAGTACCAACCTCAGCACCCCCTCAAGGTTCAGAGCAGGGCATCAATGGCAAGCAAAGATCTGAGGGTTAATGAATTAACTCAAGCATGTTACCTCTACATATTCTTTAGTCCTTTGGGCAAAGAAGCAGAGAGAAGAAGAAAGGGTGATCTCCATTAGGTTTTTAGTTTTTTTATAGACAAGGTTAAAAAATTCCATGGGCAAAAACAACAATATCAACATGCATTTCAGAATCACAAAAAAAGCAGGTAGAACCTGACAAAGCAGTGCTCCAGGAACAGGTGACACCACCCAGGAAGAGCCAGCATCCAAGGGGAAATACCTAACAATCCAAACCAATAGATAAAGTTACTAAATGTCCCAGAATCCTGGACTCACCTAAGCCCAGTAGAAAAGGGCACTTTTTGAAATTTGCTGTGTGTTAACTAATATAATTGTGGGGGATTGACTCTCTGTAAATTTGACTATTAGAACAAAGAGCGAATGATACTGCTCTAAGGTTTCCTGTTAGGTCATTCCATTGCCCATGCAGGAGGAAGTTACACTGCTGAGGAATAAATCCCATTTTGAAGGGAGAAATGCCATGATATCACAGTACTGAACTGACAGTGACTTATCCAAAAGAAAAGTGTTCCCACAGCTCAGCTGAATGGGTTCTCCATATGGAGTGTCCATACTTCTATGGTTTAGTCTAATAGATTGGTCAGCTGTACATTTACTGTATAAGACTTGTGGGCTCACCACAGACCCCTCCATCCCCTGCCCCAGTAACAAGGAACTTAAGGGAGGAAAAGCTTGTTTGGCTCACAGTTGAAGAGGGACACAGTCCATCGCCGTGGAAAGGCAGGGCAGCAGGATCATGAGGAGGCTGGCTGTACTGCATCCACATTGAGAGACAGTGAGGTGAGATCTTGGGTTCAGCACAGCACACTTCTTGTTTCTCAGTCTCAGCTCCCAATCCAGACCCAGAGGACAGTGCTGCCCACATCCAGGGTGTGACTTCCCTCCTCAGTTGTATCTGTTTGGAAACTCCCTTACAGACCCATACAGAGACCCATCATCTCCTGGATAACAGAGTCAGTATTAACCATCACAGACCTACAGACACATTGCCATCAGAGAAGACTGCTAGCTTTCATAGGTCTCATGGATTTATTAATGTATCCCCCTCTTGTGCTTGTAATAGTCTGTCCTGTCCCTTTAAGGGACAAGCCATCAAGCCATGCTCACTCCTTCCCCCACTCACCCAAGCTGATCTTCAGCTTCCAGCCTGAGTCCCTTCCTTTCCATCTCTGTCTCTCTCTCTGTGTCTCTGTCTCTCTGTGTCTGTCTCTCTCTCAAAGAGGCAGCTTCTGTCTCTCCCTTCTCTCCACTTCTCCCCTCCCTTCTCTGTTTCTCTCTCTTTCTGTCTCTCTCTCCCTCTCTCTCTCTCTCTCTCTCTCTCTCATCTTTCCCTTTCTTCCCTCCCCTTCCATAACCCACTAAATAAATATCCAACTTCACTCTGCATGGTGTGCCTATCCATCTTGGTCTTTCATCTGTCATGTGGCTTCCTTCCTGGGACCCGGCTGCCTTTGTGGCCTGCCATGGTCTCGGGACTTGCTGCCCACTGCCTGCTGCTGCTCATGGACCTGTGGCATGGTCCCATGGCTCACTGCCTACTGCCACCACTTGGGGACCTGCAGCATTTCTGCCACTGTGCCTCTCAGGGGACCTGCAGCATTTTACCTAAACCATTACAGTGCTAATAAAGGTCTGGAAGGTATCTACAGAAGTACATTTTTGAAAAAGAAAGTTAGTTACAAAGGCAGTGTGGAAGGGGAAATGGAGGAATAAGTGTCATACTTCAAAATAAATGAAGAGTATTCTTGTGAACACCTGCTGGATTCTACATTTGGCTCTGAGTTCTTTACACCCTGGAGAAAATGCCAGAAACAACAACTGGAGAGGCAGCTGGGATCCACAAGACAAATCTCCAGACACAGAGACCTGAGGGATTCCTCATGGCAAGGAAGAGGATTCCTTATTTTAAAACATTAGTTGATAATGTGGGAGATATCTTTCTCTATATTTTAACAGAAAAATATAGTTCAATATCCTAAGGCACCTTCTCATGCTTTCTGCTATGGGGTACAGCCCCCGCTCCCCCCCCAGATAAACACAGATTTAGAGTGGAGAGGTGGCAAACCCCAAAAACAACCACATCAGGCTTCATGTTTCATGGGGCTTGAGACTCAGCTGGGTCTTGGTGAATGCAAGTTTTGACTCAGTAGGTCTGAGGCTTCTGAGCAACATCCAGCTCAGAATCAGGACACGCTTGGAGAATCAGTGCTATAGAAACTTCCCATGACAATCATTTTTCCTACCAGGACTTTGGACAAAATGTGGAACACAGTGCTTAGAGTCAATGTTCTGTGGACAGACAATAGGGGGCTGTGCTAGCCTGGGCTGCTGTCAAGAATGGGCCACACCCTTTGGCTGTGAAGGCCAACATATCCTGAAGAGAATGGTGGGCCGAACCAGCTGAGGTCCCTGCACTTCTCCACAGTGGGGGACTTGCCATTGACAGCCAGCTGGAGCTCCTTCATGCCAGCCATAAACTGACTGGGATACTTTAAACAGGACATGTGTGTTTTATCATTTTAAATTGTAATATATGTTTAGATGGCCTCTTCTAAGTTCACAGACTGCAAGAGGGCCCCAGAATCCAGTGTGGGCCCTGTTACCTGCATGCTGAGGATACCGTGCCTTCTGGATAGCCTCAGCATCATGCTGGGCTGTCTTCCTTATCCAAGCCCTTTTGAAACCTGGAGGTGGGGGGGAAGATGGGAGAGGAGCAAAGCTTCCCTGCAGACAGCAGCAGCCTTACTTCACAGCAAGCACAGCACCCAAGGGTGTCATCATGTCAACAATGGAAAATAACTCCAAAAGTGTGCAAAAATAGGCAAGACTGAGCACAGAGCGCTGCGTTCCTATATTTCCTCCCAGGTTACCTGTGAAAAGGGTGGAAAATCCTGAATGGTGTCTAACCGAAGCCAGGATTCTATGAAGAGGCGGCCGGTAGGTGGGAGTGAGGCTGGCGGTGGACTGGATTCCCTGACCCATTCCTTGGCCCTTGATTCCATCCTCACAAGAAACCTACTCTAGCTTTTCCACCGAGTTCTGTAGCAGACACAGGACACCGTGGATGGGTCTTTATCACCTTAGCCATAACCAGGCATTTCTCTCAGTGTCCTGAATTGCTCTTTTTGGAGACTGTGCTCAGGCACATGACTGGGAGAAAATAATGAAGTCCAGACTGGTCTTGGCAATTGCTCCCCATCATGGGATTCACACGTGGAAAAATGTCTGGTTCCTCTTTTCTCTCTGTGAAGGGTTTTTCTACAACTCCACCCAGGAGAGAAGTCACAGCTTGACGTGGGATGCATGTGCTTTGGTCCGGGGAAGGGGTGGTGACTGCACATGGCCTCTTCACTAAGACCCACTCATTCCTTGGAGAAATGTCAGGAACAAAATCAAACCCTGCTTGCTTCTCAATACCTCAGTTAATCTGGGAGGGTGCTGTCAATCATTTCCACTGGGAACATTTCTTCACTAGCTTTAGCTTGTCTGTAGGTATTTAAATAAAAGTACACAACCACTTCCGCGGTGCTTTGAGAGCTTCCCTTTTAAAGCACTATATGTTCAGAGGAAATTTAGATCTTCGTTTGGCCACCAGAAGGTGATTAAATTACATTACCTAAGGTTATCAATGCCTTTGACAAGGCAAACACCCAACCTCCTCATGCTGCAGTGCTCTCAGGATTTTCCAAATGCATGGGGACATGGGGATAGCATGTGCCAAAGGGGTGACTTAGCAAGGCTGATGAGCTGCTCCAGCTGCGTCCCTAGGTGCCCTTGCTTTGTTTTCTTTCGATACCTAGTTCCCTTCCCACTGCCCGGCTCCAATCTGTGAGACTCCCATGAATGCATGGCCAGTCTTATAGTAGTTAGTGCAGAGGAATGCTCGGGACAGAAGTTACTTTTCTTACCGCTGTGACGGTGATGACCCAAAGCAGAACAACTCACAGAAAGAAAGGATTAGTTTGGCTCATGATTTGAGGCAACACGCCATGGCAAAGGCAGGTGTGTCTCCTGGTCACGCTGCATCCAAAGTCAGAGACCGTGGAGAGAAAAATGCTAATGACGCCCCCACACCCCAATATGTTATTCAGTCTGGTTAACCCTTTCTGGAAACATGGACACACTCAGAAATGTGTCTTCTCAGTGATTCTAAATCTTTGTCAAGTTGAGAATGAAGATTAATCACCGAAAGTGTACCCCTTAAGTCAGGTGTGTGGTGGTGCATGCCTTTAGTCCTCGCATTTGGGAGGCAGAGGCAGGCAGAACTCTGTAAGTTTCAAGGCAGCCTGCAGAGCAAATTCCAGAGCAGCCAGAACAGTTACAGAAACTGCCTCAAAATAAAAAAGTCTACCCCTTATTAATTTGATACCAAAACACAGCCATTTTTGGTCATAACATTTTATTCCTCCTCATCAAAGATTTATGGTTTTCTCATAATGAAAAATGTTTTTATTTCAACCTGTGTCAAAGTCTGAGTCTTAGTTAGGGTTCCACCACTGTGAAGAGACATTTAATTGGGGCTGGCTTACTGTCTCAGAGGTTTAGTCCATTATCATCATGGTGGGAAATATGTGGCATGCAGGCAGACATGGTGCTGGAGAGATAGCTGATAATTCTACATCTGGATCCGCAGGCAGCAGGGAAAGAGTGATACTGAGCATGGCTTGAGCATCTGACACCTTCAAGTTCACCCCAGTGACACACTTCCTACACCCACACTTTTGAACTTTTGGCAGGAAAATGGGACAGGTGACTTCTTGCCCAGTTCCTGATGAAGTCCTTGTTCCACTCTGAAACTTCACGAGCACACTTTTTACTCTCTGCCTCTCTGTTGATGTCCTGGTCTTTCCCATTCCTGTCAGAATGGCCCATTGGCCGTCCTGGGTTTGCAGCATCCTGAGGTGTCTCCAGCATGTGGCTCCAAACTCATCCACATTCTCCCCACGAGCTAGCTCTAAAGGGTTACCAGCCCAATGGTCAGGTTTGTCATAGCAATGGCCCCACTCCTGGTACTGATATTCTGTATTGATCACTTTTCTCATTCCTGTGATAAAAACCCCTGGAAAATAAACTTAAAGAAGAGTTTGCTTCAGCTCACAGGTTGAGTTGTGGTTCATCCTGGCAGCCACCACATTGGGCGTCTGTCATCTCTGAAAAAGTGGGGGAGGGGGAGAATATTGATCTGATGCTCAGCCCATTTTCTCCTTTTTAAGTTTTATGCAGCCTTGGACCCAGCCCATGGCATTATGCTGTGCACATTCGGGATGTGTCTTCCACCCTCAGTTAAATCTCTCCCGAAACATCCTCACAGGCACACTCAGAATCGTTCTCTAGATGATTGTCTTACTTAAGGTTCCTATTATTGTGATGAAACACCATGACCAAAAAACTAGTTGCAGAGGAAAGAGTTTATTTGGCTCACACTTCAGCATTGATGTTCATCACTGAAAGAAGTCAGGACAGGAACTCAAACTGGGCAGGATTCCGGAGGCAGGAGCTGATGCAGAGACCATGGGGGGGGGGGGAGTTGCTTATTGGCTTGCTTCCCATGGCTTGCTCAGTCCACTTTCTTATAGAACCCAGGACAAGCAGCCCAGGGATGGCACCACCCACAATGTGCTGGATCCTCCCCCATTGTTCACTGAATGAGAAAATGCCTTACAGCTGGATCTCACTGAGACATTTCTTCACCTGAGGCTCCTTTCTCTGATGACTCTAGCTTGTGTCAAGTTGACACACAAAACCATCCAGGACAATGATTCTACATTTTAGTCAAGTTGCTAAGACTATCAGTCGTAAGAGGTTTTTGTTTTTTTTTTTTTGTTTGTAGTAAGAGTTCTTGTGTAGTGTTCTGTTCTCGTGTGTGTGTGTGTGTGTGTGTGTGTGTGTGTGTGTGTGTGTGTGCGTGTGCTTGTGTGTGCAGTGAGAATACCTTCCCTGGGGAGAGGTAAATAAAAGTCTACCCCCTCTTTCTCTAAGACCCCAGTTAACAAACCAATGAACAATTCCACCAAAGTCCAACTTGGGGAATCAATTAATTCCTTAGACTTACAGAGCATGGGTGAGGGGTTGCTGCCAGGAATGTGGGTAATTTCAAAGCGGTCATACTGGGAAGTTCAGCCAGCACAGATGGCTTCTCCACAGGTTCATAAATGCTTGCCCTTCTGGTGCACCATTGGCAGTCAGCACTCTAGCGCCTCTTGAGACGAAGCGGGCATGTGCAGTTAGAGCAGAATTACCTACAGATGGATGGGAAGGGCGGGAATGTTGCAGCTGGAACTTCAGTTGATGGTCCAAGGACTCCCCCATGACCTCTTTCTGTGATGGGAACATCTAAAGTCCAGAAGGTCTACCATGGTGGTGTCTGGCAAGCAAGTCCAGCTGATCTGATGAAGATGGCAGCTGTTTGGCTCCCCCCGTGTGTGTGTGTGTGTGTGCGTGTGTATGAGGAAGCTAGAAGTCAACCTGGGATGCCATTCTTGAGACAGGATTTCTTACTGGCCCAGAACTGGCCAATTAGAAAGCCCCAGAGATCCACCTGCCTCCCCTGTCCTGGGTTTACAAGTGCACACTATCATGCCTAACTTTTCACGTGGGCTCTGGAGACCAGACACAGGTCCCCAAGCTTACACAGCCAGCACTTTACCAACTGAACCTGTCCTTCCAGCGTCTGTCCTTCCCATTTTTGGTACAAAAAGTGGAGAGGAAGTTGGGAGGGCAGAGGAGGACCTGTACTATAGTCAGTCTGTGAGCATTGTTCACAACAGCTCATCTGGAAACTGAGCTTAGCTTCAGTGATTCTGACTGATAGCATCTCGCCATTGACCCCACTGGGCACCCACAGGCACTAGTCACATGTGGCTCCTCAGGGTGTAGAACGAAATCTTACTATGTCTTCTATAGAACTTAAAATCATAAGTGATGTTGGCCTCCAGGCATCAGAAAGCAGGAGTCTAGACAGTTCGAAAGCTCTTCGTGGTGTTAAGCTTAAGTCTGCCTTTTGAGCTCTTTTGATTTTGCCTTCTGAACAATTAGCAGAATTATTTCACAGGACAGTCAGTTCAGTGTTTGAAAACAACTCTTCCCCATCCGTTTATGACATGTGTTAGATATTATTTATCTGGCCTTGGAAGACATTGAGCTGGGTGATTTTGTGAATAGCCTATCTGACTGTTGCTGGGCTCTCAGTGAACAAACAGAATTCACAGCTACCCCTTATCAGTGGTAAGAAGTCACTCAGAGTTCAATCAGAGAACAAGGAGTGTTCTTTAATATGAGAAAAATGCAAAACCTTCATAAACAAAGCCTGGGGATTATGGGAAGGGAATCCTACTGGACTTTGCCGTCATCCCCATTCTGGTTGTTGGGGACCCAGCTCCACACGGAGTGTGGTTTGTCTGGTTGATGCTTTTCGTCTCGGAGGAAAGGGTCTTACTGAGCTGCTCCCTGAGCTGCAGTGTCCTCCCCATTCCCATCCCAGACTGCCAGTCTGGGACAGGCAGTGCCACCATCACATGGGCCAGAGATAGCACTGCACAAGGCAGTGCCCATGATTTGTAATTTGTTACAGCCCCACCTATCTATTCGGATTTCCTGAGCCATTGGCTACTGAGCTGGGAACCCAAGTTTGGACTCCAGAGCCCTTGGGAAAGTTAGGTATGGTGGTGTGCACTTGCAATCCCAGCATTGGGAAAGTGGAGGCAGGGGCTTGCTGGTTAGCCAGTTCCAGGTTAGTAAGAAACACTGTCTCAAAAATCAAGGTGGCTGGGCGGTGGTAGTGCAGGCCTTTAATCCCAGCACAAGGGAGGGCAGAGGCAGGTGGATCTCTGTGAGTTTGAGGCCACACTGGTCTACAAGAGCTAGCTCCAGGACAGGCTCCAAATCTACAGAGAAACACTGTCTCAAAACAAACGAACAAAAAACAGACAAACAAAAAATCAAGGTGGATAGTTTCCTGAAGAATGAGACCCCAGGTTGAAAAAACAAAGAAACAAACAAAAAATCAAGGTGGAGAGTTTCCTGAAGAATGAGACCCCGGGTTGACCTCTGGCTCCCTCATGTGTGCCTTCAGGGAACGACTGCCTGTTACTGTATCTTGAACTGCTTAACTGTGTTTCCTTCTGTAAGTTTCAGTGTTTGGGTTCTATATTAAGGTCTTTCTTCTATTTTAAGTTGATTTTGATTTAGACATCACAAGTATTTATCACTGATACTCAGCAAATGAGTGTGTGTGTGTGTGTGTGTATACACTCATATCCTCCTCTAAATGTTTACCTTCTCAAGGGAAAAGTATTCTCTATTGGAACCACAGTAAAATCAATCAAATCTGCAAAGTTAATCTTGATGAAAAATAACCCAACCCAAGGACTGAAAAACATTTCAATGTAGGGTCCCGGTGGCAAATATTTCAGCCTTACCAGGATGCGTGCTCTGTCACATGTCTTGAGTTTTGCAGTTGAGAACTGGGCCACAGCCAGCACATGAACAAATGGGTGTGGCTACATTCCAAAAAACGCTATTTGTGAAACACTGGACAGCCTGATGCAGGCTCACAGGCTGGGTTTTGCTGTGGATCTAATCTGCAGTGTCTACCCAGATCTCACCCATATCCCAGAAACGTGCCATGGCTTTGCCTTTCCAGTCGCTGAGCATCCGGGCTTCATTCTAACTGGGTTGTTTCTGATCCATCTTCATCTCTCAATGACAAATCTGAGGACAGGACGGTGACTTTGCAACATGTCCTCCATCCTGGGTCTGTCTTGTGTGTCTCTGTCATTAACACGTAGTTTACACTCGCCACAAATGCCACAGCACCCGTGTGTTGACCATGTGCCAACCTTAAAGGTGACCTGACTAGGCTGCTGATGACAGGGCTGCCAGTCTCAGCCTCTCTAGCGCTTGTGTATGTGTATGTGGGGATGCCTGTGGGGACGAGGTTTGGGCTTGGAAAAACTCCCAGTTCCCAGGCTTCCACTGCTCACGCATCTCCGCAGCTGAGCCTTCCTCACCTCCATCCTCTCGCGCATCTCTGCAGCTGAGTCTCACCTCCATTCCTTTTCATTGTGACCTGTTGAAGATATCTAACTCCATCAGGAGTTTGCTCAGCTCTCTGTGTCCGAACTTCCAAGTCTGCGGCTCTGCAGGTGAAGGGGATGGCAGAGCACCGTGTGAGGGGTGTGTGGGCGCCCCGTCACACACTGGACAGAAAGACAGCTGGCTCTTGGCATGACTCGGGGGGGGGTGTCTCATGAGGTTTTAGACAAGTACTTCCAGAAGGCATGCCCTCCATGCCCTAATGAGCTTCCACGAGGCCCCACCTCCTGGAGTTCGTGACCCTGCACAGCCTGGGGTCAAGCCTCAGTCCAAGGGCCTCTGAGGAGGACAAAGCATCCAGGCCACAGCTGTTTCCAAATGGAGACGTTCCACGTGTATCATTCCCTCCACATCTGAGCTGGACCAGTCCTTGGCTCCTGCTGCTTGATGTATCGGGACGGAACTGTGGCTTCTTTATTAGCTTGTACTTTTTAACGAGCATTATTTATTGCTGTGATTCTGGCTCCTGGCCCTTTGGAAGGTCTCCTATTCTTTGACCTCCTCTTCACTTTCTGGTGTAACACGTTCACAATGTCCCAAGCTGTTCTCTACCACCGGAGCTGGCGACAGCTTTTTCTCTGAGGAGCTCCAACTCCTTTTAAAGAAGAAGCTTTTGGCTTGACTAATTTTATCTATCATTGTGTGGGTTCTATCTCAGGCATTTCTATTTTCATTATCTGCTTATGTGAGCCTTGATTTGCTCTATTTCTAAATTATTGAGGTGGACGCTTAAGTGCCTTATTTAAACATCAAAAACACAAAGCTAGCTCTGAGCGGAGCTATGATTCCATAGATACATTAGTATGCTTTGATTGTCTTTCATTTATTTCCTTTCTGATTCCTTCTTAACAGCACAGTTCAAAATTACTGAATTTGTGGAGAGTCTCCACACTTACTGCCACCGGTTCCTAATTTGACCTGTTGTGGTCATGGAACACTATGGTTCATGACTTTAAGCCTTGTACGTGAATGGACACTTTCTTCATGACCCTGAGCGCTCAGTTGCTCAGGCCCGCTGAGTCTTGCTGATTTTCTGTCAACTATTAATTATGAAGAAAGAGGAATTGAAACTTAGAGTTAAAAACTGTGGGTTCAGGAGCTTAAAGATGTAGGCATAGCAATGGCTTTCTGAGAGACTCCCAGCATCTCAGAAAATAGTAGCAAGAACTGACAAATGGATTAGAGCAAAGAAAAAAAAGTTGTGTAGCAAAGAAAAAGAGTCATCAGAGTGAAGAGACAGCTACAGAGGGAACAGATCCTGGACAAGGAGATGTCTCTATCTGTACACACTGGGTGGGGGAGCTCTCTCTATCTCTACACACTGAACAGGGGAGATCTCTCTGTTCTACATGCCAGATGGGGGAGATATTTATTTCTGAAATATTAATGAAACAAATCCAATCAACAATTGGGACAATGAATTTGTCAGTTCTTAAAAGAAATACAAATGGCCAGAATGTATTTAAGACATCTGCAAGTTTGGTCTCTTGATCCTGTATTACGGTTCTTGGATGTCGTTTTATTTGAGTAAGTTGCACTTACTCAATCCTGTCTCTCACCTCTGGTATTTATTCTCCTTAATCATATCCATCAGTGCTGGTTTGCCCTGCTCTTTAATAAAGTTTTCTTCTCAACATTTCTGGCTGGTGTTTTTCAAGCTGTTTCTCACTGACTTTCTCTCCCATGCTGCTGGGCTCATGTCTCTGTCTTGACTCCCTTACTTTCCCATTCATCCTTGTCTCCTTCCCCTCTGAAGCTGTATTTTTAGAAGCTGAATTCCTTTCCTGCACTTCAACCATTCCAGTATCACCAGATTCATTGATGGAAGAATTGTGATCTCTTGGACGTATCATGTTTGTCTTGCTTTTTCACATTTGTGTGTATGTTTCTGTGTTGCAATTTGCATATCTTCTGTATTTGGCTATTTCTTCTGGATGTATCTGGGCATCTTTTTAGTAAGCAACTGACTCTGGAGGAATCACTATCACCATTAATTACTAATTGATATAGGGAGATGCTATGGGACAATGGTCTTATACTCTGTAAAGATTTGTCAGTTATATTGGTTTAATAAATGCTGATTGGCCAGGAGCCAGACAGGAAGTATAGACGGGGTGACCAGAACAGGAGAATTCTGGGAAGAGAAAAGGCTCAGACTATAGTCGTCACCCAGACACAGAAGAGGCAAGATGAGAATGCCTCACTGATAAAAGGTACCAAGCCATGTGGCTAACACAGACAAGAATAATGGGTTAATGTACGATGTAAGAGTTAGTTAATAAGAAAGCCTGAGCTAATAGGCCAACAAGTTTATGATTAATGTAGGCATCTGTGTGTTTCTTTGGGACTGAAAAGCTGCAGGACCAGGCAGGACAGAAATGTCTGTCAATAGGAAGATCCAACCCATTGTGAGTAGCACCATTCCCTAGGCGTGAACTCTGTAAGATCGAAGAAAGCTGGTTAGTAAGCAAGGAGACAGCATGGGCGCATTCATTTCTCCCTTCTCATTGTGGATGTGATGACTAGTAGTCTCCAGCTCCTGCCTCTGTGATATCCCTGCAGTGACAGCCTGCAACCTAGAATTGTAAGTTACACTAGATAATTCCTTGGCTGGAACTCTTTCTGGGTGATTCTAGGTTGTGTCAAGTTGACAGTTAACTGACAGTTAAAACCAACCTTTCCCCTGAAGTTGCTTTTGGTTAAGCTCTTTTGTCATAGCAACAGGAATGAAGCTAAGGCATACTGGAGCTCCTCCTGTATCCTCCTCCCAAGGGCTGGGCTAACCCAAGAACCACCACTCCCTGCTCTATTCTTAACATTACCAAAGTGGCACCTGATTTCTGGTGTGTCTTTTCCCATCATTTAAATACAACACAGAGAATAAAACAATGGCCAGGATTTATACCCTTCAACTCTACAAATACTACTGCATCATCTACCTAGTTTTCTGCCACTGTTCTCAGGATAATGCCCCAACTTTGGCTGCTGCATTTTTTTAATATGCTGTCTTTGCTCTTCTGTAGTTGGTGTTTCCTGGTGTAGACATCTTTGCATTTACCCTGTGAGGTGGGGTGTGTCTGGGCTTCCAGATCAGTATGGAATATTCTGGGCCAGGAATTATAAGCATTTACTTTCCTGCTGTATTCCCTCCTCTTTAGAACTGAAAGGTGAATATGACAAGAGTCCACTGTGTGTTGGCCATGTCCATGTCCCACTGTTCCCTTCAGTGTTTCATTCAGTGCTGTACTGGCCTGATGTCCACTTGCAGGTTTTGTGGTTTTGTTTTTGTTTTGAGACAAGGTTTCTCTGCAGCTTTGGAGCCTGTCCTGGAACTAGCTCTTATAGACCAGGCTGGCCTTGAACTCACAGAGATCTGCCTGCCTCTGCCTCCCAAGTACTGGGATTAAAAACTATGCACTACCACTGCTTGGCTCTTTTGCAGTTTTTCTAAATTCTACCCCTGGCTTATAGGCATACCTGCTCCCTTTCCCCCACAGCACAGAATTCCAGGGAAATGGGCTGCTGAGGAGAGGCTCTCACTATCAGGAGTCTTGCAGGACCACGTTGCAGGTTATCCCTTTTGAGTGCCCATTCTGTCTCGCCATCCTCCTAGAGGAAGCTTTGAGAAGGTTGTCCAGCTGGGTAACTGCTCAGGATGAGCAAATGGGTCATCTTTGTAGAGCGCTCTTGACCATGGCTCTTGCAACTGCGCTGCTTGAGGGCCAGCAGCTTTCAACAGGACACAGACTCAGCTGCTCAAACACTTGTGAGTTGGCCTTTGGGTGCTTCAGTCCGGGAACAGAGGCCTCGCACTCAGCAGCATCTCTACTATCAGTCTTTTATGTCAGAAGGAAACCCACCGATCTGTCTGCGGTTAGAGCTGTCAACTCAACACAACGTAGAATCTCCCGAGAAGAGTCTCAGCTATCTAGATCAAGCTGGCCTGCGGGGGACTGTCTTGATTGCCTTACTTGATGTGGGAGACACTGCCTGAAAATGGGTGGCACTATTTCTTGGCATTGGGCCCCAGACTGTCTGGGTAGAGAAAGCTAGCTGAATATTAAACTTCCGCTAATTCATTCTCTCACTCTTGACTGCGGTTTTGGCCAGCTGCTTCAGGTTACTGCCTGTACCTCCCTGTAATGATGAACTCTACCTTTGCATTGTGAGCTAAAATAGACCATTTCTCTCATCAACTGTCTGTCGGGGAATTTGTTCAAAGCAACAGAATAAAACTAATGCAGAAATTGGTACTGAGAAAGAAGAGTCGTAGCTGTGCCCTGACCACATGGCTCTTAAAGGCGTTTGCAGCCGTCCAGGGGAAGAATGTGGAAGTGTATGGCACATTAGATTGGACAAATGATTGAATGCTGGAAGCTCCCCTCAGTGGGTAGCTCTGTGGGAGCTTGGAAGACAGGAATGCCGAAAGAAACATGAACAGCAGAGGCCTGGCTTAGGGTCTCAGTGGGAATGCAGACCTCAACAGTAACTGGATAGGGGCCGTCTGCGTGGCATTTTGGTCAAGGATCTGGATTCATTCTGCCTGTGTCCTGACAACCTGAAAGAGGCAGATCCTAAAGATAACGGACTGGTTTGTTGGCAGAGGAAATAGCAAGGCAGGATGATGTTCTGCCTGGTGCTGAAGCAGCAGCTGTAACTGACAGATCAGCACCATGGCAGAGAAGCCTCCTGCCCTGCAGTGGGGCAAGAGGAAAGCCTTTCCTCAGGTCAGCACAGCTGGTACAGCTGTGGTCCAATGGAGCCAGGCTGCATCTCAGGCTGGCAGCAGCCCCCAGCAGTGTTGCGTCATCTGCAAGATGCTGGTTTGGAATGTAAAGATGTAAGATTGGAGGCATCACGGAGAAGAGCTGAGGCTGTTGTAAGACTGTTAACCAGGCAAAGGTGTGTTACATTTGTTTACACTGCATTGAATTATGTCAAGCTGGGTTGACTCTTTCACCTTGCCTGCCCAAGGCACCTGATTGATCTAATGAGCTGAATGGCCAATAACTAGGCAGGAGAAAGGATAGGCAGGGCTGGTGAGCTGAGACAATAGGAGATATCTAGAAAGAACGAATGGATATCTAGAAAGAGAAGAGACGGAGGGAGAGAACGAAGGACATGCCCAGGGCAAGAAGCCAGGCAGATGCCAGACAGACAGATATGGAGAAGAAGTAAGATATACAGAAGTAAGAATGGAAATAAGCCCTGAGGCAAAAGGTAGGTAAAGAGAATCAGGTTAATTTAAGTTAAAATAGCAATCCAGAAACGTGCCTAAGCTAGGCCGTGCACTCAAAACTATTAAGTCTCTGTGTCAGGATTTGGGAGCTGGTTGGTGGCCCCAAAGAAAAAGCCTGGTACATTGATGGAGGAAGGTCATTGGTTAATTATAATAAGGAAACTGCTTGGCCCTCATAGGTTAAAACATAGGTGGGAGGAGTAAACAGAACAGAATGCTGGGAGGAAGAGGAAGTGAGCTCTCTGAGGAACACGCGATGAAGCTCCGACTCAGGATGGATGTAGGCTAGAATCTTCCCGGTAAACGCACCTTGGGGTGCTACACACATTATTAGAAATGGGCTAGTCCAGGTGCGAGAGTAAGCCGAGAAGAAGCTAGATATAATGGGCCAAGCAGTGTTTAAAAGAATACAGTTTCTGTGTAATTATTTTGGGTATAAAGCTAGCCATGCAGGCGGCCGTGAGCCGGGGCGGCCAGGTGCCGGAACGTAGCCCGCCGTTCTTTATCACTACAGTACATGTGGCTGGGCATCCTGCAGTAGGCGTGGAGAGGCCCTGAGAAGCCACTGCCTGAGCTGTCGTGGTTAAGTGTCAATTGCAATGGAGACTCCAGACTATTGGAGACACTGGAACCATGAGCTAAGAGGAGCTGTAGCTGTCAAGTGGGGTCTGCCTGCCTGAGCCTGGGAGAGAAGCTGTGTGTGCTGCAGAGACAGAGATGGGGAAATGAGGATACCCATGGCCTTTGGGCCCAGAGTACATTACCAGTCCCAGGTGCTGGCATGAAGCTGCTGGGCTTTGATTTGCTGTGACTGTTCTTGTAACACCCTCTCTTTCCTTTTGGAGAACCAATGTTTGCATGTAACTTTTTATTGTATAGCTCAGAGACTTTGGATTTTTAAAAGGTTGGATTTTTAAAGACTTTGGGGACTTTAAAAGTTGGACTATATTGTGTATTCTGAAAAAAAATAGAACATGAGACTTTGGGGAAAGCAGATGGAAGGTTCTAGTTTAAAAATGTTTGTGTGTCAGATTGAGAAAGGGTGGAGTTGTCATACTTTGGTTAATGTGACACAAGCTACAATCACCTGGGAAGGGGATTAATATGGTACTGTTTGATTGTCTTAGCTGATGTGGGAAGACCTGCTTTGAAGGTAGGAGAGCCATTTACTTGTTTGGGACCTGGGCTGTGTAAGAGTAGAGAAAACTAGCTGTGCACTAGCATGCATGCATTTAGTCTCCATCTACTCTTGGCTGTGGATATGATAGCTGCTCCAGGCTCCTGCAGCCCTGACTTCCTCCCGGTGATGGGCCCAAAACTGTGAGCTGAAATAACCCCTTCCTTCTTGGGTCACTATTTGTCAGGGCAGTTTACCCCAGCAATAAAACAAACAAGGACACTGTCCAGTTGGATTCCCCATGTCCTAGGATTGGCCGACTGTTTCTCAGTAGTGTTTAACTTATTCCACGGATGCTGATTTTATGTAAATGAGCAAGTGCTGATTAAACATGCACACATACGTTATCTTGGGAAAGAACCCTGAACAGCTGATGCTGCACGCTGACTTCACCAACACATCAGATTGCTCGACCCATTATGGACATACACGTGGTAGCTTTGCTCTCTAGCCATCTGCTTTTGTGAAAACAAACCCAGTTCTGACCCAACTGCATTAAGCCCTTCTGAGGGTGGTGGTATCATGTCACCTCCCTGTGATAGGCCTCTCTCTCTTAGGAATCGATTTCCTGCATTTAAACTTTCAAGAGACAAACTATCTCCAAACCATAGCACCCACCTCAGTGGAGGACTTCGCAGTATTAGTAGTGGGGGCTTCCGATTCCTAAGCACAGCATCTTTCATTCAGACAGAAATCTGGAACCTACCCCCTACCCCAGTCTTTTCGCCAGTAGGCAAGGGCTAGACACAGTGTCCATCAACCTGGAGAGGTAATAGCAGGACCATGGATCTCCTGGAGCTGCAGGAAGGGACCATGAGTGGTCAGAAACCCTGGGATGTCCACAGGGACTTTAAGACTTCGCCTTGGGTGTCCTTGGAAGATAATTCTGGTTGAGATGGGGATTGAGGAAAACTAAAATGAGGCTTTGCAATCAGTTTCCGAATAAGGCTCACTTTATGAGGCTGCACAAGAAAAATCCCTAAGCCACAGAAAGAGCAACCTCCACCTGCAACGCAACTCCAGAGTTGGTACAGGCATGCTTCTTGCTGGGGCTTTCTAAGAGCTGCCCCTTCTGGGTGCTGCAGGAGGCTAGAGGAGGTTCCTCATCAGCTTCTTGCTAATTCGCAGCAGTAGAAGAGAGAGTAAGAGAAAACTCACTCAAAGCCGGGTCCTACAGAAATCAAAAGGCAGGAGGGCTGGGGCGGGGTGGGGAACAGAGAGGGTGGTGATGGTGTATGAGGTACTGGGGACTGAGCTTGGAGCCTTGGGAAAGGCAGGCAAGCACTGTACTGCTGAGCAGTAGCTCTAGCCCCTAAGAGGGGCTTGTTTTCCAGTTTATTATTTGACAGTTTTATGTATCATATACATTCTGGCCATACTCACAGCCCCACCCTCCCTCTCCTGTCGACAACTCCTACTCCTCCATCCAACAAGCCCCCTGCCCATCCTCAGGTCTTTGTCTTTTAGTTTTGCTTTGGGACTACATTGATTAGTTTTTGTTTTGTCAACAAAAAACCTTGATTGAGAAAAATGTGTCCCTCAGATTTGTCTATAGACAGGTTATGGTTTATAGGGGCAGTTTATTGATTAATGATTTACATTTAAGGGCCCAGTTATGGGTGGAGCCACCCCGGGGCAGGTGGTCCTGTGCTGGACGACATAGCAAGTCAAATGAACTGTGAAGAGCAAGCAGTAAGCAGTTTCATCCCGGGGTGGTTTTTGCTTCAGTTCTTGCCTCCAGGTTTCTGCCCTGACTGCCTTAGGTGATGGACCTGGAAGCCCACACATGAAATTAACCCTTTGCTCTCCATGTTGCTCTTTGTTATGGGGTTTATCACAGCAACAAAAAGCAAACCGGAACAATGACTCGCTGATTAGCAAGGACCACCCAGGTGGGCATCGGCGTGGTCCGTCCATGTCAGCCACAGGCTAGGTAACTTGTTAGTGGCTACACCATTGAAGACAACAACTTCTCCTACCCCATTAGTCTGGAATGATCTGCAGACTCAGTCACTAATGTCTTCATACCCCATCCATCATGGACAATGAATATTTGGGCGTTAAGATTTCTAGATTGATACATGATGTAAGAAAAAATATTTTGTTTTTAGGAAGAAAAACATTGTTGAGCAATAGGAACAAATGTAGTCTTATTTTAGTAGTGTGTATATTTGTAAACGGGTGCATATATGTAGAAGGCACATATATGTGCTAGTGTGTGGACATGTGTGCACATATGAGAAGTCCAGAGGACAGCCTTCAATGTCATCCTCAGGAAGGCCATCCACATCCTTAGGGTCAGGGTTTCTTATTGGCCTGAGACTTGGTTATTCTGCTATTCTGCCTAATCAATGAACCCTAAGAATCCACCTGTCTCCACCTTCACAACAAGATCACAAACGTGTGCCACCACGCCCAGCATTTATGTGGGTTCTGGGGCCCAAACTCTGAACTTCACACTTGCAAGGCAAATGCTACTAAATTGAACTACTGTCCTAAAAGCTTTCTTTAAAAAGTGTGATGTGTGGCGTGTTATATAGTGTGTGTGGTATGTATATGTATGTTGTGTGTAGTGTGTATGGGGGGGTGTTGTGTGTGGTATATAGTGTGTGCTGAGTGTGTGGTGTGTACGGTGTTTATGTATGTGGTATGAAGTATGTGTAGTGTGAGGGGGTGTGGTGTATGTATGGTATATGTGGGGTATATAGTGTATGTGTGTTAAGTGTGTGTAGTGTGTATGGTATCTTGTGTCTGTTATGTGTATGTTGTGTGTGTACATGGTATGAGGGGTGTTTTGTGTGTGGTAGTCTATGTATTGTGTGTGTGATGTGTATCGTGTGTTGTGTATGTTGTGTAGTGTATGTGTGGTGTGTTTATGTTGTGTGTAGTATGTGGTATGTGCGGTATATATGGTATGTGTAATGTGTGTAAGATAAGTGATGTACTCATAGATAATTCACATGCTAACAGCTGACTTCTGGCATGGAGTCAGTTGGCACCAGCAGCATTTACTGAGCCTGCGTCTTTACACGCTTCCCGGCCTCACCCGTTCTGTGCCAGGCAGTAGTCTGTAGGCTGACCTTCTGTACTAGTACCAACTCCCTAAGACTCTTCCAGTCAATGGCCTTGCCACCTAGCAGCGCTGTCCTCTGCTCACTCTGGGCCTTGTCCGTTGGGAGGAGGAAGTACTATTTACCAAGAAAAATCAGACATTTCCAAGTCAAATTTAAGATCATCTGCCACCAGCAATGTGACTAATTGCTAATTTATTTTATGAGCATGAAGGATGGCCTTGTAAACTATGACACCACTGGCAATGCAGTCACCTGAGATGACACTCCCGTGTGTGCAGGTATGCACACATAGGCAGCTGAACCCCCTGCGTGAGCTATCCTCGCACTCACTACACACCACGCTCAGCATGAGATCTCCCTATCTATCCACAGCCTCACTCAACAACTCCGTCTATGTCATCAATCCCAAAGAGGACACATCTGAGTCTACCCCAATGCACTATTAAAAAACAGGAGCTATCCATCCGTTTAGACTTCGTACCTGGTGTCTGCACCACTGCTATCACTGCCTTATTCTCAACACTGGCTTCTGTAGTCCTCATTTTGCCAACTGTTAAAAACATTTTAACATGATTTCCCAGGATTAAATAAAATGGAAACTTAAAAAATATTGTCAGATCATTTTTAAAGAAATCAATGAAAACAAATTATGTAACTCACCAGAGTCACAGGTAAAATAGTTTCTCAGTGGTTCTCAATTTGTGGGTTGCAACCCCTGCAGTCTCAAATGACCATTTCACAGGGGTCACCTAAGACCACTGGAAATGTTAGATATTTATATTGTGATTCCTAACAGTAGCAAAATTACAGTATTGAAGTAGTAATGAAAATAATTTTGTGGTTAGGGTCAAAACACGAGGAACTGTATTAAGGGGTCGTGGCATTAGGGAGGTTGCGAACCACTGGTCTAGGGGAAGAATCTGAGAAAAAGAGGATGAATTTGAACTAAACACATTATAAGCATGCATGGAATTCCCAAATAATAATAAAAAGAAAAAGATTTTAACTCTTAAATAAAATATTTCTGAGACAAGGACAAACTTATAACTGTACTCACAGTAAGACCAAGATGTGAAATTTCTAGAAAGAGCTTTAGATGGAACTGTTTAAGAATTCAATTAAATATTTATTCAACAAATGCAGAATAAATGAACCAGGGCTGTTTTAATCTGAAGATACATTAACCACCTCAAATCTTCAAGGGCTGTCATACAGGAACAAAAATGGATGCACTCAGCATTTCTACACAGGATGGGGAGACGCAGGAAGGCTGCAGGGGCCTCCCCCGCTCTGGAGCTTCCTTCAGCACACAGCGCACTCCATGCCTTTCCCTTCTTCTGAAAGGAGACATCAGAACTTAGAGTTCACGCGAACACATCAGCTGCATTCTCACTGTGCACCGTCCACCTCATGCAATGGATGCTTGCGCATACTGGAAAACTGTAGCACTGACAAGCCCCTCACCAGGAGACAGTCTCTGCACTCCTCAGCGATTTCTGACTCTACAGCAGTGATTCCTTGTTCTGGGGTAGGAAGAATGCACATTCTCCAGAGTGTGAGAGATAATGAGGGGTGGTCACTGCCTGGGGACAGTCTTCCACAAACCCCAAGCACATCACTCCAGCCGGAGGCCAATGGTATGCAGGAGTGTGGTGTGGTCCACAGCACCCTCTCTGCTCCCTGCAGCAGGACAGCTTGTGTTCAGAGTTCAGTCGCTGACAGAAACTAGCTGCATAATACTGATGGCTCCAAACTAAGTGATCAATACAGATGAGAACTGTTCCAAGGACATTCAGCAGTTTCTGAGGAGGAAACTGTTCAATCCGCTTCATCTTCTATGTGCATTTTATCACACCCAAAGGACACCGAGGTGCTCGCCCTGTTCAGTAAACTCGGAATAAAACTCCATGTCTGTTTGCCAGTGACAGGGGCTGAAGGTGAATCTTGAACTCAGATCTATCAGTTTTCCAGAAAAGCCACGTAGTCGGTCAGCCTGGCGAGCTGCTGCTCGTTGGGGATTGGTGGAACTGGGGCAGGCTCTACAAAATAACAAGGGAAGCACAATTGAAGTTAGCCAGTGGTGTGACCGAGCACCTGACCTGCCACCAGCCTGTGGAGGACTTTAATAAGGTAACTGTATTAGTGCTACCTGATCTTAGACAAAAACCATGCCTGTCAGAGGCTTGGAAGGTTTTGGAGAACAGGCAAGCTGTCTCCATTTTTACCAGCCTGGTTTCTCAAATGAACATGAACACGCCTCAGAATAACTGCATTTGCTGCAGCAGGCTATGTGAAGACTCAAACATGTCTAGCGTGCAGCATCTCTTTCGGACCACAGCACTACCTGGACAGGTACCCACCTGTGTGTGGGACACAAGGTGAAGAACAACTCTAAGTGCATCTCATGTGCCTGGTCCAAGCAGAACACTGCACTGTCAACAGCTAGAGCAGCACAAGGATGAGGATCCAACCTCAGGATTTACACGCTAACAATGAATTTGGCAAACGAGGCTGTGGAGCCTTCTGCATACACTCCAGAACCCCAAGAGACCCTAGCATGATGGCAGGTAGTTCCACGTCTAGGCTAGCAGATATCACCACTCTGGCACAGCTACGGGGAAGCCTATAGTTTCCTTCTTGTAGCCACGTGTGTCACTACACATTTGCAGAATTTAATCTCTAATCATTACAGAAAATACATTAGCAAACAATGAAACACTTAACAATGTCCACTTGAAAACACGTACCTGATAAGGGAATAAACCTGTTAAAGGAAACATCCAGGGCTCCTGAGGCTAAACAGAAGAAGAAAAAGACAGTTACAGACAGCAACAGAAGTCATGTCAGGACTGTGATGCTCACCCTCACTACAAACACTTGCTTCTCAAATGGGGTGTAACTATGTTCCACTTCAAACACTTTGGCTTCCATCTTCCTTAAGATCTACAACCTTGGGGTTGAGGACTGACATTTGTCTAAACAATAGGCCCCCAGGGCAGCTGAAGGAAGTAGGGCTGCTGCAGGACTATGATGAGGTAGCTCTAAAGACTTGGCAGAAAAGAACACTCCTGTACTCAGGAGGAAAAGGCAGTACAGGAAAGAACAGTGTCGTCCCTCCCCCCCCCCCCCCCCCCGCCCCGAGGGTGAGATGAAGGGCAGGTATGGGGGTGGGAACAGTAGGGTCAGGGCAGGGCCTGACCTGAAAGCTAGAACAACTAATCTAAAGTCAGTCATAGAACAGGAGTCTCAAGCAGGTGACCTTCCATGTCATCTGCTCTGATGTCACTTGTCTCTGAGGATTCACCTACCTGGCTTCCTGGGAAGAACCATTCTTGTGGCAGAGTCAGCTTGCCATCCTTGTTCCAATACACCTGAAAGTGCAGAGTTCACACACAGATGGGAGAAGGGCACAAGTCCCAGCAGGACCCACACCTGGCCCCTGTCACTGCACTAAGGGCCATACTCAGGTGCTGTGTATTTACTAGAAAGGTTACCACGGAGATTGGACAAACTTATTTTTGAAATATCCTGAAAATTCAGAAAGCCCCACTTTACTCTCTAGGGTATAATCACTGACAACTTTGGTCTTCTGCAGTAGTCACCTAATTAGTCTAATTCCAAATAGACCAACAGTTGTATTCTGCTCCTCGCAGCATTCTATAGTAGTAATGACTAATCATGCAGATGTGTGAGGATCCTGGGTTTAACGCCCACACCAAAACCAACTGCCCATAAAATAAAACACAGCCACCCACATCACAACTTCCAGCACCCACTGTCCTGTGCGCCTGAAGCTGTTCTAGGCTCTGGAAATTAAAGAATAAATAACACTTGATGGCCTCCCATTTTAGCTGGAGAATCAAGACTGCCAATCACTGTAAAACAAAGTAACCAAGTACATGCAGTGTTCACGAGTGGGTTAACAGTTGCAACAAGTACCTGGGCGTGGCCAAGGAACCGGAGAAATGACTAAAATGGAATGTGAGACAGAACTGTCTTTTTGAGCATGAAAGGGTAAACCTGGGCAATTTGGTCAGCTGAGAAGAGCTTTCTTAAGTAGTTGCGCAAATGTCTACACAGACGCCACAGGGACACTCCTGAGCTTGGTTACAGGTGCTACATGGAGGTGATTAAAAAAACCCACCACCTAAATCCTAAAAATCATTCTCCTTGACTCCCAGAGGAGGAACAGAGAACCTATGCTTTGTGTGATTTCTGTTCCCTGTAGGGAAGCAGCAAGTCCAAGTACCTTTCACAGCTTCCTCCACAGGGAGGCCGACAAAGGCAGCGAAGTCATCTGCGATTATGGAGGTGTACGCCTGAGAGACCAGGGCGAAAGCACGTCTCCTCGTTGCATCTGTCATGGAGGGGGATGGTCAGCAGCAGGAACGAAGGGAACAGGACTTTTAAACACAGCTCTGTCCCACAGTTTTTATTTACAGGCAAGACTAGACCCACTCAAGCAGACACGGCAGCCAGAAGGTATGAGGGACCCATACTTTGAGTGAACACATACATTCGTCACATTACATGTGGACACAAGCTAGAGGTGGAAAACAACATCCACAAGACCCCAGTCTTAAGAAAGCAAACATTTACCAATTTAGGGCACAAACATTTTCAGTTTCCCTTGCTCTCTATTTCACTTGCAAACACTAGCAGAACGGCTGAGATACAGCGGCCCCTCTCAGGAGGGTCTTCAACACAGGATTCCTCTGGTGCAGAAGCACAAGCCTTATCCTCACACCTGTCCCTAACCTCCAAGTGTGCCTCAAGTCAGGATCCTGAACCCCATGTCTGAAGGTCTGACTCTCAAGGGAAAGTGCTGCCAGGCCCCAGCACAAGATGTTCCTGGAAACAGCCTTCTGCATTTCCCATGCTCACACACCTACATTAAGAAAACTCCAGAATGAGACAAATGCCCCACCCAACCCAGCCAGTCTTGCTGTCCAGTGCCCTTTTGGTAATACCAAGGCTCCTCCAGAAGGCTGCCAACCTACTTAATAAATATCCACAGTTGAGGCAACTGGACATAATGCAGGTCCTTTCAGGCACCTTGTGCTCCAACTAGTCCCCTGGTCCAGACTACTTTTCACAGTCCACACCTGGCTCTGGACCCCGGTGTTTAAGATCTGACAAAACCTATTGCAGTGCTCCTGTGAGCACGGGCTTGCTGACAGTACAACTGGAACCAAAATGGGGTTATGCCCTCAGCCATGGGATTTCTCACAGGTCTGAAAAACTGCAGATACAATGGACCTGGAAATGGCTCAGTGGGTAAAGACACTGGCTACCCAAGCCTGGAGACCTGAGTTTGTGTGTTGCACCCCGCCCACCCCCCACCCATGTAAAGGTGGAAGGAGAGAAGCCTCTGACCCCTAAATGCACACTAAATGCATATCATGGTATGCAGAGTCTCCCCAAAACAACACACTGATGCTAAGCTGCACTCCTTCCTTCCCCACTAAGCCTAATGCCACCATTCCTCCTCTGCTGTCTTTACACTTACATCCTGCTTGAGTCTACCACCTCCAGTAGACTTCTACAATGTCTTAGAGGTGCAGAAATTTCCCTATGAAGAAGACAGACATTCAAGGGGGAAGAATTAAGGCAGTAATGGCAGGAACATACATGCAGAAAGAAATGTGTACCATAACCCTCTCCCAGCATTTAAAATCACTGTCTATAGCTCAAGCGTTCTAGCCAGACTTTAGAGTGGGAATAGACAGGAGCCGATGAGAATGGAAAAGGAAAGAAGCAGGTGTGTGAAGAGGCAGAGGAGGGCTAACAAGAATGGAGAGCATACAGAGAGGCAGGAGGAGGCAGACAATGGATGCAGATATGCAGGCTCTGCATCCTAGATCAGCAGCCACATGCTTGCTCCCCAACTAGCCCTGCTGACATCCCTCTACAGCTCTGGAATCAATCCTCTCTAGAGTCCAGTAAGACTGGCCCTTCATCCCCCTCAGGCTTTGGTGAGAGTGACCGCTATGAACAACTACCCCCTCGGTATTTAGCCAGCCCTTTCTGGCTTTCTGTAACAAACAGCTCTCCCACCAAGCTCTTCAGCCGAGACATCTCTAGTTTCCTCATGGAACTGAGGGTGCTAAGGCGCTCCTGGTCCTCAGCTAGTGGGTGCTGTAGGGAAGTCGTGGGACCGTAACAGGTGAAGCTGTGGTTGCTCTTGACTAGAAAAGCAATTTATAATACACCAAAGTGCAAAACACCAAACTCTGTAGCAATTCCAATCTGTTTTGAGCCTGTCCTCACCAGGCTGGCATTTTACAGAGAAAAGAATGGGACAAACTATTTGGGGAGCTGGGGATTAGTTAAATCCCAAGAAAATCTTCATGGATAGAACAGTGTCTCAGTGTTTACAAGTTAACTCTCCAATTTTGTCTCCTAACAAGGAAATGAAGCTCAACAGGGAGATGAGCCAAAATGAAAACTCAAAAGTCTGGCTCCAGAGATCCAACTCCAGCATGCTCCACTAGATGGAATGGGTGTCTCTGGGCTGGAAGCAACTCTTAATTTCAGAGAATCCAGTGTGAGGGGTACCAGAAAGAACAAACTCCACACAACACTCACTGGATGAGTAGGGAGCCCTTACCCAAGTCTTGCCTATGAATTTGCAGCCCGACACCTGAAAAAGGCAGCCCTGCTACGCTCAGGTGACGTCACCCCATACTCCTTCCCCTGCCCGCGTCTACCCTGAAATTCAGCTCATAGTTACTGAAAGTAGCTATTTCCTGCTCTGTTTACACAGCTTTGTGTTGTGCTGATCCAGGTACTACTGCAGAGGGCTGACTGGTGCAGCTCCCCGGCAATCCTTACTCTCTGCTCCCTGGTACACCCACGTCCGTACCCTGAAGAGGACCTTCACACCAACAGAGAGAACACACTGAAGGCAGGCAGGGACTACAGAGCTGAGGTGACAGGAGAGATCACTGTATGAATGTGTGTAATGGGGCTGGAAAGACAGCTCAACAGCTAAGAGTCCGTATATGTTCCACTCTTCCAAGACCGGAGTCTGGTTCCCAGCTTCCATGCTGCATGGCTCAGAAATGCCAGGAAGCCGACCTCCAGAGGATCCAATGCTGCTGGCCAACAAGAATGCAACATGCACACGGACATGCACCCACCCAAGCCAATAAAAGGAACAGGAAAGAGTGACCCAGAAAGACTGGAAGCACATGCAGGGGAGTGTGAGACAGGAGGGAGGCGGGACAGAGACGGTGTGTGTCAGTGCCACATCATGCCGGGCCTCTACCCTTTCAAAGCAACCAAAACTGAGCCCCTAGTCTCTGAGCTTATTCATTCATAAGATGTATACAGGGGACACAACAGCTATCAAAGGCCAGGGTTAACAAAGTCCAAAGTCTATGTATTTGAAAATACAGACTTAAAAACTCTTGACCCACCCATACCATCAACTTGTAGATTATTGCCTAGTTTCATCTTATAGCAAAGAAGTCTTTCACCAGGTCACATGTGTGGTTCACACCAGTAACACAAGGAGTAAAGGACAGAATGAGCTATACAGCGAGGACCCTGTCTTAGCCTTCCTGTCCCTACAAATATATGATGGAGAGAAGAGATGGCTAATGGAGTAACTAAAATGTGGAACCGGTAGTGACACCCTCGGCTCCCGCCATGCTCCCCAGAAAACCCCAGTAAGGAAATGAAGAATCAACTAGCATAGATCTAGAGCAAGCCTGAAAAACACCAACAAGTCAGAACTGTCTACTTCTAAAGTGCACACTGACACAGCACAACACTACACATCCAAGGACTGGACACAGCACAGGACTACAGCTCTAAGGGCTCCAAGGCAGGCTTAAAGTGCGACATGACTTTGAACCACAAAGAAACCCTACCTCTAAGGGCTTCCATGATTGGTTGCACAGTCTCCGACCACTGGTGGGCGTTGATGGTGGTATAGATCCCGGGGAAATCTCTCTGCCAGATTCGCTGTCCTACTGACCAAATTCCCCCAAGTTCAGAATTTGCCTGCAATAAATATTGTTGCCTTTGAAGGAATTCACTCTGAAATTATAATGACTGGATTGTCAAACAAAATTTCAGAAATGACACAAAGTTTGTCAGCTATATCATTAAAACACACACTACTGGTTTTAGGAGACACAATTACTTTTCTAAGAGTTGTGTCCAACCTGCAGCCCATAGGTATGAGCTGTGAAACCTTTCTCTTTTTGTAACTTGTGTGCCCAGTTTCAGACTATGAACTTTGCAAGCGACAGAATGGTTTTGCAACATCCAAAGGTTGGATCTGACTGATTCTAAAATGTTGTGAGCAGTAATGTCAACAATTTATATACTTAACATTTTTATACAACGATTATAAAGCATGAGAAAGTAAAAACGTGTTTTGGGGATCAACTATCTTAAGAACTCCTATTTAAACTGAAGATGCTGGCATTTACTCAGCTAGGACAAACTACCAGGAAGCTGATTAGCGAGGAGATGTCAAGCACAGAGCCTGTGTGCAGAGGTCCATTCATATCATCTGCTCTCCTGCCTCTGGTTTCACTCTTAACAAATACAAGTTCAGGGAAAGGAAGGACAGTGAAACAAAGTCTTCATTCTACTTGGCAAGAAACTTTTCTCAGATTATTGCATTAATCTCTCATCCCAAGTAAGAAATTGAATTAACAAAGCATCTTAATGCAGTGACTTTCCATGTAAACCATGCCAGTTCCCAAACAGCTGTCATTACAGGACCAAGTTGTCTGCTGAAGTCTCCAGCCCCTCACTCACCACCCACACAGAGGCAGGTCTAGGAAGCCTCATCAGCACATGAACAGACTCCTGACCCCTGTCAGAGAAAGCTGGAGGGCTGTAACTTTAGCATTCTAACAATAGCTTCTGTAATGAGTAAGGGAAAGGAAAGACTGGAGGCTGTCATTTAGGGCAATGCCACTATCTTTAAGTCAACAGGGACACACTGTGGAGTACTTACAGACTTTATAGCAGGTGGAATCCTCTTCCAAAGATATCTTGCATTATTCCTAATTTACAGAGATCAATTAAGAACAAGTCATCTTAGTCAATTCATGGGTTAATCAAGAGGTGAGAATTAGCCAATAAGAGGCTGAAACTAATGGGCCAGGCAGTGTTTAAATGAATACAATTTGTGTGTTGTTATTTCGGGTATAAAGCTAGCCGTGCGGGAGCCGGACGGAAAGCAGGCCTGCTCGCTTCCTCACTACACTGAAAAACTCAGTTTGGTGTCTGTAAAAATATGACAAAGGGTTTGGAGCCACAGGGGCCCTCTATTCTCTAGCACACTCAGACGTCCTGCTTCTGACCCAAGAAGACTAATTAAAAACAAGCCTAATGCCTCCTGCCTTTCCCAGTGTTCCCCTGAGTCACAGTTTCTCAGTGTACCCTTGGCTGTCCTGGAAACCACTCTGTGAATCAGGATGGCCTTGAACTCAGACATCCACCTGCCTCTGCCTCCCAAGTGCTGGGATTTAAGATGCGTGCCTTCAGACAAAAGAGAACAGGTCAATGGCTCCTGACACTAGTCTTCCCTCAAGAACCTGCCACGGTTTTTAGATGTATGTAAAACACACACAACAAGAAATTCTAACTTAATGATTATTACGACTGAACGGGAAACAGTTATGACGGGACTATGATAAAAGACACCCACGGGCTGTGTGTACTTTTGCCTAATCTCGTGGAAGCTGCTGCTCTTCTTACTACTTACATGTCATTCTGGAGCAAATACAAAGCCAGAAGCTGGCCGTACACTGGTGGTGTGGCAATTCCTCCAGGAGCCTACAGGGACCAAAAGAGGAGAAAAACCTCACTTCCTAATACACTTTCAGAAAAGGAAAAAAATCAGATGTAAAAAGTAAGCCCCTTTTCCAGTGCTACTACAGATGCAGAAAAATCTTAGGAAAGTATCACGGATTAGAATCTCAGGAGAGAGTTTAGATCTGTTGTCGGCTGTCAAGTACCTCCAGTGGGGTACAGTTTCTTTACATACACACAAACATTTAAATGGCATCACCTCAGAAGGACTCAAACTTAAAAAAAAAAATCTCACGATTTCCTACAGAAATATTTCTAAAAGGTTCTTAAAGCACTGTGTTTCGGCCCATTATGAAAAAAAAAAAGGCTATACAAGTAAGCTAAAAACCAACGGGTAGCTAGAGAGGCCTTAATCCATTCTTTCCTTAATCCATTCGGCAAAGGTCTATTAAGCGCGCATCAACATGCTGCTGCCGTCTCCTTTAGTCGGGAAGCCTTTTTTCCCTATTTCTTTTGTTGTTTTGATTTTACGTAGCCCAGGCTGGCTTCCAATTCACCGATAATCCTCATGCCTCCGCCTCACGTTTGCCCCCATGAGATTCCTATGGCACCGCTCCTAGCCTGGTTAGTGAACTTTTTATCTTAACATTACAAAGAAGCGTCTCCCGACTACGGTCAGGAACCGCGGCGTGATGAATGGGGGGGTGGGGGGGTGGTGGTGGTGGATCTTCTCCCAGCAGGCCGCGGCCGGGCCCGTTGCCCTGGAAACAGCGCCCACCCGCCCGCCCCACTCTGCCGCGCTACCTCAAGCTCCTGGTTCTCGCACTGATCCAGCAGCTTTCTAAAACTGAAGGCGCTGTCCGCCATCACCGCCACTGGCATCTTCCCAGCCGCTCTCGCCGCCACCGCCCCGCCAGACCAAAGCCCAAGCTGGCCCTCGGGGCGTCGCGCCCGCGATGACGTAAAAGCTGATGTCGCTTAGTACGCACGCGCGAGCGTGCAGTCGCTTCCTGAGCGACGCAGAGGCGGAGAGAACGTGGCGGCGAGCGCTCTGGCCCACAGTCTCGGTGCCCTCTGGAGGACCCGCCCCAGGTCCTCCAGGGAGAACCGGCTTTCTAAGCCGAACCACTCCAGTTGGGAGGGGCTGGCTGCGACTCAGGGTCTTCTGCTCTTGAGAGCGGAAGTGCGTCTTTCATACCCACTGTTGCAGTGAGAGAATAGGAAAACCGTTGGAGCGCCATGTGTCTTGAGAACGCGGAACAGTACTTATGTAAGCTAAAGGTGTTACAAGCCGAGGAAATTCCAAAGCTTGGGCCATGTGCACACCGTTCTTTTAACAATGCACTTGGCAGCCTGAGACCCTCACCTCCACCTATTATGCTCACACACACCCTTTTCTGGAAAACCACCTTGTAACTGACAGCAACCCAGGACCCCTGTGCACACCCGTGGGGAACTGCAGGCGCATCCTCTTCAAATGATGGGATAACTTTCTCCTCCTCCAACTGACCATCCAACAGATTGTATTCAATAATACTCCGGTTATGTTCGGGATGAGGACAGGAGGTCTGACCTGGCCTGAACTGGTTTTTAGGTGCCTGCCCCATAAGGCAAACTGTGTTTGCTAAGTGAACTTGCTTGGGAGAGTTTCCTATTTACTATTTTATGCCTATGCGTACTTGTGAATGCCTATGATTAAAATCAAATACATTATAGGAAGGGGCATGCACAGCAGGAAAAGAGATAACGTAGCTAAAATCTGTCAGTCAAAGCAGAGTACAATGCCCCTTAGCCATCAAACTCCTCTTCAAGTCCATAAAAGCCACAAACAGTAACTGGGGCCCTGGCCTAGAGTATGCTGGCAAGTGTGGCCATTGTCGTTCTGACAGCATGCTTCTGCAGTATTGAAATGCTATTTGCAAAGCTGTGTGCCTGAGGATTGAGTTCTATGCATGAAAAGTAAACACCCAGCCCAGACCCTGATCACCAAAAACAGTACCCCCAGAATTCTATACAGTTCCCTGGACATAGTAAGCCATGCCATGAGCACCAACAACTGCCCCTTTGCTGTCTCCCCAGGCCTAATTGGCAGCACTGGAAATTGGACCACAGCCTCAAGCATGGTAGTTCTACCATTGAGTTGTACCCCTAGATCTCCTTTTACTTATGAGGGGGGCAGGCAAGGTCTTACTAAGTTGCCCAGGCTGGCCTTGAACATGTGGAAGACTCTCCAAGCCTAACTCTCACTTCTCTCTCTACCTGTCTTCTCATCAGCCCTCCCTGTCTCAGTAGACTCCAGCACGGCATTGCCTCCTGTGTGCTCTCAGGCACACACACTGTATGTGAGTGAAGTCTCTCTAGCCTGGGCCACTGGTGGGCCTGAACTTTGGTGGTCTCATGATAGGTAAGCACTCTTGATGTGGGATTTCCCTCTGTATGCTGTGATTACTTCTAATGAATAAAAAAAAAAACTGCCTTGGACCTATAGCAGGGCAGAACTTAGCTGGGCGGGGAAAACTAAACTGAATGCTGGAAGAAAGAAGGGCGGAGTCAGAGAGAAGCCAAGGAGCCACCAGAAAAGATGCCGGGAACTTTAGCTGATAAGCCCACGTGGCGATATACAGATTAATAGAAATGGGTTAAATTAATATGTAAGAGTTAGCCAATAAGAAATTAGAGAGAATGGGCCAAGCAGTGATTTATTAAACAGTTTCTGTGTGATTATTTCAGGTCTAAGCTAGCTGGGAGGCCAGGAACCAACAAGCGACCTCCAACACACTCTTCCTTGCCCTACGAATTTTCTTTGAAGCATAAACCATATCTTTTTTGTTCTTCTGCTCAAACTCGTGTGAACAAAAGGATCCAGTACTTATCAGAAGCTCCACCTTGTAGACTGCCAGACTGATTAGCGCCCCAGCGACTGTGGAGAGGTCGGAAGGTTGCAGGTTCAGAGTGTAATTACACTCTATCTTGGGCTGTCTTCACTTCCCTTGATAGCTATTCCTTGCCCACTTGTGTCTGACCTAACAGCCCTCTAACAGTCAAGTGAAACCTTTGGAACTATATTAACTTCATGGGCTACTGGCTCCTCAGAACTGTGAACACCCTGCTCACTCAATTATGCCAGGACTCACTTCCCTGTGGTCGTTTGGAGGTCCACTGATCCTGCACCATTGTGTTCCCAGGAAGGTTTACATTTGAACTATGGCAGGAAAGTGAGGTCAAATTAGCATATAAAAGAAAGGAGGCTGGAAAGTCCCTTCCCACCAAGATTGACAGACACCAGAGTCTGAGCGAAAGGAATGTGTGTACTGTATGGATGTGCCAGTCTCCGGTCAGTGCACACTGAGCTTTTGACCTTTCTCCAGTTCTGCCGCAACTCTAAGAAGTACATCTTTGCCTTACTAAACTCTCTTCTTCTGTTCCTACCCAAGTGTCTCGGGCTAAGTCCTTGTTTAGGGATAGAAGAACCAGGAAGTCCCTATGGGTGCCTACCGGGCACCATATTTGCCTTTAACAATGGTGCACTGTGAATGCTACATGGAATGGCAGTGGACATACATATGACCTATGACTCAGCTCATGTGTGTTCTCTGTGAGAGACCCAGGCCCCAGCAGATCTGTAGCCATAGCACAATCCCTGAGCACCCTGACTCTGAACCCAGAGCCAGTGAGAGAAACAAACCCAGGATCTGAAACCTGAGCCAGCAAAAGAAACATCTTATCCCTGAACCCAGAACCAGAGAAAAGCACCCTGACCCTGAAACCAGAGCCAAAGAAACACACTAGAATCAGAGCCAGTTGGAGAAATATGCCTTGACCCTAAAATTAGAGCCAAAAGGCTAAAAAGGAGTAGTGAAAGAAACACAGTTTGACCCTGAAATCAGAGCCATCTCTGCCCCTGACCAAATGAAACACAAAACCAACCAATCCCTGAGCAGGAAAACCCAACCAATCCCTGAGCAGGAAAACCCAACCAATCCCTGAGCAAGAGGCAGTCCCTATAATCTAGAGGCTTGACCTCTCTCCCTGACTTTAGCCCAGGGAAATAGCTTCCCAGAGTCTAGAGGTGTAACCTCCCCCTGACCCCAGACACCATGGTCTTCTCTCCCTAAAGGGAAGAGTCAATCAGAAATGGGCAACTCCTCACCCCATAGGGGGCAGACAATCCCAAATCTGTAGCTACATATGTTTGGAATTCCCCAAGGCCACCCTCTTTACCTGGATACTATAAAAATCCCCTCCCTATGCTGTTTGGGGTCTCTCCTGCTCTACTTCTTCTGCTGCTGCTTCAGACGGATCGAGAGGCTCGAGTTAACTGACAATAAAGACTCCTTGCCTTTGCATCAGATTCGGTCTCATCATGGTGTTTTGAGGATCCGGACTTTGGGCATAACACTTTGTTGTCATAAGGGACCTCTCTAATAAAAATCACATTTTAGGGAAACATATTAAACGCTTGCAGATAGCAATAGCTGTCACTGATGATTTTAGTATAATGAAGATATCTGTAAACGGATATAATTATGTTTAATGTTCTGGTTGGAGTATAAAGACTAAGGGCTGAAGAGATGGCTCAGCATTTAAAAGCATATGTTGCTCTTGCAAAGGACCTGAGTTTAGTTCCTTCCATCAACTTCAGGCAACTCATAGTGCAACTGTCTGTGACTCCAGTCTGGAATCTACTACCTCTGGACTCCAAGAGCGCCTGCACATGCACACAGATACACAGACACACTAATAATAATAATAATAAATAATAATAATTTTTGCAATAGAATATGAAAAAATTTTTAAAGTTAAAATATTTTAAAATTTTACAAGAAATTGCTATTAGATTATAGTTTTGATCTTTCAAAATCCATCAAAGGGTCCATGTGTTGGCTTAGTCCCCACCTTGGTACTCTTGGAAACTTTAAGAAGTGAGACCTAGTGATGGGACCTTAGGGTCACTGGGAACATTCCCTTGAAGAGGACAGTGAGACACCTGTTCCTTCTTCCTTCTCAGTTTCACTCCTGGTCTTGGGAGAGCTGTTCTGCTCTGCCACGAGATCCCATGAGCATCTGCTTTCAGAGGCCAAAAGCAGTGAGGCTGTCTCACCTTGGAACAGAAACCCAAAGACCGTGAGCCCAGCTATGCCTTCTGTCTTTGTGAGTTGCTTACCTCCGCTGTTTATCACGGTGATGGAAGGCACACTAACACACAGGAGCAGCTGGTAGAATGCATGGCTACCATAACCAGAGAGCAGGGTGTTGTCAACAGCCATGAAGAAGAGATGGGCTCTGCTGACGTGATCCAGAGATCACCTCCATAAGGCCGAGGACCAGGATCTAAGAGCGGAGTAAGTTATGATGACCTTTCAGTCTCTTTGAGGCTGTGGGGGAAGTGTGGGCTCCTGAGGATGGGGACCTGGGTTTTGTAGCCATGGTCCCAAATCTTCCCACGAAGAGATGCCTCTCCATCTTCTCTAGCTCTTCTCATAGAGAGGAGTGGTCACTAGGAGTCTAGAAATCTTACCAGGATAGCCGATTCAGGGTTCTGCGTGTTCTACCAATGATCTATTTCAAATGTCGTCTGCTGGAGTAATTTAAAATACATAAAGAACCTGGAAGAAGAGAGCTCCTGAAGAACTTAGATTCCCTCTAGAACAGTGGTTCTCAACCTTCCTAATGCTGAGATCCTTTAATACAGTTCCTCATATTGTGGGGACCTCCAACCATAAAACTATTTTTGTTGCTATGTCATAACTGTCATTTTGCTATTGTTATAAATCAAAATGTAAATATCTTATATTCCTGATGGTCTTGGACAAAGAACTTTTCATCTCATTATTAAGACAAGCAAAACACGAGGTGATATTTCCAGTTAATTTAAGCAAATGCAAGTACAGCGAGGGAGTATACCTGGTGTTATGCCTTATGAATATTATCTTTGGTCCTGTGAAAGAACCAAGAGTCTTCCCCCAGTCCTCTGCTTTTCCCACAGAGATAAGGTGGACATGCCAGGGCATTTCCTTCATGCCTTTGCTTTCAAGTGCATCCACTTATTATAATTGATGGAATTCTTTCCAGAAGGCCACCTTGTGGGAAGAACATTCCTCCCTCTTTCCTTACCATAGTTCACAGTAAGAAAGTTCACAGCTTTCTTCCACAGGGCCTGCACACCATGCCAGCTGTCTATTTGCTTCAGAACCAGTGTTGCCTCCACTGACCTTGATGGCACTTCAAAGGAAACCAGAAGGAACAGTCACTGTGTGGCTGGCTCTTAGGCATGAGTCTTCTGTTCTCTTTGTCCTCAGATGACTCCTTTGTGCCAACCAGCGTCACAATAGGAGGCAAGAGATGCTCAGGCTGGAGCAAAAGAATAATCAGGATGCAGGAGATGCTCAGCCTGGGGGCATTAGGAGTATCTGGATGCAGGAGATGCTCAGCCTGGGGGCATTAGGAGAATCAGGATGCAGGGGATGCTCAGCCTGGGGGCATTAGGAGTATCTGGATGCAGGGGATGCTAATCCTGGGGGCATTAGGAGGCTCAGGATGCAGGGATGCTCAGCCTGGGGGCATTAGGAGAATCGGGATGCAGGGATGCTCAGCCTGGGGGCCTTAGGAGAATCAAATGAAAGAACCATTTACAGAGATGCAGACAAGATGTTGGCAAACTATAGAGGACACACCCCAGAACTAGTCAGAGTGACATCAAGACCACCCTAAACTGTGCAGGGGCTGGTCTGCTTCTGGGAAGGGAGCAGAAGGCACACCTGGAACTGTCCTCAGTGAAATGATCATCACTAGTGACAACTATTTCTAAGCAAATTCAGTCCAGGGAAATGATCTCGAAGGCATAGAGCCAAGAAGAAACACTTGTTGCAGAAACGCCACTAACATGAGACAAGAGTGACTATCTGTGGCATTTGAGCTGTGCCTATGCCAAGAGTCCGCTCTCCCTTACCCTCTCAAACAAGGGGTCTGGCATCTCCTCAGGGAGGATGGCTACAATTCTCAACAAAGAGGTGACCTTTCAGGTAAATATGTGAGCCTGAAAGTGATGGGGAAACCTTGTTAGCCAATCATCTTTAAGAGGTGGGTCCACGTTAAGGCTCAGCTTTCTGGGACTGGGAGCAAAATGGGTGCATGGCCCAGGTGCGCTCTCTCTCTCTCTCTCTCTCTCTCTCTCTCTCTCTCTGAGATTCCCACGGGGCACAGCTGAGCTTGGACTTCTCGTTCCTGTTTCATGAGTTTTACCCTTATAATAAATAAAAATAGAACTGTTTTATCCTTTAGCTAGCCTGGTTATTTCCCAAACTGAGCTAATTTCTACATGGAAGTTTCCCTCGTCCCATGTTCTTTTCATTTAGGCAAAGAAGAGAGAGAATGCTGGGCTTTCCAGTAGCCCACCTCAACTTGCTTGTGGGCCAAATGTCTCATTCCACAAGGAAAATGGAGGTGACTGGAGGCTGATACCCTAGGACCGAGACCTTGCCCATGGCACAGAGACATTTGTTCCTGACAGGAAACCCTCCTGTAGGAGCAGGGAGATGAAAAGCTGTCAGCGGAGTTTCTATGGAGATGAATCCCAGTGGTCAGGGAGGGCAGGCATCACCCAGAGCTGCTGCAGAGAGTCCCCACTGCACCTGGGTCTTGCACCCTGGCACACAGAAAAGGATGAGAAATGTCATAGTCACTGTTCTATTGAGATACCATGGCCAGGGCAACTCTCACAGAAGAAAGCATTTAATTAGGACTTACAGTTTTATGGGGTTAATCCATGATCGTCGTGGTGGGAAGTTGACAGGCATGGCACAGGAACATTAACGAGAGCTTTACCTCCTGATCTGCAGGCATCAGGCAGAGAGAAAGAGAGACTTGACCTAGCTAGGGCTTTTTGGAACCTCAAAGTCCTTTTCTGGTGGCATGCCTTCTCCAACAAGGTCAAATCTAATCCTTCCCAAATAGTTGTACTAACTGATGACTAAGCATTCAAATGTCAGAGTCTACGGGGACGGCGTCAATCTCATTCAAACCACCGCAAGCAAGAAGACTGGAAACAATGAGGGCCATGGCTAAGACTAGGACTTAAAGATGGTAGAGAAAAATCAAGGAAAGGCGAAGGTGTATCTTTGCAAAGTTCAATGAAACTGGCAAACTAATGGACTGGACAGTAAGAAGAGAAAACACAAACAACTAAATGGGTGAAGGACTTTGCAGTTCGCCGGAATAAACAAACCAGAGTTTATAGGAACTGCTAAGAAAGATGAGTGCCGACCAATGAGATGAGTTCCTTCAGAAGGACACAAGGTTCCAGACTAACTCAGTGAGGAGAAACTCTGGCGAGTGGGTAGAAAGATTGGGTTTGCAAGGAAAAGCCCAGGCCAGGAGCGGGGTTTGCTGGTTGAGTCTACCAAAAATCTGGAAAACAACTCAGATCACTTCCTCCAAAATTTTTGTAAGAAATAAAAGAGAAGGGGCCCTTCCTGGTTGATTCTACAAGGCAAGAACCCTGGACCCCAGCAGAGACAGAACACAAGCAGGGCGCAATAGTTGTTTTTTTTAATGAATATAGATACCAAATGCAAACATCCTCAGAAACATTAGCAAAGTGGATTCAGCAGGGCTTTGTACCACAACTAAGGCTTATGCAAAGTGAGTCAAACACCCAAAAAGGAATCCATGCAATACACAGCTTCAGTAGAATAAAATATGCATTTACCCTTTCAGCTGCAGAACAAATTACACACACACACACACACACACACACACAGATTACCTCTAAACTGGATGCAATAAACAACTGGAAATGAAAATGAAAAGAAAAAGATGATAAAGAAAAGTCCAGCTTCTCCTCACACTTATTCAGTGGACTATCAATAGAAGGCTTCACCCTCAAACTCACAGACAGAAACCATGTAGACGCCACAGTCCCTTTTTCTCTTTCTTTCTTTCTTTCTTTCTTTCTTTCTTTCTTTCTTTCTTTCTTTGTTTCTTTCTTTTCTTTTCTTTCTTTCTTTCTTTCTTTCTTTCTTTCTTTGTTTCTTTCTTTTTCTTTCTTTTCTTTCTTTCTTTCTTTCTTTCTTTCTTTTTCTTTCTTTATTTTCAAGACAGGGTTTCTCTGTAGCTTTGAAACCTGTCTTGGAACTTGCTTTGTAGACCAGGCTGGCCAGAAACTCACAGAGATCCGCCTGCCTCTGCCTCCTGAGTCCTGGGATTAAAGGCGTGCGCCACCATTGCACATTTTTTTTGGTGGACCCCGCAGTCTTGATGGTTGAAGACCAACAATTTTCTCCTATCATTAGTAAAAATGGGAAGAACCTCAGCTGCTGTCATTTTTTTTATTCTACACTGTAGAAGTAGTGGTTCAATACCGATCCCAGCCAGAAATAAATCTGTGTATGAATTAAGTGCATAAATATGAGGTCTCAGCTGGGAAAGGAGGAAACAAAGACAGTCTCTTGGAAGGTGGAAAGCCAAATGAGGGTGCAGGGCTCCCTTCAAGGACAAGGCCATCATTTTTCAATGGTGAACCCCTTCTCACACCATTATTGACTTCTGTGGTGTAAAGGCTTATAGTTTGATGGCTAACAGAACCTGGGAAGATGGGCAATTCATTGGGATTATTGTTTCTCACTTATTTTAATTTCATAAACTCCATAGAGCTTGTCTTACTCGATCGACAGGTGTTCAGTCAATGCTTGCCCGCTTGCTGGCCAAATGTCCTCTTATTTGTTCCCTGAAGATAGAGCCTTGCCTTCTCTACCTTCTACCCATCCGCCCTGGATGCTGCCCAACGGCCTTTAGCCTGCAACAGCAGGGTGTAACGAGGTTTTCAGCCTGTGGGACTTCTGACGTAGAGGACACTCGTGGAGACAAAGGGGCGTGTGGAGTCCACTCTCCAGCTCTCTGTGAGGAGGATTTGACTCAGTGTGCTCCTGACCTGAGTTCGTGCTTGACCAGGGATGCTGTTATCTCTGTTGTCTTCTGAGACCTGGGACAGGAGGGCTGGGCTGATGTCCCCATTAGTCATTGCTCCCCACTTTACATGTGCTGAACTCCAGGATGCTCGTGTCTGTCTGTGGAAACCCTTCTCTGTCCTGCCTGGCTTCTTCATGGTTGTGTAAAGATGCCGCCTTCAGAAACACCCAGGGCTCCTATCCCTTCTCATAGATGGGGGCTCTGGCAGCTCAACACAAATTGCATCTATTTCTCTGGAATCTTCTCCCTGGAAATTAGATTATTTCCTCCATCCCCAGTTTTTAGCAGGAGGGATTCTGTACACATGCAGTTGTCTTAGGACTGGTAAAGACAGGTCCAGACTGTCATGAATCCCAGTCTCTTTTCCATGGAGCCAGGGAATGAATTCAGAGCTCTCCTCTGCAGAGAACTTGTGTGCTAACTCCCACCAAAGAGTCAAGGTCGCTGTGCTTGCAGGACCTGCCGCCATCTCTAGGCCAGAGCGGAAGTGCCACCAGACTTTGGTCCACGGGTTTCTTGAGCCATCATTCTCTGAGTGCTGGGTCAGGGCTTCAGCCTTCTGAAAGCATTTCCAGAGATAGAGTCAAGTCGGGTTTGCTCCTGTGAAAGTCCTTCCTCTTCTTGTCTCCATTCATCTCCCGCCTTCTTCTTGCTCCAGCCCCTGTCCCCATCCCAGCTCACTCTGTTCTCGAGTCCTGCTGTGTCACAGTGAGCCTCAAGCTGGGTCCATGGAGCAGTCTGAAATGAATCGAGGGCTGGTTTCATTTCTTGGCTCCGAGTGTCTCGCTGAAGCCTTCCACTCAGTGGGTGTCGCCAGTCACTTTCTGGACAGTGTCACTGACTTGCCCCCCAGTGTCCCACCCAGTTTCTTGCAAATAGTCTTTGATCAGTAAACTTTCCCAAAGGGATAAGCTATATTTTCCTTAAAACCAACTGGAATATAGAACTGCTGTACAGAAAGCCAGTATTCAGAGAAAAAAAAAAAGAAAGAAAAGAAATGCCAGAATTTTATAAATAAAACCAGAGTTCATTGTTCAGGAGAACATGTTTCCCGGGAACATCGATACAAGCACGCTCGAGAGCCTAAGCCTGGGGATCCTGGTGTGACCACTCTGGGTCGGGCAAGTCCCTTAACTAGTCTTCTCGCCTTCAGAATGAACAGTTAGCAAGCCCGGGAGGCTGCCAAAGGGGCTGTGAGGTCAGATGTACTCATCCTTATTCACACAGAACATTAAGCCAAATATTCTAAACCGTTGATAATGGCGAGCACTGTATTATATTAACTACTCTGCAAAGGACACACTTCTCGGGGAATCGTTTTCAGGTTTGTCCCCTCCAAAGCAGAGAGAAGGAGAGAAGCCTCTAAGCAAAAGCCATGCTCAGGGACCTCAGCCTGATTCCAGTCTTCCCAGCAGGGGGCGCTCTGTCACCGCTACCGACTTCTACTCTCAGGACAATTCATTTTACCACAATTATCTTTCGAGTAGAAATCGGGGACACTGCTTTTGAGTAGTCATCTACATGGATTTTGTCTCTCTCAGGCTCCGTCTTGGTTCACCCCAATTCAGATGGCCCATTGGATGGAAGGCTAAGTCTGGGACGTCAGTGGGCAGATAATATGGCGTTCACAGCGAGAAGAAAAGGGGGGGGCTTTGGGAAACTTCTCCTTAGGAAAACTCAGTCTCAGAGTTGAGTAGGTCACTCCCTAGTGATCCGAGTCCAGTTTCTGCCCCAAGCAGCTCACTGCTCAAGGCAGAGATAAGATCTGGGAGTAAAGGGGCTATTGAGCTTGACTTCTGAACTCTTCCCAGACTGGCTGTCTCCCACCCCAGTAGTGAGAAAAGGTCTCCTCTTCAAAATGGGGAGCGGGAGGTGGCAAGCACAGCAGTCTCTAGCTCACTGACTCTCTGATTTGTAGTGGGGGAAAGGTTAGGAGCCTCCAGAAGGGTCCTGAAGCCTGGAAGTAGTATTTCATAACAGATGCTTGAACGATTGTTTTTCTTCTTTCTTTTTGCCTTGAGAAGTGTGTGTGTGAGTCTTACCTGATTTCCAGGCTGGACTTGACCATGGCAATCCTACTGCTTCCTAAGTGCTAGGCTTGCAGGCATGGCCCATCATGCCTAGTTGGATTTTTTTTTAATACACAGTTAACTAACTAGCGAGACCTATAACCAGATTAAGGAGTCCAGAAAGGATCCTACTCCTTACAGAGAATCAGAATGTAACGGAAGAGGCATTTCAAATGCTAACAATGCAGTGACCTCAAAGAAACAGCCCAGCGGGGCCCGGAGGGATGGCTCAGTCGTTAAAGGCTAGGCTCACAACCAAAAATATAAGAAACAGCCTGGCGGTTAAACATCTCCCACAGTAACACATCACACACGGTAACACACAGGCTGCTATGAGCTGCGAGAGCACATGGGCACCAGAGGGCAGCTGCACACCGCACTTCGCAAGGGGACACTTGTCATTGTGCCCCCAAATCCAGATATCAGGAAAGAAAGTATGGATGAGGTTAGACTCATAGAAACAGAAAAGACGTGCGTGGCGTGAAATGCCACAGACGGAAAGATAAATTAGTGGAGCATAGTCACAATTTGTGACGGAGACACGGAACTGGTTTCATTTATGTGTCAATAATCCTAAAATGTTGGGGGAGGACAGGTGAATATGACACACTGATGATTGTGTGTGTGTGTCCACGTGCGTGCGTGTGTGTGTATGTGCATGCATATGTGTGCACATGCATGTGCGTGTGTTTGTAAGACCTGAGAAAGACAACAACAAACACAGAAGGAATCAATGGTTAATCTACTGGGCTTCAGAAGGGAAGAAGCTGGGACATGTAGCAACTTCTCCCTAGATGGGCTCAGCTTTCATGCCGGAACTGCACTGGCCTGGTCAAACTGTGAACTCAGGCACTGGATTCTGCAGAAACATTCCTTCACATGGGATGCCAGCCTGGGAGAAATTCCTAGAGTGGAATAAACCCTTGTCCAGAAAGGGGTGACTGGGAAACAACAAGGGGGAACACCCAGAAATGGCTAACTCAGGAAAACTGTCCGGCTGTTTCTGAAGCCAGGCCTCCAGAATTTTCAGAACAGTTCACAAAAATGCCCAGCAGAGAGCGCTCTGAGGAGCAAGGAGAGCTGGTGAGCCGCTGCACACAAGTCTCCACCAATAAGGCACAGAGCTGATATGTACTTCCAGTAAAGTGGCAGATTACAAAAATACACAAAAATCAATACATTTCCCATGTGCCCAAGACAAACGCGCTGGAAAGGAAATCAGGAAAATGACCCCATTCACAATAGCCACCAATATAAAATAGAATGAACTATCTGGGCATAAATCTAGCCAGGGGAATGAATGGGCTCTACAGTGAAAACTCTAAGACACTGGAGAAAGAAGCCGAGGGAGACACTAGAAGATGGAAAGACCTGCCATGCACACAGATGGACCTTGTCCACAATGACCAACCTACCAAACACAACCTACAGCTCCAGTGCAATCCCAATCAAGTTTCAAAGTCTTTTCTCCACAGACATAGACAAAACTATCCACATGTATAAGTGAGTACAGAAGACCAAGGCAGACAAAGCAGCCTGAACACAAAGAAGACAACGGGAGGCATCTCTCGTCCTGAGCTTGAGCTATACTACAAGTTATGGGGATGAAAGCAGCATGGTGTTGGCTGGCACAAAAGAAAAACAGACATGTAGAAGCATGGAAGGAGACCTAAGGGCTCAGGACATAAGTCCATGCAACTACAACCACTTGATGTTTTAAGAACGATTTTTTTAAAGGCAAGAGTGTGTCTTGTATGTGCACCACATGCATGCAGTACCCATGGAGGCCAGAAGAGGGCAATAGAGCCTCTGAAACTGGAGTTACACACTGAATGTTTTGTGAACCACCATGTGGGTCTTGAGAATTGGACCTGGGTTCCCTACAAGAGCAACCAGTGCTCTTAACCACCGAGCTATCTAACTTCCCAGCCCCCAGCCACACCAACAAAGAGAACCATGATTTCTTTTTAACCAAAAAGAAGAAAAATAAGAAACAAAAAAATGATATAAAAAATGGAGATAAAAAGGCGAAAAACCCATTAGAACAATGGGCAATGGCCTGAACAGATCCTCGAATTACATCAAGAGGCACAGAGAGTGAGGATTCTGTTCCATTAAGACTGAGATATGGCTTGATCCAATTGGCAAAGGTTGGTGTTACTGAGGAGCACTTCCTACCCATTGCTACATGGTATGGCCCATGGAGGAGAGGAACTTGACACTGTACAATTACTTTGTTTACTTCCTAGGTTGAAGTTCCAAGTCCACATTCTCTTGGAACATGTGTATGTGATATTGCCCTAGCTTCAACTGGACACAGCCTAGAGTCATCTGATGGGTTCTCCACTGAGGGATTGTCTAGATCAGGCCTGCCCGTGGCCATGTCTGCGAGGGGTTGTTGCGACTGTTGAGACTGATGCGGGAAGGTCCAGACTACTGTGGGCGGCCCCATCCCTAGGCAGAGGGGTCTGAGCTGTATATCAAAGCTAGCCAAAAATGAACCAGTAAGCAGTATTCCTCCACGGTTCCTGCCTTGAGTTCCTGTCTTGTTTTCCTCAGTGATGGAAAGGCCTGGAAAGGGTACGCCAGATTACGCCTTTCTTCTACAAGTTGCTCTCGGGCAGAGTATTTTACCACGGCAGCAGATCAATGGTAGAACGGGAGCACACGCCTCTGTGAGAAGAGATGTAGGGGACCTGTGCGCAGAAGATCTAACCTTCATTCCCCTAAGAAGCATAGATGTAGCCATGATAGGAACCGAGGAAAAGGAGAATTGGGTCAGCGCTCCATAAACATCTTGTAATCATGTTTTACGTTTTGGTGTCGGGATTTGATTGGCCATGTACACCAGGGATCCTCTAAACTCTTCACACTGGACGTGGGGGGCCATGAGATGGAGAGGTTTGAGGCAAACTCCTCTCAGGCAGGCATGCTGGGTGTGAGCCCCTGAGTTGGACAGAGCCCACCGTTTGTCAACTTGTGGATCCAGTTTCTTCCAGGATGGTTCATGTTCAGCCACACCCTCTTCCAGCTGTAGTAACACGGGCCGCTATTATTCTTGCAGGTACATCCAGAAGATCTTTCCCCCAGACCAGCCTTTACAGGGCCTGTTTGTAAACCAACCACAGTGAGAGGCTTAGGTGAGGTGGCATGGTCGTGGGCCAGCTCTCTTGGTCAGGGTGGGAATGGCTTCTAGCTCAAATCTCCATAGAATGACCAGAAGCTGATGGACATGGACAGGTGACAAAATCTCTTGATAATGACCAGCACCTGCTAATCCCTACCCCAGGGGTGATGGCACAGAACCTCCGAGGTGCTGAGCAAGTTCAGTGAATGGACCACTTAGAACGTTGCTTTCAACCCACAATGGCTGAGCACCATTCCCAGCTTCGACAGAACCACGAGAAGGGAATTAATTTCCCCATTTCACGAGAAAGAAAACTAAGATTCATGGAGATCGTATAAATTGCCCGAGCTCACACACCTTGCAAGAGAGGAAGTCAAGATCTGAACCAGCCGAGTGTGGCCTCACGCTAATTTTGAGTGATTAGCCTGTCTCCGCATGACTTCAAGAGGGTGCCTGTTTAAGTTGAGAGGGTACTTGAAAAGTAGAGGTGGGAGGATATGGGGCTGTAGTTCATCCCCATTTACTTAGTGAGTTCAAGGCCAGCCAGGACTAGGTGAGATGACCCTGCCTTGCGCAAGCCAGAAGGGAAAGCGGAGAGGTGTCCCGCGTGTGGGGGCAGGAGCCAGGGAGGGGGCTGGATACGCGTCACATTCCCCCAGCAGTGTGAATCCGATTCTCACAGTAGTTAATTTTCACCCAGTTTTGAATCGGGAAACTTTTTCAAGTTGCCTTAACATGTGAAAGGTAGAATTCTGTGATGTGGGACTTAGCACCGCCTTCTTGTCATCATGGCAACCACAAACGCTTCCCCAGGTTTCCAGAGCCTTAGAGGTTATGGCGAGGACGGCACTTGTGGACAACATCCAGTGCCGTGGATCGCGGGACCGAGTTTAATTTCCTAGCAAAGCTGTTATCGCGAGAGTTTATGGACAGAGAAATAAAGGACACTTACGGAGTCTCCAGGGGCAGATAAGGGCAGAAAACGCAAACTGCCGTGTTTCGAGTGTCCTCTGCCATGTCTCCGTGTCCTGTGGTCCAGCACCTGCTGTCCCCAGCCTGTGACTGACAGTTTTAAGTGGGAAGATCACAACTGGTTGTTCTCAAGGGGAGGTCAGCAGGATGGGGAAGGAAAACAGGTGGGTGAGATGGAGCCATTCTCCCCTGCAAGTAGAATGCGATACGGTAGCTCTAGCACAGATCTCAAACCTTTAACCTCTTTCTCTGAGATTAGCTGGATTTTTCCATTAAGCCTGTCTAGAGCATTCTGGGGAACTGTTTGAAGCATGCTTTTCTGCCGATTACCTAAAAGGGTGGGGATTCGCTGACTTGGATGATAAGGAACCAGCTCTTTTTTATCTTCCATAGAGTCTTATAGGATCTCCAAGCGGAACTTCAAGCAAGAGGCATGGGGATAGTCTCATCTACTTTAGTTTGCTTTCTGATGCCAGAACAAAGTATCTGAGGTGGGTGCACTATCACAAAGAACAGGTTTATTTCACCTTACAGTTTTAGAGGTTGTCTTTAAGCTCTTATGATAACACTTTTGCTTGGGAATTGGGAATCTCTGGGACGGACCTGGGCTCTCAGGTGGGAAGGGCACAGTAGGGTGGATTTAGCAGCAATGTGCAGGTATGGGGAAGCAGGAGAGAAGAGGTTGCAGAGTTGGACTTTGGTAATAATAGGCTTTCCTACCAGCCTCGGACCATTGCTTTGTGCTCCTGGGAAATACAAAAGGCACCACAAGGTGGCGCTCATCACAAAAGAATTCTTCGACCAAACAGCTCCACCATGGAAAGATTTGTGCAAAAACAAGGCAGACAAAGGCAGCTAGATGCCCCTAAAATTTCTAGTTTGATGGAGACAGTTTCTTCCTAGTTCAGCTGCAACTGAAGAGTTGGGGTCTTTAAAAGTGACCTTCAAGCAGGAAGAGTGTATAGGGACACACTCACACATCTACACTCACACATATGCGTTCATACGCATGCTCTCATGAACACATGTGCACACACTTACACATGTACATTTACACGTATACCAACATGTGTGTCCACACTCATATGAACACTGAATATACATGCACATTCACACACGTACTCTCATGCATGCACATACTCTCATATGTGTGCACACATATGCACACTCACACATACATACACATGTGCGCACATGCATGTATGCACACACACACACACACGACCCCAGCTCTTCACAGGGTACTTGAAGAGGGTGAGAGTCGGGCTGCGGCACCTCAGGTGAACCTGTGACTTTGTTCTAGTCCTCAGACTGTGGAGACGTGGAGGGATTTGGCTTCAGGCAAAAGTTACCCTCTTCCTGCACACTTCCTGCTTGTGCTGCTGGCCACCACCCCATCTATGGTCCCTCAGTTTCACACCACGACAAAGTAGCAAGTCCTCAGATAGTAAGAATAGCAGAGGGACTCTACAGGGCCCGGGGTATGGCCCTGAGGACACAGCAGGGAGCTGCGGAATGGCACTGCACTTGGGAGACACCCAACCAGGAAGGAATTCAGACCTGATGGACAGAAACAGGTGCACAGCATATTCTTAGGAAAACTCATCTAAACCATTTCTTCTCTTGTTAGTCTGTGGGGTGCCCTTTGGGTGTGAGAGTTTGTTCTTGAAATACTAACTTCCAGGGTGTCTCAGACACATTCACAGGATCCCCCCCACCTCTCATAGCCAGACAGATCCATGAGACCTACCTGGTGTCTCCTGGGAGGACCAGCCTACCTACCTTTGTGAAATCCTGAGTTTCTTCCTTGCCCCACACTGTGCACTTCCATCACAGCCAGAGCCTGTGTCCAAGCTACCGGGTCTTACAGTGGACGAGCTGAGAGGATTTGTTTTGAAGACCTGGCCCACCACGCACAAAGAACACACAGGTTTCTCACCTCAAAGAGCACAGCAGAATGGCAGTAAGACCCCATGCCTTGCCTGCCACTCCTCCTTTCGCCATGCTGCTCAACCATGCTGCGTAGATCCCCGAGGGCAAGTGGTCTGGGGTACGACAGAGTGTGGTGGGCCAGAGACAGCCATGCATCACCCTGCACAGCTCAGAGCCCATGTGGCCTGCAGGGCCCTGTGGAAGCCAGCTCTATGCACCGTCACTGCTCTTGTTCCATCTCTGTCCTTAGCTGTCCTCTGTGTCCCCACTGCTGGGGCGATCAGCACCACAGTCCTCAGAAGCAACTGTCACAGAACTGGCCTCCAATGTGAGGCTCCATTTCATTGCCAAACCATTAGCATGTATGGAAAAACAAAACAAAAAAAACCCCTTATTTGTTCACGTTGCTGCAATTTCAATGCTTTCATGGTAAATAGCGAGAAGAGAGGTGCAAATGCTCGCGGGAGCTTGCCACTGCCTTGGTAGCATTTGCAATGAATTTCTTCCAGACCGGGGCAGAAATTGGACTCACTGTGCAACAGGAGTTCAGAAGAGGAGTAGGCGACCTGGGCTTGAGCAATTGGCTCCGGCTGATTCCAGCAACACCAGCTTCATCTCAGAGCCCACCATGCTAGTTTTGTTTTCATACGCATTGGTTTTTTTCTTTCTTTTTTTTTACACCTCTTGGCTGAGCCTCTACTTCCTGTTTGTGCCCTAGGTGTGGGGCCCATGTGTGACTGAGTGGGGTTCAGGATCCCTGCCTCCTGTCCTGTCTCCCTCAGTCCCCTCACTTTCCCACTGTAGAATCTTGGCCAAGATACTCAGTCTCTCAAACGAGTGAATCCCTGGTAAACAGCTTCAGGAGGAGCTGTGCGGATGAGGAAAGGCAGCTCCTCTCTGTGACAGAAGCCAACTTAGGAAGCTCTCTGGTCCCAGCGTCTGTAGTGGAGCAGAGGGGTTGTGGGAAGAAAACAAGCAGGCTGCAGAAGATCCTTCGAGAATGGTCCTGTGTGGCCGGTGCAGCAAACAGCCTGCCTTATCTCTAAGATGACTGCTTTTCTTCTTAGCAACTCATATTGGACCTGCTGGGTTTGACCTTCAGATACCAAGCTCATGGGTAGACTGGCCTCACCAGCTCCTAGCCATCTCTCTAGACTCTTTGCGTTCATAAGACTTCCATATCATTCTCTTTTCTGGACTTCGCAGAGGCCTCCCTGGTCTCTATGTGTCCTAGATGGTAGTTCCAATTTTGCAATTAGTCCCAAATAAAATCTTTGAGTTGGATATTCATCTTTATGTTTCTTGGCTTTAACACCTTACATCCAGGCAGGCTGGGGATTATGATACATCTGACATAGTGATAATTCAATGTACCCAGAATTTATGAGAGCCAGGACAGGGCAAGACACTATGGAATATGGATTGACAAGAGGAAGTCTTCAGGAGAGGAAAAAGTGGGGGTTTATCCTGCCTCATTCTCCCCACCCTGGAAGAAGATGCCAAGATGCTCAAATATATACTAATGCCCATTAAAGAAGAAGCTGGCTAAAGATAGAAGGAGCTTCTGACGGAGAAGGAGGAGTGAGAGGAGGGCCACAAGCCACTGGGAAGGAAGATCTGCCTGCTTGTGACTGGGCTTCCTCAGTCCTTCAGTAGAGCAGCCTGAGGGACCCCCTGGATAGATGCAAATATTTAACTGCCCGCAAGCTCAGCAAAAACACAGCTCTGCTATCTTGGATGAAGGCAACCATGACAGCAGGGGTGGGGGCAGGGGAAGTGAAAGCAAGGGAAGGATTGAGAAGGAATTCTTGTAGCCATGAATTTCGCTCACATCTAGATGAAAATGTCTTTAATATTAAGCCTGCTTCAAACCCAAGCAATGGGGAAGTGACTTTGAAAGGGTCTGGAAATGAACGCTGTTATGTATTTATAAAACAGAATTCTGAGAATGAAGCGTTTGGCTAATTTTTTTTAATCAATAAAAAAATCGGGAGCCAGATATCAGGATAAGAACATGAATGACCAGAAAAGCTGCAGAGTAGCCATCAGTCACCTTCTACCTCTTCTGTGCCTTCCTCCAAAATGGCTGAGATCCTCTCTCAGCCCCGCCTTACTACTTCCTGTCTCCTGTCTGCCCCACAGTCCTCCAACCTCTATGGTTAACTTTGGTCAGCCAGTGGCTAACTCTGCCCTCTGACTCTGGCAAGCTTTATTATCAGAACGAAAGCAAAATATCACACAGCTTGAGAAACCCTCAGTGGCAGAGAAAACTGCTCTGACCTGGAAAGAGTGAGTTTATCTTTGCAAGTTAGAGGGAAGAGTGAGAAGTTACACAGTTGCGAGGGCTATTCCCTGTGTGCAGGGAGATCTTTGCATCTATGTATTCTTATCAGTTATTATTGTTCTGGTGGTGCCGCTGCTGACCATCAAGCCCGGGGCTTCGTGCGCAGCAGACAAGCCCTTTACCATGGAGCTAAGCACTTGCCCTAATTTAAAATAGACGATCCCGAGATTCTCACCTTCAAATACTCTCCACATGCCTGGGGTGGGCAGGGTATCCTGCTGATGCCTGCTTGCCACCAACAGGGAATGGGCAGGGTCGTCGATCCACAGTGGGGTGTGTTTGAATGAAAAATGAATGAATGAATGAATGATGACATGACTTCCCCTTGGCATGATGGAGGAGGCTTATTGTTGATATGAGGGAGGGCATAGGCAGAGGCATCTAGAAGGGTCCAGAGTGAACATGACCCAGAGCCAGGCCATTGAGGAGACTGAGGAGAGAGAGAAGGGAGTGGGGACAGCCAGGAGCCAAGAGGTCAGGAGGGTAAAGAGCAAAAGAGGTCAAAGGACTGGCACGATTATATAGGAAAGAGTGACAGGGGAAGGGCAAGCCCAGGCCAATCCCTGAGCTGGAGAAGTTTGGGGTAGTGGGCAGGGAATGCCAGCCAGGAGGATCTGTAACAGGCAGGGACTGTGTGTTGCTGTGAGAACCTGGTGGCCAGTGTCTGCTTTGATATGTTAATACGAAACTCATTTGGCCCTTTGTCCCTAGTTTGAGATCTAATAGGGTGCAGATGTAGCTCCTGCTGTACTGGGGTGCAGGAAGGAGCCCCATCATTAGGCCAGGGTCTATTGCCCCTCTGTGTTCCTCAGGGCCTCTGGCTCTGGCTTAGGTGGAGTTGCCGGGAATCCAGATTTGGCTCTTCTATGGATAGAACTGGAAAGTACTAGAAAGCCGCGAGAACTCAGAGGTAGCCCTACCCACCTGAGCTCACAGCCCTCCGCAGCTCACCTTGGGGGAAGTTACCAACTTCCTATTTTTTTATCTCAAAGTCTATGACAGCCTATCTCCAGCCAAAGCCCTTACCCTCTGCAGGCTGCCAGGCTGGGGGGTAGGTTAGTATGCCCACTTGGCGTGGCTGTGTCCACTCCAAAGTCCAAGGTAGACACACTTGGCTTCCTAACTGCGACAGTTCACAAAGCAGTGTTCACGGACCCATAATACTGAACACAGACCTGCTGGAATGTGACCCCAGTGAGTAAATTCCTCCCCTATCCCTGGACTCCAGAAGGTTCTATAAACAAAGGCCTTCATCTATTAACTGCTCATTTGGGGTATAATACAATCTCCTGCCAGTTATCTGAACTTTTGAAAATGGATTATTTCATCTCTAAGGTTTGCGGGCCCTTTCTTTTCTGACAGTAGAAGGGAGTCTTGGCAGAAGCAAGCGTTGGTTGGCCACATTAGCTCGGTCCCCTTCCATTCCAGCCTTACTCCCGGCTCCCATAATAAAAACCAGTTTCTTCCCCCTGCGTGACTTTTTCTGCGATAGCTTTGCAGGGCTTCATTAGAGTCAAACCTCGCTCTGCTCCGACAGTTGCCTGTGAGCTTTACATAGCCCAGCTGCTACCGTTATTTCTGGAAAGGTGAACGTGGACATCGGCAGAGGGCTGGGCTCTGCACGTAGCCGTCAGACTGGAGTGGCATAAACCACACTAGGAACACACTGAGCCAAATTTGTTCTTAAACCTACTCTGTATGGTTAGTCAGCTGGCTTTTGGCTCAGAAGGGAGGGCTTCAATTAGATTCCTGTTTGCGGGCCCAAAGTTGAGGATTAGAAGTGAATGCCCCTGGCTGTGTTTACTACATCTGACAGCAGAGAGAGTGGCTGAGCTCGTAACACGTTCCCCCCGACACACACATTCACAGGCAGGAAGACCCTGCACCACACCGAGACATGTTTTCCACCCAGCCTGCTATGTGCAGATCCAGCCAGGCAGCCATGGAGACCCAGTCAAACCCTGGCTTTCTCTTCTCCTCCTGGTTCCCACATACCTGGCAGAAGGACCCATTTATCAATCCAGTGTTCCCCAGATTCTGTCCTATCTGGAACAGCTGCCCCCACTCCCTGGAGCAGGAAGAAGGTGATGTCTGAAAATCCTCAAGGGCAAAGGGTCTGTAAGGATGCTAAGACTCGAGGATCTCAGCAGTGAAGTGTCTAGGGGTCCATCCTGTGTTTAAAGACTGTATCTTACCCTCATATCTAAAGTCCTTTCATAAAATATTGGGAGCAGTACAAATGAGGTCTTATGAACATAATCTACATTTTGTACTAAGTCTTTGCAACATTATTATAACACACTTGAAGTCTACTTTAGAATATAATTAAAAATTTCCCTGAAAATGCACACTCTGTATTTGAGCATCACAACACATACACTTGAAAGTTTCTATTTCTGTTTTGTAGTAACTGACGTGAGGGTGTGATTTTCGTTTTTCCGGGTTTTCGGGATGGAACTCGGGACTTCAAGTTTGCTAGACAAGCACGCTAAGACTGAGCTATGTTCCCCGCCCTGGGGACCCTTTTGAATTCAGAATTAACCACGATGAAATGTGAAGACTGATTTCTCTGCTGCAGTAACCACGGGCCCCAGCAGTCAGAGGCCGGGAGTGGTGCAGGCTGGATGTGGAATAGATGCGCGCACATCTTGTTCCTGAAGATAATGTCACAGCAACAGGCCAGCAGCTCCATGTTGGCCCATTAGTGCTGTCTGACACAAGAGGGGTGAAAGACAGGACCAAGTGTAAAAATCTGCGTGTCCTACTCCAAGCGGACCCCAAACCATCACCTTAAAAACCACTGACCTGCAACACCCCATGTGCTTTCCCACCTGTGGTGTTTTGAATAAGAAATGTCCCCAGAATCTCATCATGTATTTGAACACTCAGCCCCCAGATGGTGGCTCTGTTTGAGGAGGGTGCGGCCTTGCTGGAGGAATTATATCATGGGAGTGGGTGGGGGATGGGTCTTGAAGTTTTACAGTCTCACCTTTGCTTCCTGTTCTGTCTGTTTGCCGTGTGTCAATGAAAATGTGGTCAACTGGGCTTCCTGTTCCTGACTCCAGGCTGTGTCATCCTTTGCCTGTGGAACTGAAAACTAAAATAAGCACACCCCCCCCCCCCCACTTAAGCTGCCTTTGGTTGCGGTGTTTTATCATAACAGGAAAGTAACTAATGCATTGGCCATTGTTCATTCAGCACTCAAATCATTTCATTGAACCTTTGAAATTGGTAACGTTTTTTAACCATTGATTCTATAGGAGAACTGCATAACTTCGATGTTGCTGTCGGAAAGTGCTTGTGGCTTGTGTTTAATTTCCATACAAAAACCAGGCTAGTGGGAAAAGCTTTCTCACAGCCTAGGTGTCTATGGAGGACTCTTGGTACCAAAATTCTTAGTTTGGAGGTAGAGAGGCCTAGGAGCTTGAGCACTTGGATGCTCTCTGATGAGGGAGGCACAGGCTCACTCAGATTGAATGTATGGTGCAAGTCATTTCCAAATTATCAGAGAGAGAAACAAAGGAGACAGGGAGAGGGGGGAAAGGGAGAGAAAGAGAGAGATGAATGAGAGAAGAGAGGGAGAGGGAGAGAGAGAGAGAGAGAGAGAGAGAGAGAGAGAGAGAGAGAGAGAGAGAGAGAGAAGGGGAGAGCAAGGATGAATGAGAGTGTTGTAGAATATTATTTTAAGATGTGTTAGATTTGTTTATGCTGTGGAACAAATGTTTAATGATGCAAAGATGTGTTGCACTCTATTATGTTGCCTTTGTTTAACTCTGTGAAGCTGTGTTACTGTGCTTGTCTAAAACACCTGATTGGCCTAATAAAGAACTGAATGGCCAATAGCAGGACAGGAGAAAGGATAGACAAGCTGGCAGGTAGAGAGAATAAACAAAAACTGGGGAGAGATATCAAGGAGCAAGAAAAGGAGGAGAATAACAAGGGCCAGCTACACAGCAAGCCATGGAGTAAGAAGTAAAAACATGCATATAGCAACAGAGAAAGATAAAAGCACAGAGACAAAAGATAGACAGAATAATTTAAGAAAAGCTGGCTAGAAACAAGCAAAGCTGAGGCTGGGCATTTATAACCAAGATAAAGTTTCCCTGTGTGCTTGCTTGGGAGCTGGGTGGCACCAAAAGAGTCAAAGAGAAAAACAAACAAACAAAAAGAAATCAAACAAAAACCAACCAAAAACATTAGCGAGGAGAGAGAGAGGAGAAAAGAGATTGAGAGGGAAGACATTCACATGGACTCTGATCTGCCTGAGGAGAGCCCAGCCTGCAGACATTCCAATATCCAGTTACACACAGCCCAGTGTCTGCACAGTTGCTCACAAGACAGACGTCTGCTCCTATACTGATCCACTCTCCTGAAATCTCTGGGGTTAGGGATAATGGTGTTGTCCCCCAATTCCTTTCTTGTTGATTTACTATTCCTACTCTAGCACAGTAGAATTGGGGGAGACCCCCAAAGCTGCCTTCTTCAAAATCAGTGTTAGTTCTGATTAGATGGTGAGACCAAACAAGTTACCGCCTTTAATTAATTTCAGACTTCAATTAGGCCCATGAAGCTTTATCAGGAATTCCTGAGTGAAAACCCACAGCCTTACCCCCTCCTCCGGCTTCCTCTGTTGACAGCCATGGGGTCCCTTTGCCCTTGATCTTTTCTAGAAGCATTCTGAGGTCCATCTATTAACACCATGGCTCCTCTACTCCCCCACTTTTGTTTTCTCTGGTCGTGAGCCCATAGTCTTTCCAGGTTTTCCTTTCTTGAATATTCATGACGCTTGGGGCTGAACGAGTCCATATCAGCATACATGGTTATGTGTGGCCATTGCTTTTCTCTTTGTGTTCAGCCTAAGCTGCTGAGGTCTTGGATATCAATTCTTATGACTGATTCGTGCTCCTAAAATCCCCTGTGATAGTTATATAAGTACATTTTTAAGATTTTTTATTTTATTTTTATTTATGTATCTGTTTGTATCTATGTGTGGGTATGTGCACATAAGCAGAGGTGCTCTCAGTGGTCAGAAGGGAGCACCAGATTCCCTTGGAGCTGAGGTTACAGGAAGTTGTGAGCTGACTGAGTTGGGTATTGGGAGCAGAATTTGGGTCTTATGCAAAAGCTGAGCCACCTTTCTAGTCCTATAGATCTATTGTGTGTGTGTGTGTGTGTAAGGATGCACTAAATAGTGCATGAGACACAGCTATACAAAGCTGTGAGTGCATCCTCTGTGGGTCATGGCTGAGTCCCCAGACACAAGGTCTGGGAACTTGGAGAGGAGAGGGGAGGGGAGGGGAGGAGAGAGGAGGAGAGGCTGTCAGGAGGAGCCAGTGCAAACCCAGTGCCAGGGAGCACAGCCTATGGGACAGGGCTCTCCAGTCTAGGTCTGTCTGCTACTGCCTTTGGCCGCCATGATCCCAGCCACCCTGCTACTACTGCCTCTGGTTCAGCTGCCGTGTAGACTGAACTGAGAAAAGGAGAAATCCTGATGAGCGCCAATGTTCACCCCTTCCTATTTCCTGACTGTAGACACAGCATGACCAGCTGCCTCCTGCTCCCGCTAGTGCCTCCTCGCCATGATGTATGCCCTGGAGCTGTACACCCACACGACCCTTCCTTTTGGAGCTTGTTTCGTGTGCTTCTGTATTCGGTCACAGCTAAGAGAAAAATCGCTGTTGTGTTCACTCAGCCATGGTGCACACTTGTTTCATTCACACCGTTAATCCCTCAGAGCAGGGCAGAGAGCTGGCCAAGGCCTTTCACAAGCAAGATTGGAGATTTGCAGGTCGACAGGAGAACCATCCCAAGAGGTGTTTGGAGTTGCTGTTCCGTGTCACCTTCAGTTGCCTGGTGGTTGAGTTTCCTCTCCTGGCTTTGGGCCCATCTGCCTGCAGGAGACTTTCCTACCACAGGTCCCGCTGGAGACCAAGCATAGTGTCTGAAGTCCCCCAAGCAAATGACACAGTCCTCCAGACTGCCCTCTTCTTGAACAATAGAACTCCACACTCTAGTCGTTCACGTCTCCACACTTACTCGTGAGGGTGTGGTTCATCCCTGTTTTGTCCCAACAAGACCACTGAGTCAGAGCCATGACATCAGTACATGTGTTAGGACATTCACTAATGAACGTTTGTAATCCTACATAGTGGATAGTAACTGGACTGAATCTTTTTATAGCTTCAAATCCTCCTGAGATGCCGAGCCGCCCATTCCTGTTCTCTGCAAACAAGAGAAGCATGTGCACACATGGACACATGTAAGTACATGCGTGTGCATGCATAGGTTCATCTTCCCAGAAGTACAATGATTAGCAATAATCGACACACACTAGTCAGTCCGAATGCACAGTTACCCAAACGTACTTCTAAACTCATTTGGCAGGCGTAATTTTAAAACTCTGCCTACGTTCTAAGATCTGTCTCCGGGGGCCACCAAAATTTGATTTGCCTCCTCAGAATTATATTGTCTTGATATTTCCTTCCTGCGGCATCTTCTTTTCCCTGGGAAGCCCTCTCTGTGGGCTGTTTAATTATGCAAATATGAGCAAAAGATGATAAGCTGGCCGTGAGCCCGCAGGCAAAGGCAAATCTCCCTCCTCCACCAAGGAAACTGCGGATAACCTGAATGACAGAGGCTTAAATTAGGAAATAATTTGGAGATGTGGAAAATTGGTGTTAGCAAGAGCTCTTTTAGCCAGCCCTCCGCTCTTAGTATTGTTCATAGAGAAGTCAGTGTAAGGGAAGCTCAAGGCCCCTTCTTAGGACTTCGTGGTCTGCTGTCCTTACCTTCTGTTCCCAGACACACCCCATCTCCCATTCATTCAGGTTCTTCTGTCCACTTACTCATACTTCTGGTCCATATTGGAAACCTCCACACAGCTGTGCAGATGGTTTGAGACAAGATTCCCCTCCAATCCGATGACACTCCATTCCATGGTAAGTTTCAGGATCCTCATCGCTGTGCGTGAGCTTGAAAGCATGTAGTCTGTTCGTTAGTAGCTGCATCAGACACACTCGCTCTCTCAGGAAACAACCCCCAAGCAGATAAAATCTGGGGCATGCTTTTCAAGATACTGAGCACTTAGCCTAGAAGCAATGATCCTTCCGAGACAGCCGGAGAACAGCAATTAGACTTCTTCCTTACTCTTCCTCACTTCGGAGAATTTCCATGTGGCAAAACACAGTGGGGCCTGCAGAGCCCAGGGAACTATTGAACTGAGAAGAAAGAAAAGCGTTGTGGCTCGAGTCTGGAGGACTGAATGCCAGCAAGGAAGAGCTGCACAGCGTCGAATCTGGAACAGCTTCAGGTATCAGGTATCAAACTGGACATTTAATGTCATGTGTATTTAAGGGACACTTCAATCTGGCAAAAAACTCTTGAGGATTAGCAGTGTTGGGCCTGGGAGCCTGCCTAGGACTGACATGGGTGCTGCTCCCATCAGCCGGCTGCCACCCTGCCCAGCCTGCGGGATGTGGAGCAGAGACTACAGGCAGCCTCATCACAACTCCAGGGATATAATTAACGCCACTTTGATTATCCATGGTCCCACTACAAGATCTTCATGTCAAGATCTATGCATGATCCAAGCAACTTACCTGCACCCCAGCAAATAAAAATAAAAAAATAAAAAAGAATATTGAAAATGTATCGTCAAGATTTGACTGTATGACAAATGCCCAAGAGGACCGCTTAGAAGGAGGATATGCTCTTCTGGGCTATGGTTTCAGTCCCTAACCAGCAGACTTTATTGAGGGTTGGGGTACTGAAATCCTCCGTGGTTAAGACCACTTGCTCTTGATGCACAGGACCCAGAGTTAAGTTCTTAGTGCCCAGTACAAGTGGCCCACCACCTGTAACTCCAACACCAGGGTACTGGGAACCCTCTTCCAGCCTTCTTGTAGGCACTGCATTCTTGTGCGCATGCACACACATAGTTTAAAACGAAGTAAATTTTTAAAAACGGAATTATGTCTTAGAAAATGTAAAGTGTTACACAAATGCCTGTTGATGCTATGTGTTTGAATGCTACCGACCAAAGTGTACGTTGCTTGCTCTTCTACTATGTTTGACTATACAAAGAGGTTATGCGGTATGTATATATGTATGATGCATGTATGTATCTATTATGATGTATGTATGTGTGTATGTATGATGCATGTATGTATATATGTATGATGTATGTATGTGTGTATTGCTGGTTGTGGGCTACAGCAGGACTCAGTGGATGTGAGAACAGCAGGAGAATGGGGTCAGTTATTTACAGCTGAGGGTATAAAGCACATTTTGCAGGTGGAAATTACATTCTTTTATGTACGCCTCAACTCTTTGCTGTTATCCTCACGTAAAGAAAAGTGTTTCTAGCGGAGCTAGACTCATCAATTCTTTGTCTCTTGCACTTTCCACACAACCGACTTTATAGGTATTTCTTTCTTGGGCAAGTTGCAAGAGTTTCAAGTCCCTTCATTCTGCTTTTGGTTCGTTGTTCTTACCATAAACCTGGCAATGAGCAGCTGGTAATAACCACACAATACCCTGAATGCTAGCTGGGCTGCCTTGATCCTTCACCTCCACAGTTAACGAATCCAGTACTTTTAAATACAGTCTCATGTGATACCATAGGATACAGGCAAGCCATAGAAACCTACTTGCTACAGCATCACCAGAAAAGCCTGTGGCCCAACACCATAGTCCTCATTGCTGCCTGATATCTCATAGGTACAGTCTTCCTTTTTTAAAGATTTAAATTTTCTGAGTGTTGAAATTTAGGGGTTACGAGGAACTGAAACACTGAATGTGGATTTAGGGAATGTTAAGGCAGCCAGGACATGAGCAGAAAGGTGAGCCGCCACTCTGTAACAAAATCCAGGTTCCTAAATTAGAACATCTACATCCACTTTATAGCTGTTCTTGGAAAGTGACATTAGGGTCTGTCTCTCCACTGCCTAGGTTGCTGTCACAAAGCTTCTCTGGGACCTAAAGGCAGTCATCATCAGTGTGGTCCCATCCCCATGAGATATTAGCAACAGTCCAGGGAATCAAGCCCTGGGCAGACTCAGGGGACCCCTGTCTTCATTTCCACAGCATCTCTTCACTTGAAACATGGAGGATTTCTTGCTTCCCACTCTTGAGTGACAGACACACCTGACTGCTCCCCTCCCCCCTTCCCTGCTTCAGGTGTGACTGCACTACTGTTAGGGAGCTGATCAAAGTGTCTACACTGCCTAAGACATCATGCTAAAGGTGATCCTTCAAACACGGTTGTAAGTCCTCAGCTTTTGATGGCTCTTATCTCCTAACAGGTAAGTGAACACTTGAGGCAGTGCTATGTGGAGTGGTCAGCAGGAACAGAACCTGGGCAGGACAGGCCACTTGGGGAGCACCACCCTAGCTTTAGACACAATCACAGGACCTAATTCTTCCCTGTATGGGTAGGTGGACTCCAAGAACATCTGCAAGACAGTTTCATAGAAACCAAATACCATGCATCTCCCTGGCGACCATCCTGCAGGACAAGAAACCCTAGGATTCACTGTGACAGGGTGACCTAGGGACAGAATCCTGTTGGTCCTGCCTTCCGGTGACTGCTTGCCTGGCAGATTGTTGCACTCAAGTATGATGCTTTCCGCTTTTTGGTTTTATGTTTTGTTTGCTTGTTTGTTTGTTTCTGCCTTGCAAGTTCCCTTTCAGAAACTTTGAAGCACACCCTCTCTTGCCCTAAATGCTTCTCATTATGGATTTTACAAATCAGCGCAGGGGGTTTCTGGATGGGCTGGTGTATTCTTTTATGCTACTGTGACAAAATGCATGAAAAAAAAAACAGTTTACAGGAAGGAAGGGCTCTTCGGGGTCCTGGATGTTGAGGTTTCAGTCCTTGGTTTATGTCATGGCTGTGGAAGTCAGGACATCATGGGGGTGGGAACACGTGAGGCGACACAAAGCTTCTCAGTGCAAGACAGGACTGACAGCAAGAGGAAGAGGGGAGGGAGGGCACGTCAATCTGTCGATCTGTCGATCTGTCAATCTGTCGATAAGATATACCCTTCAATGATTGCATCCTATTTGTGTGTCGGAGGCCAAGAGAGCATGTCTGAGCCCCTGAAGCTGGAGTTACAGTTTTGAGCTGCCCGATGCGGGACCCAAACTCTGGTCCTCTGGAAAAGAGCAAGCACTCTTAATCAACCACGTCATCTCTCCGGCACCCAGATATTCTTGATACTATACGTGGGCATGAGCAAAGTTGAAATGGAAGATTGGAGATGAAAGGGGGAGGATATTATATTACAAAGGACTTCAAATTAACCTTTTCAAAATACATAGAACTCTTTAAATATAAGATTTTTGAGGATAAACATCTTGAGAGACAAAGAAAATTTCAGAAGAAAATAATTGCCTATGATTTCACATTGGAATTTAGCCGCTATTAATTTTTAATGTTGACATCTTTGATGTTCTGTTACATACTTTTTTCTGATAACAAACCCTTGGTTTCCTCATCTCAATAGTTTTTTTTTTGTCACTATCTATAAAACTTGATTGGAATCTACTATCATGAAAAAATATAAGCCCTTCAAAAGCACGCCCCGGTTACCTAGCTTCTCTGACCAGGACCCACCTGCTAATAGCCCACTCCCCTGTAAAGTCAACAACAGATGAATTCACTGCGAAACAGCACTGCCAGCCAGCGACCAAGCCTTTCATATGTGAGGCTTCCTGAGGAACTTTGTACCAAACCATAGCAGGCCATACCTCTGGTCACTAACTTCTTGAGGTAAACTCCAGTAACACCACCATCCTCTGACCTGTCTGAGTACTTACTGTTTCACAGAGGAAAAACAAGCAGATGGAAGAACCTCATTTTTCTGATCAAATCCTTATGTGTCACACCGGCCTTCCAGGAAACCCTGACATGTTTCAGACTAAACAGAACAGGGAGAAAATGAAACTCGACTTGATCCTGTTTTTACGACTCAGTGTCCTGAGGACCACGCCTGCGCAGTGTGGTGCTGTGGCAGCAAACCACAGGGGTCCAGCCAGAGTGCTGCTTGCTTCTTTCTGAAACTTTTGTACTTTTAAAACGTTTGTTTGGAGTTGGCAGCCGTAGGAGTTTCTGGCCAGTGCGAGCGTTACCCTCTGGTCCTCGCTCCTCACCCTGTGCATCAATCAAGTTAGATAGATGCAGACCAGGTGACAGTGGGCAGAAGGGAGAAAAGAGGAGCAGTCACCCATGAAGTCTCATCTCTGCCTGGACACACTTATTTCTTTTCTTTTTTTTTTTTTTCGAGACAGGGTTTCTCTGTGGCTTTGGAGCCTGTCCTGGAACTAGCTCTGTAGACCAGGCTGGTCTCGAACTCACAGAGATCCGCCTGCCTCTGCCTCCCGAGTGCTGGGATTAAAGGCGTGCGCCACCATCGCCCGGCCACTTATTTCTTTTAATGTGAGATTAACAATTGAATAAGTGAGTGAGACAGACCATGCGACGGCTTCCAGGACGGTGTCTCTCTTCCTGGAGGTAGCAAGGCTCATTACATGAGTTTTCTGTATACAAACGGCACAGATTATGTATGCTTCCTTGGTTGGGTTCTCACAAATGTGATTCAAATAATGAGTATTGAGGGGGAAAAAAGGAAAGGAAGAAAGAAAGACTATCTGAACATAATACTGTCAAATTCTTTTGGGAAAACATATCGAGTCAAAAAATCTCTTTGATTAGTTCTCTTTAAAAACCAAGTTGCTACTGTCGGGCTTTAAGCTTTTCCTGTGAAAGTTGATTATCTTTCCTCTTCTGTGAAGGCACCAACCACACGTCAGGAAAAGGAAAGTGACTGTTGGGTGTCTGCCTTCAGGAGGGCTTGTGTGATGTTGTCGTAGAGTAAACACCAGGCCCCGGCATGCAGGGCGAGGCCAGGCTTCCTTCCCACCTCTGTGGTCTGGTTTGTGTCACTCCCTTCCCCTCGTAGAAAGGACTATCCATCAGCATCTCGGTCCCTGCCTTTCTTTGACATCACAGATTCCTCGGTGACTTCCTTTCTGAGTCCTGACATCAACAGGGAGGAATGGAGGACTCCCAGGCCTGAAGCCCATGAGCATTGTGAAGCCCCTTTGGGTGTTTGTGGTGCTGCCCTGGCAAGTACTGTGTTTCCTGTCCTTTGTACGAGAAAGGGAAATGAAAGGCAAGTGACAAACGTCAAAGTCATTAGGCCGACAGATCATAACCCAGATGTTTACATGTACATGATTATGGACGCAAACCGGAACATCCATGTGCTTTGAGACACAATGGAATAAATTCCATGCCATGGTGAAAATAACTGTTTAAGTCATTGCTATCAAATCAATCACATGAAGCACGGAGATAAAAGAAGATGGGGCCTTCAGTGTACATTCACTGGGGCATCTCCGGCAGCCTCTGTATAGTCAAGATGGGTGGCTGGTGGGGCACTCCGGATCCCTATGGAAATGGGCCAGCTGCAGGTTCATGACGGAGACAGTCGAGAGGTCAGAGCGGACAGGAAGTAGGATGCAACACCGCCCCTGTACTTTTACAAAGACAATGGCACAAGCAGTTCTTTCATTAGTAATGTCAAAATAAAGGCAATATTTAAAAGAGATGTAACTGTTTTGCAGGCGACTATGGGGCAGGACTGGCTGAATGAAGGGTTAACTTGTAAAGACAGACCACTGGTCACTGGGTGAGCCATGGGCAGGCCTCTTCTTGGAACCCCTGCCAATGCCTCTAGCCAGCCATTTAAGAGCCAACATCAGCATGGGGTTTGGATTGTTCCAAGTGTTTGACATCTACACCTTTGTCACCTCAGTTTCTTCTCCGTGAGGTCTGGCCTCTATGCCGTGTTCTCACAAGCCCTCCCCACCCTAGAATTTCCCTAGGTTGTGATTGCATATGTACTTGGAAAATTGATGTCTGTTCCCTCTAGTGTCTGGGGTACCCCAAACAGGCAGGGCTTAATCACTGGAGCATGGACTTCTGATCTGGAGTTGGGGCCACAGAAACCCCTACATCCTGCAGCTACTGGAAGGTCAGGGACAAGGACACGGAAAGTGGCCACGCCGTCTCGCTGATGAATACATGTGCATGTTCGCCGAAGGAGGGTCTCAGAGATGACTGGTGGGACCCTCAGACTGCAGGCTTGGGTTCCGGCTTGGAACTGAGGACCAAGCACCGCCCCGCTCCCTGCATGAAGTGCTTCAGTTAGGGACTGGAAACGTGTGAATGCCGGTCTGTGTGCAACCGTGGAGAACGGGGAGATGTTATTTCAAGCATGTACACGAGGAAACACAGGCTTATGGAGAAGTAGGTTTGTCATGAAGCTGTCATCCAAGCCCTGGCTGTGGGCGGCAGACTCCTGTATGCTTGACCATCACTCTGTCTGACTTTAATAGCCTTCTTGTTGATGTGAGAATATTCTTGACCAGAAGTCACTTTGGGATGAGCAATGTATTTTTGTCTCATGTTTTAATGAGGTTAAACCTCTGGGGCTGGAGAGGTGGCTCAATAGTTAGGACCACTTGCTGTTCTTCCAGAGAACCTGAAGTCCTTTCTTAGCACAACCACCTACTGTAACTCCAGCCTCAGGGGACCTGATATCCTTTTCTGGCCTCTAAGAACACCCCCACGCTTGTAGTTATTTGCACATCGACACACACATTTACACAGAAATAAAAATAAATTAAAAAAAAGAAGGTGTGGATCAGTGGTTCTCGGCCTTCCCAATGCTATGACCCTTTAAGAATTTATTTACTAATAATTTCCTGATGCTGTAGTGACCCACCAACCTTAACTATTTTTGTTGCTGCTTCTTAACTCTAATTTTGCTACTACCATGATTGGATTATAAAAGTGTGATATGCAGGAGATCTGATATATGGCTCCTGTGAAGGGGATGTGACCCACAGGTTCAGAACTTCTGGCAGAATCCATTACAGCAGGGAAGGCATGGCAGGGTTTGAGGCAGCAGGACTCGCAGCTTGAGGGCTTCAGAACCATCAAAGGCGGGGCTGCGGGCTGCAGAGTCCTCTGTTTGACCCCCACCACACAGGGCATTGGTCCCTCACCACCTACATCCCTCCCTTCACAGAAGACATGAGCCCCTCACCCCCTCACCCCCTCCACCCCTCCCTTCACAAAGGGCATCAGCCCCCACCCCCTACGTCTCTCCCTTCACAGAGGACATTGGCTCCTCACCCCCTCCAGACTTTCTGCCCTGCCATCACCTAAAGAGTGCCAGATATGAGATGTCCTTGCATACACTGCCCCGCTGACTCCTCGGCTTTAGATTTCCTGGGCTCCAGAGCTGCAGGAAAGAAACCTTTGAACTTTATATAAACACCCAGTCTCGGGTGTTTTGTTCTAGTGGCACCGACAGACAAAGGTAGTGATCGGAAAGAGAGTCTTTGCAGATGCGGTCAAGATGGAGTCAAAGTAGAGCAGGTGCAACTTAAGTCCAGGGTGACAGGTGATCTTGTGGGAGGAGAGGACTGTGGACACAGCGGAGACCACTGTGCGAAGGCAAACACAGCCCTACCGGGCAGACCAATAAATAATGAGGAATGCTAAAGGCTGGATGGGGAGCTTAGCAAATTAATTTTTTGGTGATTTTATATACATCTATGTGCATATTCTTCACGATAAATTTTCAAGTTAGCGCACACTCACTTGGATTCTCTGGGAAAGTACTTGGCTGTAGTATTTTAGGGTTCCTATCTGCACCTCACAGCTTGTCAGTGCTCTGTGACCTGAAAAATCAGTCCGACATCGCCTGTCACGGTGGCAAGACCCTCTGTCTGCCCTTGGCTCTAAGCAAGCTGTTTAGGCAGCTTTGAAGAGAGGCCTCTTTGGCCGTGGTCATTTGTAAAATGCTGTCGTTGGCTGGAAGTCCTTGCTAAGTTGTTAGCGAAGGCTGATCTGAAAGAATTGAGAACCGAACATCTTTACTCACTTTCATGAGAACAGAGCAGTATCTGATGTTAAATCAAGGTCAAATGAAAGAATAGTTAATTCAAACAATGCAATGTCTGAGGCTAGACAGAGAGCATGGCAAAACGCAGACCTCCCAGTGCCCCAGGGGAAGGGAATGAAGGACCAGTGGCTCAGCTGTCGGCCTCGATCTCTCCTCTCCCAAGGAAGCATCTGCTGGCTCCCAACCTCACAGATGTCACCCATAACCAAGTGCAGGAGTCAGTTAGCAGTAAATGTAGCAGGAGATGGGTCCAAGACACAGTCTCGTTAAATGGCATATTTTTGTTTTTCGTTATTGCATTCGGAACACATTTTAAACATGGCTTGCCTGTCATCATAATGTATTGGCAGTTAAAAATAACCCGAGGAATACATTAAAAAAAAAAAAAACAACAAAAAAGGGAAATGGTGACACTTGTAACAACGGCAATGCCGACATCATTCCATCAGATTCATGGGGGAACGTATTCGGGTCAATGTCAAGTAACAGCCGCCAACACGCTCTCTATTGCTAAACTCAGAACTAGCAATTTTGTTTCAGGAAAATAATGCCATCTGTCATATCCAATAGATACTGGCCTGAATTGTATTCATTTTAAGGTCAGAAAGGACTTTCGTGTTTCGCCCGTAACTGTGTAGCACTCATGAAGAGGGGAGCCAGAGCTCGCTGTGCAAGTTCCTCACTAAGTAACCTTGCAACACAAGAGCCAGATGAGGGAACTTAGAGAATTATTTTCTTTAAAGGGAAGAAAGTCAAGTTGAAGTAGCAAGATCCTCATGGCATTCCGACCTTCTCCTGTTGTCTTCCAGTGCTGGAAAAATATCATTTGCTCGTGGGGTTCTTGATTCCGAAGAAAGCATGTGTTCATGGGGGCAGCTTACTTGTAACTCTTACCTACAGAGTTTAATGCTTTTCCTTTACTGGAGTTTCCTTTTTTAATGTTTTATTTATTTTTATTTTATGTGCGTTGGTGTTTTGCCTGCCTGTATATCTGTGTGAGGGTGCCAGATCCCCTGGAACTGGAACTACAGATGGTTGTGCCCTGCCATGTGGTTGCTTGGAATTGAATTTTGGGTCCTGTGAAAGAGCAGTCAGTGAGCCATCTCTCCAGCCCTAGCGGGGTTTTCTGTATGTGTTTAATTGAATAAAGCCCAAAATAGTGTGAAACGGTAAACCTCTTATCACTCGGTCACCGCACGTGACTATCTCAGGGTGTAAGGAGATGGTTCCCCTCAGACTCAGTAGAGAGCAACACTGCGGGGAGTCAATTTATCAAAGCGATTCCTACCACAGAGCAGGATGCGGAAGTCGCTTTCACCAGCATTAGCCTGTGTCCAAACCAGGTAGGATCCGGTGGAAGGTGGAATGTAGAAAGTTGTTAGGTGGGGGAACTTTATCCACATTGGCTGCTCTTTTTCTCAAGAAATGCTGGGGCTGGCTGAATGGCTCCAGTGGGCCCCATTGAGACTCAGTTCTTTAATCTGAGAGATCCAGACCCAGTCCACAACAGTAGGGATGGGCCTGCAGGAGCAGAACCAAATAGACTGTCCTTGAGACCGCATCGGTACCGGGGTAGGGTTGAGTGACTTCAAAAGATTGACCTTCGTAGGTGTGTCTAGATGAGATGCTACCCATGTACATACACTCAAGGGTTGTGAAGCAGAAGCAGTGGGGAGTGGTGAGGATGTTGTATGAATAAGATTCCAGATGCAGCTCTTTTTTCTGAAGTCCCGGATGGAGAGTCTGGTGAGGGGAGGAAACATCTGGGATCTTAGATGTGAGTGATGGGTTGAACACAGGTTTTATCTGCTCCACAGGTATGAAGCCTTACCAGGGCTGCAAACTCTGCTAAAAGTTCCTGTTAGTTCTTATCTTAGTTACTTTTCTATTGCTGTGAAGAGACACCATGACCAAAGAAGCATGTAAAAAAAAATATTTAGTTGGGGTCTTGCATACACTTGCCAAGGATGAGTCCATGACCATCATGGTGGGGAACATTGGTAGCAGGCAAGCAGGCATGGTGCTAAAGCAATCACTGAGAACTTACATCTGATCCCCAAGCACAAGGAAGAGAGAGATGAGAGAGAGGGAGGGAAGAGGAAGAAGAAGAAGAAGAAGAAGAAGAAGAAGAAGAAGAAGAAGAAGA